>JMRO03000027.1:1200000-1662077 GCA_000743665.3 Scytalidium sp. 3C
GGAAAGAATTCCATACAGCAGCATTCATTCCGTCAATTTCCTTCGCTGACTGTTGAATGCGACTGGGACCAAGTACAAAGACTGGATGGAAAGTAAGGAGCGTATAATGGGGGGCACGTTCTTTCAGAAAGGTTCTAGTTGCTTGATGAGCCAGAATTTTTGATGCCTGATACTTTAGTCCATGTCCCGCAAAACCTGGGGGAAATTTCATATCAAGATTAACTGGAAATTCTTCCCCGGTATTATCTAAATATGCTCGTCAGTACCGATGTTTTCGATCCAGTATTTCCTTTCATTCTCTCCTACCTTTGACAGCAACATTAGCGGATGCCATAGCACCAAGCGGAACCAGTGCGAGGACCGACGACATGACAATCACAGTCTTTATGTTCTTGTGTTTTAATGCAGCAATTAGGACGGATTCAGTTCCTTTGACAGCTGGGTCAACGTAGTCTCTCTTCACATCGTCTCCTTTTCCAGGCATCGGAGATGCAATATGAAAAACATAGTCTACTCCATCAAGCGCATGCTCGAACGGCTCGGGCTTTGTGATATCTGGAATTACCGCAAATTCGAGCTTTTGGGCGTAGGCAGCATATCGATTTTTGAGCTGCTGCTCTTGCTCTGGTTTTCGAACACTAAGTCGCACTCGGTACCCGGCCTTTAATGTAGCATCTGTAACCTCTGCACCGATAAATCCTGTTGAACCGGTAATGAATATTAGTATGCCCGAAGCGGTATTATTAGAATTAGACATAGCAAGTTGGCCTCGAAGTTGGTTGAGTCTTTTATCCATGATACAATTTCGTGAGCGGACTTTAATCTGGTTAGAAAATAGAAATCAAGTAATTGAACCCCGTTAGATCCACGTATTAAAAGAAAATGATGGATTACAACAACTTAGCAAGAATTTTCAGATTGTTCCCTGGGCAGGCATCTTGTCTGTTTGGCCGAGGTTTAGTTAGCAGCTTCTATTTATCGTTACTGATATTATCATCAGGATTACTGATCAGAAAGTGGAGACGCTGGTAACCGTGCAGATCTCACGCTCTTATCCCCTACTTGTTGCGACCATCAATAGCCCTTAAAATTTAACTCTTGCCTGTCAATACGGGTCAATCAAACAAATAAGTCCAGTTTTGGATACTGCTACGCGCCGTTATTGCCGTTTTGAGAAGCGGGTCAATCCCACGGGGCGGGAACGGAGAAACACTGTGAGTGCGCCACAGAGAATACATATAGAGCCTCGGCATCCGCCAGGCAGATGGCTTTCACATTCTGATCTCTGAATTTCTAATTACACTGATTCTTACCAACTCTCTTGCCAGTGGAAATTCACACTGAACTGCAAAATGCCACTCTGGATCGTTTACCACCCGGCTGGAACCTTTGAAGATGATGCTTCGAAACAAGCGATGGCTGAAGACATCACTAAACTATATACCGGCGTAGGGTTACCGGCATTCTATGTAGTGGTTAACTTTGTCAAGTTGTCGCTCAACGATACTTGGGTCGGAGGGAAGATGAAGACAGAAAAGCCCTTCATAAGATTTACCATCAGCCACATTGCACACCGTCTGCCCAATGATGACAAAGCCTATAGAGATGTGGTCACCAGAATTGATAAGCTTCTTAAGCCTCACGTGGCGGACAAAGGATATGATTGGGAATTCCATGTTGAGGAGACCGAGCGCAGACTTTGGAAGGTTAATGGCCTTATCCCTCCACCACGACGCAGCGAGGCAGAGAAGCTTTGGTTCAAAGAAAACCGAGCAGTTCCTTGGAAGAGCCAGTTGTGAGAGTCAAAGTTTTAAGAATTTTTCCGTCTCTGAGCAGGTCAGTACCTATTACAAAACTCTCTTAATTTCGCCGCTTATTAGCAACATTGGCATTTTGCTTCTTAGGCTGATCTTTTGAGGACCAGATCCGAGCCCTTCCTTCTCTGGGCATTGGAAAAGAAATTTCTGAGCTTTAAACTAGCAGCTTTCTATGTAATACAAATTGAATTAAAAGGTTCACTTCCTCTAACTTTTCCCTTGATATTAGGTCTCCAGATCGTACAATCGTATGTACTTGACTGCGTTATGATCTAATACCTGCAAGAAAAACCATAAAATTACGCCAGTTTAGGGCTCTGGTTTTTCGGAGCTAGCACTTAGGGTCTAGCGTTATAGAATTTGCTTGAAAAGATTATAGCAGGAATATGCAGGCCCATCTCTCATGTTCGCCGATTGGCCAAACCGTCAAATTAAGCGCATGGTAATCTGATTCTTGTTCTTACTTAGTATCTCCCCAAACGCGGAGCCCTACTACGCAGAACTATTAGATGCAGTGTTTAAACTTCAGGAGGTGCCATCTATGCAATAGATTCTGGAGTGTTCGGATACAAGTGTCAAATAAACTGAAATAGTGCGGCTAACCGTCTCATAGGTAGGGATGAATGTAGCAACTCTTTGCTATTTGTCCTTTCGTGAGATTTCTTTTTACGATTGAACCGTGAGATGAGAAATGGTTGTCCGTGATGGCCTAGCAAGGCCCATCTATCAATGTCAATGGTGAATGGGCCTGCCTAACCATCGGCACTCGAAGCGGCGACGAAATCATTGTCTGGGCAAACGAGAAGGACAACCCGGAGACCGCGATCTGGTGTTATGGCATCTTCCAATTGGACTGGCTTCACGGACGGCAGAACGCGGGCAACTCCATACCACATTATATCCAAGTCAAATATGAGGGACCAATTTGTGGTGAGTCAAATGTCTCTGGAAAGACTCGTTTGGAATGTACCTGACTTTGCAAGATCAACATACGGATATTCCTTCTACGACGCGAATCCAGTATGCAGACGAACCTTTATAATCCCTGCTCATACTTGCCGCGCGCCACCAAAAGCTTGTGTTCATGTTTTAGATCTCGGTAAAGTTATTGGGGGCGACGTCAGCAGATGCCTTCTCTCTTTCCCAAGTTCGGGGCAACAACGCAACGACCTCGGGCTTTCACATGATAGCAGGCGAGGCCCGAGCACCAAGTATGAAAGAACATAAGAAACAACACTTCGCCGGTGACTGTACATACAACGTCTTACATTTACAAAATTCATTCTCCGGTCTCATCAATTGTCTGTATCCCTACGCAGAACTGGAAAGTTACATCAAATATGGACTTCAAAATCGCAGAGAGCCGCATGCGGACCATCTCCAGGGCGACGGCCGCCTTTATGATGATCACGAGCTCGATACACTTCATTCGAATGTTGACGCCAGAGCTCACTGGTCCTGAGTCTGAATTGTTCCAGAGCCGCATCGTCAAGGGCCCGCCGCTGTCGACGCTGCGCCTGGTCGACGGCCGCTTCCACATTGATGTATCCTACGCAGCAAGGCCTGTCTTAATCTACGTTTATCACGTCCTACCTGCCTACGTGTGGAGCATTATTGCTCCTCTACAGTTTGACACGGAATTTCGCAACAAGCACCGCCAAATACACGCAGCGTCTGGCTACCTCTTCTTTGCCCTTTCGGCGCTTCTCGATGTAACGGGCCTGTACATGATTGCCACGCGCTTCACCTTTTCCCATAAAAATCGAGCACACCTGCATTTCGGCTTCTTGCCCACATTTGATGCCGCTCTGACTTTCCTCGGCGTGATATTTGGAATTACGCTTGTCATAGCTCTCGATGCAGCACGGAAGCGCGACTTCAGAAAACACCGTATCTTCACCATGGCCCACACCTGCGCTGGAATGACCGTTCACTACCAGCGAATCGTCATGTACAGCCAGTGGGGCATTGTACATCTCTTGGCTAATCTGTCACCCAAATTTTTTGAACGGCTCGTAGGTCTGCCAGCTCAGTGGTCGCCAAATCTGACGAAGGAAATTGGTCTCCTCGAGCTCGAAGCTTTCGTCCTAAACGGCTATGCTGGCGCTCTACTGGCTGCTCTAACGGCGTGGTATGTTTTGAGCCCGCTCCTCAGTAAGACAGACGCCAGTACCAAACCATATTCGGTTGCGGTTACGAAGAAGACCATCTGATCCATCCTTTCAAGATGGCCGCCTTGTCAATCGACCCTTTACGTCGAAGCTCAAGACAGTTTTGCAGCGCAATATCCTAGAGCATTGTTTTAGATATCTTGCAAGACCTATCAAAAGCAGGAGCTAAACTGCATAATATTATGCCAAATTCACTTTCACCCAATCATCGCATTAGACATGAGTCTGATTGTTACAGAAGCTCTTGGTTCCATGCAGCTGTGTTGGATGTGGGAATGTGGAACTTCGTTGTTGTTCGGAATACGGTTTCTCATGTCTGCTGGCATTTTAAGACTGGACTTCTATCTTTCAAGGAGTTGTTAGCATAGGATGCATTGCAAGGACATGCGTCTCTGGGCCCTGGTAACAGTGTAGGGAGTAGCCTACTGTTTAAACAAAAATTATGTGGCTTGCAGTGAGTGGTCATCTTTATGGCGTTGAATTTCGGGTTGAATTCGGGAGGCTTCTGCGGAAACGTGTTATTCTGCGGACTCTATCACCGTCTTACATTTTGTCAGACGTGAGGTAGGTGGTTGCGCTCAGGCCTCCTACCACGTGACTTCGAATATGCTCGAAATACTTCGAACTCAAGACCATAGAAGTATCTAGAATACTGTCTTGTCTATAAATTATACTGTAGTTGTCGTGTAGATACATCAATTGACTTCATAGTTCGTTCTTAACTTATTGGTCGTACATCTTTAACTCTGACAGTTATAAGCCCGGGTTTCTTCGACTGCGACTTACTAAATTATTGATTCAATTTCTCAGTTGTATCATAAACCTGTTAATTTAATTCGATCAATAGTTACTAAACAATTATAGCTACTTAAACCTCTCGTTTCCTGATTCAACAGGTTACAGTATCTATAACAATATTAACAGCTCCTTATACTATATAAGTAAAAGCAACAACAACTCAAGTTCCTTAATATTACTCAAGTTATAGCAACACACATTTACTCGTAGTTACAACAACATATAATTATTTGAAGTACTTTATTCAAGTAATCTGAACATGTTATTGTTATTCTATTGTGTTATTATATCATAACCGATATATAATTTTACAGATATTTTACAGTTACAGCTTTTAAAATTTTAGCATTTATAGTCTGTAAACAACAATTGTCAACTAATATAACAATGTCAGTATAACTTATTTTTAAGAGTTATAAAGATTAAAATCAATAGTATTTTATCTTTAAAAATAAAGTATTAAGTAAAAACGTTTGGCAATATATCGACTTCGACATATTTGGATCACTTAATTTAATAGCTTTTAAAGAACTTGTAGTACCTCAATCACTATCAGATATTATACCTGAATTAAAGCTTTTTTTTCAAGAGATCTATTGACAAAAATTAGCTACTTATCGAGACAAACTCAAGTAGTATTACTAAAAGCAAAAAACTATTGTTAGTATATGTTATTATATCACAACTACTATCAAAGTTAATTATCTTTTATATATCCAAATATACAACAATATATGTGACGTTTTTAAGATATTCAAAAAACACTTGTATTTAACTAATAATCTACGAAAGCAAGAGTTCAGCGAACAATATATTATACTTTATAAAAAGTTAGCAAAGTTTCAACAATTTAAGGATTAAATAAACAAATAAATAAAAATATACAACGACAGTGTATGACTTGATTGCCCTGAAATTAAAAGCAAGAAATTTATATTTGACTTTTTGAAAATTATTAAGTTTATATCTTTAGAGTTTACAAACATTTACTGAACTTTAATTTGTGCGAATCAAACCATTACTATAGACGAGTTATACAAAATTTATAAGGATCAAATATAAGTTGATAAATTACACCTAGCAAAAAACATAACCAGAGGTTTATATAAAGCTTTTGTTACAATATTCTAAAGCAAAAGTTCTAAAAGCAATAGACTACTACCGAATTGCAAATGTGGAAATAAGTACTTCTACAACAACTGCCTTTATTTCTATTTAAACAAACAGTTTAAAGGCTGGAAACTTATTTTTGAAATTCAGAAATATATAAAGAAATTCAAGGAACAATACAACCAGCGCAACAAGAGACAACGGTTTAAAAAACCTTAAAATTAAAAATCTCAAATTCAGGAAGAAACTCAGGTAAATGAGCTTGAGGAAAAAGAAGTTAAGCACACGATTATAGTTGGTATAACAACTACTATAAGCATTTTAGCACAGTTCTATAACAACAATGACAATGATAACAGATTATACAACGAGTTTTATTTGCTCAAAGACAGTTTTATATTTGATTCAGGATTTACGGATTATATATACAATAACAGGAGCTGTTTTACAGATTTTCAAAAAATGTTATTTAATTTTTATGTGTTTACGGGCCAAGAACAAGTCAAAATTGCAGGTAAAAGAACTGTACTAATTAAAGTAAAAGACTTACATAGAGAATGTACCTTTATATTCAAAGACATATTATATATATTTTAATTGTATATTTTTATAGTGTTAGTACAAAAGTTTAAGGATAATAACATATACTAGGAACTAAAGCAAAAAAAGCTTATATTTGACAGAAAACTAGTTTGTTATATAATACGTTATTTTAAGAAACGTTAATATATAGTCGAATTCAACGAATTACAGACAAGTTCAGTTTTTTTTACAGCTGTAACAATAGTTCTATTAACACCTGTAGCTAAAGTTATTACAAACTTATAGTATAAACGCTTAAGGTATTTCAATTTTAAGATAATCAATTATTTCGAAACAATCACTTAAAATATAAAGCTTATACTTAAGGATAAATATTATATATTGCCTTGTAAAATATATAAAATATCAAAGGTAAAGCAAATTATCTCCTGAGTACCTCAGGAATATATTATTAAATTGTTTCAACGAGTACATTTTGACTTAATTTACCTGACAATCTCAGAAAATCAAGAGAAGTATATGTTATATTTCTTAAATGATTATATACGTATATACTTTGTGTATATATTATATAATAAAGTTTAAATTTTTTTTATACTCCGAAAATTTGTTGCTTTTGTTAAACGCTAATATAACTTCGAAATCCAGGTATTCTATTTTGACAGAGAACAAGCAATTAAGGAAGAAGTCTCTGATTGGCTAGATGAACAAAGAATTGCTCAGGAAAAGTCAGCACCTAATACACAGGCCTAGAATAGTCAAATTGAGTGTGCTAGAAACGTACTCAGCCGTATGGCTATATGTTTAGGTGTACAAAGTTACATGCCTAGAGAACTATAACTTGAATTATATAAAATAATCGGTTATTTGCTTAATCGCTTTTTTATGAAACTATTAAATTAGCAAATGTTTTATAAGAGGTTCTATAGTTACTTGAAATACTCTAGAACTAAATTTAATATTAATTATCTACGAGTATTTGGTTGTAAAACTTATATTTTATTCAAAAACTGTTTTAAAACATACAAAATAAATTTTCGAATTTAAGTTAGTTATTTAATTGATTATGATTCAACGAATATTTACAAAGTTTGAATACCGAATCCAAATCGAATTATCTCTTGTAAGAATATAACTTTTGACAAATTAAAATACTACAATACAAGTGTATAAGAGATTTTATCTTTGCAGGAAGTTATCGAACAAGTAGAAATCCCTGTATTAAAGAACTATAATTTTCAAATCGAAGACTCCGATTACACGGATAACAAACTAAAATTAATAGTTTTACCGACAATTGAAGTCGACGAATCAGAACCTGTACAATTTATTAAAAAATTTACAAAACAACTTATAGCAAAGTTTCTAAAGTAACTTACGGATCTTATAAAAGACAATCAGTTACTTATACTATGTATAATATTTGAAAAATAAGATAAATTTGTACAACTATTAGTAACAGAGAACAATAACATAAACCTGTCAAAATCAGCTTCAACGACAACAATATAACAAATAACATCTGTAGCAACTTCAACAGCTACAGATTTAAGTCAGGATAGTTCAAAACTTAAACCTGAAAGCCTGTCATTCAACACTCAAACAGAGACTCAAGCACTCTCTCATATTATACAACAACGATGACACAGACCCCGTAAACCTCGTACAAAAAGCATAAACCTTAATAACGTTATTAAAGAATCTAAGAAAAGCTAGAAAGTTAATTATATAGTTATTTTACAACAATTTAACAAACAACCGGGTTACTACACGTTATTCTATACTAGTGTTATTCACAACCGTGAAAAAACAAGATTATACATTACTGAATTACCTCTACTACTTAAAAACTAGAAAAACCTTGAAACATACAAATTTGGCTCTCAATTCAAGCTTATAACTCGTAAAAAATACTACACAATTTAATGTAAAAGAACTTTCAAAAAAGTATCCGCAAAACTAGCAAACAAGTAATTAGTTATATCTATAACATAGATATTTACTTATAAACTTGATACCGACGGATATTTTATCAAATTCAAAGCTAGGCTAATTATACACGGAAACTTATAATTTATTACAGGTAAAAAAATATATATAACTACATTAGCTGCAAAAGTTTTCAGAGCTTTCATAGCTATAGCAGCTAAATTTGATCTTGATATATACCAAATAAACGCTATCAATGTGTTCATTAACGCTGACTTTAACAAGGAAATTTATATATTTTTTCCGCCTAGATTCAAAAAGGAAAACATAATTTTATATATACTGAAAGTCTTATATAGTTTATAGCACTTACCATTACTTTAAGTTACAGAATTAATTAATTTCGTTAAATCTCAAAGTTTACAACGTATTCCAGAAACAAATTGTTTATTTATAAAGCCTGGAATTATTGTTTTCTTTTACGTTAATAATATAATTATATTTATATACTTTGAAAACTGCTATATTTATAAATAATTCAAGTATAATTTACTTGACAAATATAAAATATATAATCTAGGGGAACTGAAGTAGTTCTTAGGAATTCAAGTATTATAAGACAAGTTATAGTATAAGATCTGGTTCTATTAAAATAGTTATATTAATAAAATTGTTTACAAGTTCAATCTTATAAAAAGCAAATTATTTAAGACTCCTATAATTACAAACAAATTATATTTATACAAAAGTAAAGCTATTCTACAAAATATATACGTATATCAACAAAAAATTAGTTTAATTATATATTTTTCAATTATTACCAAAACTAACATAATATGTTCAGCTAATAAATTAGCTGAATTCTTACAAAATCCGTTACTTAAATATTATAAAATAGCTGACTATTTTATTCGTTACTTTTATAACTCAAAAACATTAACTTTAGAACTAAGTAATTTAAACAAAAATCAAGCTTTTATAATTGTAAATAATATTACATACAGAGATAACACTGACATATGTTATAATACTGAAAGCTATATATTTTATTTGTTTAACAATTTTATTGATTAGAAATCAACTAAGCAAAAGACAATTATTACATCAATTACAGAGGCTAAGCTACTATCAATATCTTATGTTACTAAAGAACTGTACTAGTAAAAGAAATTTTTCAAAAACGTTGAATTACAGTTTAATAACGTTTATAATATATAATGTGATAACTAACAAATTATACAGTTACTTAAAGACCAAAATCTAAAATTAATCACTAAACTCAAGTATATCGATATCCATAACCACTGGCTATATTAGGAAGTTGAGAATCAATAATTTAATATTGATTGGATTCTTACAAATCAAATGTTAGCTGACGGCTTTATAAAGGTGTTATTGCTTCAAAAACATGCTTAATTCGTCAAGCAATTAAATTTAATTGACGTAGCAAAGCTAATTGAGCTTCAAAAATAGCATTTAACCTTGAATCTGAACGCGCTTCTACCTAAAGAGGTGTATCAGACGTGAGGTAGGTGGTTGCGCTCAGGCCTCCTACCACGTGACTTCGAATATGCTCGAAATACTTCGAACTCAAGACCATAGAAGTATCTAAAATACTGTCCCGTCTATAAATTGTACTGTAGTTGTCGTGTAGATACATCAATTGACTTCATAGCTCGTTCTCAACTCATTGGTCGTACACCTCCAACTCTGACACATTTTCAGTACGTCTATTCCTCTCGCATGAGCAAGTCTAGCTTCCTAGAAAAGGACCAAAACTTTCGCAATCGCGAATCTAGATAGTCTATAAATTAGATATACTCGATTTTGGATTTCGGTTGTGTAATTAAATGTTTACGCGAAGCAGTGATGACACATGTGATCTTGGCGCTTGGTGCCACAACTGCTTAAACCAGCGACACTTCAAATCTGATAGCTCAACTCCTGTAATTTGATAAATATCGGGTCTATTTATTCACGTTACATATTCAATTATACAATTTCAAAGTAGAGAGGAACAATACTGATCGCTGAGCTATTTTTACGAGTGGAGAAGATATGAATCCAAAGGTCGGGTCTGGGGAAACACGGGGTACATACAGGTCAAGCACAATTTCCCGGCTCGACCGTCGGAACCATATTTCGGAGCCTCCGGATTATGGGACCCGATCCTCGCCCAAAACGTGATCAGCGATCGACAGCCCCAACAGAGGCTATTCACAAGATCCCCAATAGATAACAAGATAAGGCAATCAATCATGAATAGCGTCGCGATAGTTAAAAAAAATCGTATTGAAGATTCTAAAATGAGCAGTATCGTTAACATATGTCCGTGTGGCAAGTTGATTCGCGGCCAGCTGAAATCCGGCTGGATCACGGCGCTTGAGCTTTCTTCCCCGAAAGCCCGGTAACCCCGCCTCGCGCGAGCCTCGGTGCGACGTCCCCCAGCGACCACGGACGGGACGAAACAAACGATGTAAAACGCGATCTCAATCGTCTCCGACATCCTGGATTCATCTGTAGGAGATGTCAACCCATCTTGAGGCTCGCCCAGAGCCAGATGCGGAGGCCCAGGCTCAGCTGGAGAGACCGCCGAAGCGACAGAAGATCCCCGTGGCGTGCGATGGGTGCCGAGCTCGGAAGGTGAAGTGCGACGGCGCTCGGCCAGGTGAGTGACGACTCCAGAGATCACCTCATTTCTCGGAAGACGTCTGGTTGACTCCGTGATAGTATGCGGTGTGTGCATCCGAAGAAAAGCCAAAGGTGCCGTGTGCACGTATAGCGATGAGCGACCACCTACAGGGCTCCCCAGGAGCACTGGGCCACTGCAACAGCGCGACTCCATGCCGTATTACAGTGGCCCATCCCCCACTCAGCCGCCGTCTCTCACTCCTCGATCCATCCGTGAGCATGATGCTCACATGGACCTGGGCCAGCACACTGTGGCCGCTGCTCATCTGCTGGAGCTGAGAGAGAGGGGCGGGGACTCCCCCCGTGTGGTCTCCATGAAGACTCCAAGCTCGGCATCTCAAGCTCCTTTGGAGCAGTCACGAGGTGTCGACTCCATGACCGGAGTTATTGGAGAGCAGACTAATGACCAAGGTTTCTTTGGGAGCAGCAGCGCCGGCTCGTTCATGAGACAGATCAAGTCTGCTATCGACTCTAAAGTTGGTAGTGCCAGCCGGAGACCTTCTGGGTCGGGAACGAACAAAGCACCGTTGTATGCAATATCTCCTCTTGAGACCTCTGATCATGCTCGAAGTGTTAAGGTAGACTATGTATTACCCACACGAAAGACGGGCGATACGCTCTTTGCCGTCTACTGGGACATGGTGCACCCATTGTATCCTTTCCTTGACCGCAGGAGATTTGAACAGGCCTACCTATCCCTCTGGTCTGGTGCTGACACTCTGATGGATGAGAGGATACTGGTGTGCACATTGAATGTAGTTTTCGCTCTTGCGTGTCAACTCTCCGACTCCGTATCTCCAGAGGCCAGGGAAGAATCAGCAAAGATGTATTTTAAACGTGCCCAAGAACTATTACAGTTAGACCTGTGGGATGTTGGGTCGACCGAGTTAGTGCAATGCCTGCTATTGATGGGGCAATATCTCCAGAGCACCAACACTCCCCATCAGTGTTGGATGGTGGTCGGACATGCTGTTAGGGTTGCACAGGGGCTAGGGTTTCATCTTCCGGAGAGTACTTTCGATCTTAGAAGTGCTCGAGACAGGGAGCTGTCGAGGGTGATTTGGCACGGATGTGTTCTAATGGATAGGTAAGCGCGGTTTGTCAATTGCCTTCAATTTTAACGCTAAACAAGTTCTTAAGGGTTCTTTCGATGACCTTCGGCCGTCCTGCAATGATATCCAAAACTCTAGCAGACGCGGTTCCCTTGCCTGCAATGATTGATCCTGAGTACTTGCCAGAGGATGCAAGCACACCAGGAGTCCAGCCAGCTGGCCGACCAGCTATGATGGCATTCTTTGTCAACTCTTTGACCTTGTATAAGATCATCAATGACATTCTCCTCGAGTTATACATGAACGATGACCAGGACGATACCAAAGACGAGAATGGCCTTCCATTATACAAGCCATATGAGTCTCTAGATTTAGCTGCAATATTAAAGCTTGATCGAGCGCTAATGGCATGGGGTCGGAATTTACCATCTTATCTTAAACTCTCTTCTCCTGATAGTAACATAAACGGGATGGTGTACAGGCAGGCTATTGTCTGTCGAGCTAGGTATTTTCCCCCGTCTTTAGCGTTTCCCCTTACCATCTCTAACTTGGAAAAGGTTTCTCTATGCGAGGATACTTTTATTTAGACCTGTTCTCTCACGGCTTTGCCTCCCTGACCATACTGCTGAGGCTTCTCGCACTGGAACAGCTCTTGATGAGAGTCTTTCCCAGCGTGTAGCCATGCAGTGCTCTATCCTCTGCTTGCGGTCGGCCCATGAGATCATCCAGCTGATACACTCCAATCTCCACACTGATGATTTGAGTGGACCGTTACCGGCTTGGTGGTATTCAATTCTTTGTGAGCCTTCCCCCTACTTATTCTTATATTCGTTGGTCAGAAGATATAGAAAATATTAACGCTGTTTAGACGTCTACACTGCGGCTACCGTCCTCCTGGCTGCCTACATACGCCCAACCATTCAAGCGGAAATTACGGAATATACAGTGTCCACTTCTTGGGCTCGAGCAACTGAAGTCTTGAGAGCCTTTGAACGCTTGGGACAATCTGCGCAGCGTTGTGTTGCGGCCCTCGAGATCCTGGCTGTCAAGGTCTCCCAGGATTCAAACCCTTCCGAGAGCGCAGAGCAGAACCAGAATGTCCCCGCCACCAAGAGATTCCAAGATCAATATGAAGACGCGGAGGGGGCAAGGAGAAGAGAGAATACAGAGGAGCGGATGCAGAACGCGAATTTTGACATCGGGGCCTTTGATAATGGAGAATTTGATTTTAACGGTTTCCACATTGATCTCAGCGACATGTCCTGGTTACGAGTCGTCCCGTCGGATCTGTAAAATCAATTGCGCGGCGTTAGGATTAGTCTGATGTTCAAAAGCATTTCATTCTCGGTTTAGCTAAGCGTTGATTTAATAGAGAATATATTGCGAGAAAAGGAAGAGTTTCTACAATTGTTCAAATCCATCACAGGTCTTATGCTCCGCTAACATCTCCCAATTCTGGCATAGTGCAGAGGGCTCAGGCTTGCTCAATAGCTGCACCACTATTGCTTCAGCTGTAGGACCCGCTGGGGGTGCCCGGTTAATTTGGCAAGCTCATTGGCAGCACCCGCAGACTGCCAATCCGCATCTGAACCGCTTAATACCCGGGGGCAGATTTAACCCCGCGTTTTCAGCGCTGCCTCGGCCTGGAACCCCAGCGTGCGACGCGATATGCGATTCGTGCTCCACTCGCAATCAGCTTGCCTTGGAGCTGTGACAGCTTACCCGACGGCGCCATGCACGCGCATTCCTACATAGAAAGTGGTCTTCTCCCTTATCAGGCATCTTCTGCTTCCCATCGAAATTCCATCGAGCAGAGTGAACCAGCAGAGTTTCCATTAGTTGACCTTTCACAATGCCCATCCACAACGGCTGGTTACCCCGGGAAGGTGAGTAGCGAGCTCTGCTCCCAACTCTCCCCTCATTGTGGCCTCGGTTGGAGCTGAGACGCAATGCGCACTATGCTCGGAATGTGCTGACATGCCTCCCACAAGGTCTCACTGCTGACCCAGTGGGACGTCTCATTAAGAGAACCGCTCTGAACCCANGCCTTTACCCTGGTCTTTATCCTTCTCGCGCGCTACACAAAGAAGGGACATGATCTGTCCATCCTGCACCAAACCGCTTTCCGTCGTCTGAGGGTCCTCTTCTACCTGGGTCTTGCGCGCTGGGCATCGAAGTATCTTGATTCTCGCGCCTTGAGCAATGATGTCTCGGACAAATACAACTGGAATAAGGAGGTTGTACTGATTACCGGCGGTGCTGGAGGTATTGGTGGTCACGTCGTGAAGCTCCTTGCAGAGCGAGGTATCACGGTGGTTGTATTGGATGTCATTCCTATGACCTTCCAGGCTTGTATGTCTTTGTTCCCTACGAATATCTCCCGATCTTATGAATGCTTGGGACCCAAACTTACCTCGTACCTACCTCAACAGCAAGCAATGTCCATTATTTCAAATGCGACATTAGCTCTCCCAGCAATATCGCCGCAGTAGCCAAAGAAATCCGATCCAAGGTCGGCAACCCAACCGTCCTCATCAACAACGCCGGCGTGGCCCGTGGCAAGACGATCCTCGATTCCACCGAGAAAGATATCCGCTTCACCTTCGATGTGAATTCCCTCGCCCATTACTGGATGGTCCAGGAATTCCTACCATCCATGATCGAAAAGAACCACGGCATGGTTGTCACGGTTGCCTCTATCGCTGCATACGTCGTCGTTCCAAATATGGTGGACTACGCCTCCACCAAAGCAGCAGCGTTGTCGTTCCATGAAGGCCTCACAGCCGAACTGAAGACCCGCTACAATGCTCCCAAGGTCCGCACCATAGTCATCAATCAAGGATACACGAAGACAGCTCTCTTCCAAGGTTACGCCAACTCCTCCTCGTTCCTTATGCCTTCTCTCGAGGTCGAGTCTGTTGCCGATGCCATTGTTAAGAAGATCCTGGCGGAGCAAAGCGGACAGGTGATCATTCCGGGATTCGCCAACACCCTGACATGGTTAAGAGGTATGCCACATTGGTACCAGCTTGGACTGAGGAGCGGGGGCGAAAAGATCATGAAGAAGTGGCATGGAAGACAGGTTATCGAGGACTTGGACCAATTTTATGAGGATAAAGAGAAGAGCAAGAAGGATGCTGATAAGGATGCAGAGACCGCGTAAGTAGTCTTGAGATCTGGTGCTACCACGGCTGTTTTCCATCTTTAGGAAAACATAGTCGGTCCTTCGTAGGGTGTGGTTGCTAACTTCTGTACTGAGCGTATAGGTCTACGGTGTTGGTTCCTCCTCCTAGTCAGTAAAGTCAATGCCTTCATAGCCAGTTGATTTGGGGAGTTCCTTTGCCTCTTGTTCAAACAAAAACATAATCATTCTGCTTTGCGGTTTGTAAAGCTATGCGCGCATAAGCCCTAATTATACATGTATTGTCTGATTACCGAGTTAAAAAGCTAGCAAAAAATTCCACTATTGAAATTGATGAAGGTCTTGCCAAGACAACGCTGTGTACTCTGAGTGTTCCCGTCTTCATGAACATGCTCAAAAATTCGATATTGGATGAAGCGGCTATTGAATCACTTGGGGGATTAATTAGAGCGTTGGCCATCTAGCCTCATGCGATGGATGTCGATAGTCTAACTCAGTCTGATCTGGCTAGATAGAGGATAGTGCTTGCCAAATTGATAATATTCGTGGCTTCTAAGCTGGCTGACCACAAAATGGACCTCACAATCCGATCTGGACGAGAAGGGACCCACGGTTTCATATGTATAGTAGTATCACACATATCAGGATTGTGTTACCCCGTGCATTGTACCCCTAGAACGTACTTGAGTGACATGTGCATCTTACTTGACGCTGCTCGGAGCTCTTCGTGATACAATCAAATGCCCTTTGGGGCTATTTTCGGACAAAACGTGGTCTCGCGCACAGGATATTGGGAACTATTGGCCTGCTAGGTGGTAGTGAAGTAGTAAGGCTGTATGCCGAGAGCCAACAATCACTACAGATCGCTATCTGAACTCCAGAAACTGAGGAATGACAATCCAAACTTATACATGAAATAAGTCTTAAGGCATCTAGCTGGATAAAAACATATCTAGAGCCAATAGGGAGATCTGGAAGGGAATTGTGTTGAGAGGCGTTAGACTTATTAATCTCAGAAATAAACGGTTTAATCCTTGATTTTGACATGTTCGCAGTCAACCGGCTCGATATTCTGCATTTCTCTTAATCCAGACTTCTCCTTTTCGATGACTCTCTCTAGCTTTTGCTCTGCTCTGTAACTTTTAAATTTCCTCAACGGCACACGCTCATGAAACATGAGATCGACTTCTTCCAGCGACTTCCCTGTACATTCGGGCACGAAAAAGAAGGTGAAAACCAGCGTACAGAGAGCCATAGACCCGTAGACGAATCCAACTTTGGATCCCAAGTTCGCGTATGGTGCGTTGAGGAGATAAGGAAGTGTGAAGCTGACCACAAATCTGAACATCTGTGAGTATTTTCTTGTAAGGGATGGATAGGAAATGTAGTGACGAAGAAAACATACGCTGTTACAACATTGACTAGAGATGCGACTCTCTGGGACTGGTCTCGGAGGTATAAAGCCGGTAGTTCGGTGGTCACCACATAAGTAAGGGGTGCCCAGCCGATTGAGAAACCGAAACTGAAGACGGAAAGGAGAGCGACAATTGCAGTCTTCTCTGACCTTGTCGGGGCGTGCACAGTACCAACACTACCCATTGCCACTAAAGCCGCAAGTTGAATGGCTGCTCCTGCTAACAAAAGTGATTTTCTTCCAATCCTATCAACGGAAATCAGTGATAAGAAAACCGCAAACGCATTGACGGCACCATTAATTAAGGTCATGTCGAAAGCATTGACCGTTCCAAGCGATTTTATGAAGATAGTCCCATATTGTGAGGCAAATGCTTGCCCAGTCGCTTGCTGAAAGAAGTTGACAAAAATTACAATTGTAGTGCGTTTGAGGTTCACGCCTTGCCATAGCTCTTGGAAGTGGCCACGTTCGGACTCCCTTTCAAGCGTAAATCGAGTCGTTATGAGCTCATTTTCAATTTGCTCTGTAGACATTGTGCCTTGTCTGAGTTTACTCAGTGCAGCTCGCGCTTCTTCGATTTTACCTTTGCTTAGAAGCCACCGGGGAGACTTATGATGAAGTTAGTAACGGCGGTAGAGATAGGATCTAGAAGTTCTCAGTCACCTCCGGAATAAGCCAAATTAGGCTTAGGACAATAGATGGAACGATGTAAAAGCAGCCAAGTGGGATCCTCCAAGCTCCGTTGTCTGAAATATCGCTAGTACCCCTACAGACCGAGTTGATCACGATGCCTCCAAGCTGGAACAAGGTTACTGAATGATCACCGTGGTATTTAATCCAATCTTACTGTGAGACTCAGTTGATAAGTTCCAACTACGAAACCACGTGCAGCGGTAGGCACGATCTCTGATTGAAAGACAGGAACCACGGAGAGTTCCATACCAACATAAACATCTACACTCTCAATGTTAGCGCACCCATGCTTAGGTGTCAGTAGGGTAGAAAAATAAGCCTCAAGTGTAAAGAGATCCATAAAAACAGAAGTTTTGAATCTCAAATTATAACACTTGTACTGGCTCATGTAGCACATACAATTCAGAATCCGAGCGGCTAATATTTGCTCTCGGTGAGAGGAAGTGACTGCAATGGTTGCCGTGACCATTGCCCAGCAACTCATAATGAACATGCACCACCGTCTACCGAATCTAGCACTGACCAGGCTACCAATAATCACGCCTTGATTTAGTTAGAGGTTGGAAGTTCCTCGAGCAAACCGAACACATACCGGATCCAAAGCCGATATAATTTAGGCTATTGAAGAGTGAAAGCCAGAAGGTTTCTAGGGTGTACTTTTTAGTTTTGTCATCATACACGCCAAATTGACGGGTGAAAGAGTCCATGGCTTGAGTAGTTGCAAATGCCTGGTTATCAAATCCATAGTTAAAGGTTGACACAGCAATCAAAATGCAAGCTAAACTCAATTGCCTATTGAAGTAGCTGTGTATGCTCTTATTCGACATTTGTAAGCCTTGCTTTTATGTATCTGAATAAGTTTTAAAACGTCATCTTAATTTATGGGAATCGAGCAAACGATGTGCCAATTTATCTATTGCCTTTGTATTTGATAGGTGGTGCCGCAGCGGCTCTCGGCGGCATATTTTGACCAAAAATGGGTTGTGGAGTGCGCAGTTAGTCAATACGGTTGTCATTCCAAATGCGGAGTACTGTCCTCGTTCTATGAATTGACAAGAACTGCCGAAAATGTCTCATAACAGATACATGTGCTCAGTATGATGTCCACCTGTGAGCCACGCTTCAGCATGTCGGGGGTATCGAGAAGACAATATGATTGGCGAATCCAGGGTTGCGGATGTCGGCTCTCGGCGGCTATCGGTTATGACATGGGGGATAGGATTCCCCAGATCATTATTGCCATGTCCTCATGGCGGATGGATCTTGCATGCCCTAGCAGATGTCGTGATTCTCAGGCTAGCTTGCACCATTTACTCTGCTTGTGCTCTGCTTAGCCTTTCCGTGCAACCGGGGGGATTGCGGGTCCGTATATCTGCTCGGTCCTTAACGTGAAAATTATTATCAAGCAATCCCCATTATGCCCAAAGCATGTCTTCAATGTAGAAATCGCAAGGTCAGACCTTCTATGATTTGTAGTCACTTTGCTCACAAAGTATAATCTAGGTAAAATGCCATCGTATCTCTGCTGATGGCCCTTGTGTCAATTGCTCGAGACTCGACTTTACCTGCACGGCAATCGAGTCTATCAATAGCGACTCTCTACAACAGCTGAAACTCATCCCGTCCCAAATCCACCATCAAAATGGATATACCCTAGCAGGTACTGCCCGAAAGCGAGTCACCAGAGCTTGCGTTGCTTGCCACAGCCAGAAAGCACGATGTTCCGCTGATCGCCCAAGCTGCCGAAGATGTTTTATCCGTGGCTTCAAGTGCGAATATACCCCATCCAGGAGAAAAATCGTGACTGCAGCTGTCGTCTCGACACCTTCGGAATCAACGGTTTCAGATAGGGAGAGCTCGGCATCTCTCGTACAGGATCCTGCTTCGCATGACGAGAGTATGTCAACTACTATGTTTTTCCGAACCGAACAAAGGTCATCAAACCTTCCCTCACCAAAAGGGCAAGTTGCGCACGGCCATGAATGTGAACAGATGGCTAAGTTGTGTAGGTCTCTGTTCGGAGCTAATACTGACTTGGAGAGATTTGTCAACGCATACTTTGATTACGTGTATCCCATTCCAATTTTCTCCTTTCTCCAGCGAGCCCTCTTCATGCGCGACTTCAAGCAAGGAAAATATGTTGAAGCTCTAGTTTTAGCTGTATGCGCTTCGGGTTCAATTTTTCTAGCCAAAAGTGAAGATGATCGAAGGATCAGAGATATATGGATTGAGCAGGCAGAATCTTACGTGTTGAAGAGGATCGATGAGCCTAGCTTGGTAAACATTCAAATCATTCTGCTGATCACATACGTCTATTCGGCTCTGAGAAAGCCGAGGAAGGTTCTATCCCTTCTTTCTATTGCTTCTCGAATGGCTTACGTTAGTCGCCTTAACTATGAACGTGAAGACATGCCCTTTATGCCAAGGGAAATACGACGAAGAGTCATGTGGGCACTGTGTATGATGGACTCTCTCTATTCCGCGGGTTTACCGGAATTTACTACATGTAGTATGCAAAACAACCATTTGAAGTTGCCGTGCGGTGAGGTGGCTTTTGCGATGGACGCTGAGGAGGAGTCAGAGCCCCTTAATCCGCAGGACTCGTCAAGCTTCCAGACTATTGAACCAGGAATTCTGGCATATTATATTAGAGTCCTTGACTTTCGATACAGGATTTTGCGGTATGTGAGGTCATAAAAGAGGTCAAGAAGCCAAAAGTCTGACCCTTCTCTCAGATATACAAAAGATGCTGCTCTGCAAGATCAGCTACCGAGCAATTATCAGGACGAGGTTGCGACGTTTGTTCGGGGCCTTGAGCAGTTAAAGTTGACCCTGCCAAGATCTCTTGAGCTTTCAGAGAGAACACTGACCCTTCATGCATACTCCTCGATGCGGCGAACGCTGATCATGTGGCATGTCTGGTGGCAACAATGCTTCCTCGACCTATACCGACCGCTCTTCCCGACCCTGAAAGAAGGTTTGAAGCCAAGGGTGTTGCAGAGTCTCCCGCAGGAATATATAAGCACTGGGCAACAAGTTTGCTTCAAACATGCCGTCTCTCTTACCCAGATATTCCGACTCGTCAATCGTTTGAATTCTTCCGAACAGTATGTGGTTACGGATCATACTCTTGCTATCTGCGCCTATCAGTGTACAAGAATTCTATCACAAGGTCATCGAATACCAACAGTTGACACTGAAATCACCAAACATGATATTCTAGAAAATGTAAAGCTCTGTCATGACGTTCTGACCCCATTAAGAGAAATCTATGCTGTTGTCAGAGTAATCGTAAGTCACCCTATCATATTGTACTAAGAAGTATGCTGAGCTACGAATGATATAGCAAGAGGAGATATATGCTATGTTACATAAGCATAGATATTTTTCAACTGGCTCCGTCACACCTGAGTAAGTTCAGAATGAACGAAATCATTTATACGTACAGTGGCTGATGCTTTTTCAAGAATTCAAGATAATCAACAAACCGCTACAGGTGCTTCTGGTACATGGCTGGCCATCAACCAGGACAGAGTCTTATCCAAACATGGGTCTCTGGAACATATATATAAAGAAGAGTGGAAGGAGGAAATGGGGTGGACCCCACAAGAACAGACTCCAAAATTTTCAAACAAGCCGACAAATTCATCTTTGATTTTGGATGTCGATCAGAGGAGTTCAGCTTTTTCAGAACAACCACCAACGCTTTCACTAGACAGGTTTCAACATAGTACCGTTACTCCAGATGATAAATTTTGGACTGATGACTGGGATGTCCATTTTGATGATGTCAATTTCGATTTGGGGATCGATCCCTTTTTCTAAGGTCTGTGGAAACTTCCACTTCTAGTGGAGCTTTGAGTGTAAAATCCATACAGCATCTAACTAATGCACACATAGTTTGTTTAATAATAATATGCACTCAACAGTTGCGATTTTGCAAACCATCTTTCTTTTGTAATGTCGACTAGTCCTGCTCTGTAGCTGTGCTTACACAGTGCATCGTCTCTGTCTCCAGCCCCTGCCGCTCCAGCCGCTCTAAATGCTGTTGTTTTGGAGACTTCAGCTTAACTTCTGGGAATCTTGGGTCTTTTTGAAATGGTAAAGCATCTGTGGTCTGCATCATCCACCTGAACATCTCTGCCTGCATCTGGGAGACAATTCCTGCATAACGTGGATCAGCAGCCAAGTTATGCAGCTCCCCAGAATCATTTCTTCTGTCATAAAGCTCGGCCGGCTCATACAATCGGTAAACGTACGTCCAATTCTTGCATCGCATACTAGTTGCCTTACCCACTAGTGTAGTATCCTCGTGCTGTAGAACACTCTTGATATCGTACGGATATGGCGCTTGCTCAAGAAGTGGCTCTTCTGATGTCAGAAACCCGCCCTCCGTGTATGCATACTTTTTAGGATGGTCCTTCCCTTCTAGCATCATCGGAAGTAAAGAAACACCATTATGAGGGAAGTGTTCTCCAATACCGCAAAGTTGGAATACGGTGGGTAGTAAATCAACCATCTCACATATCTGATCGCAAGTCTTTCCCTCTGGTAATCCAGCACCGCCGATTATTAGTGGCTCACGACAAAGTACCTCGCTCACCCCACTAGGCCACTTCTCGATAACTCCGTGATCACCGAGATACTCGCCGTGATCCGTGTAGAACATAGTAACGGTTCCACTTCCATCTGGATCCAATTTGCTCAACGCCTTCATCACACGGCCAAACTGATCATCAAGACGGGTAATCATTCCGTAATATGTCGCTGCAATCTCAGCCCAGATCTCATCTGTCGCTCGCTCTGTCTGATATCTCCGTCTGTTCGCCTCAAAATATCGTGGCTCGTATCCCGTCTTCATTGCCGGTTTGACAGGAATCGGCATCTTACTCCTTTCGTACATTGAGAAGTACGGGTCTTCGACTTGGAACGGGCAATGGGGGAAAATCAAAGGAAGATACAATACCCACGGACCCTTCGGTGGACACTCCAGCCACTTCACCGCACTCCTTACGGCTGCCTCGTCGTAATCCACCGCTTGTTCAGATCCTCTNCACGCCCTTGTAGAATAGTCGGCTCCAGATATCCTCTGGACCATTCTTGTTTCCGCCTCCTGCAAAACGTGGCATAAACTCTGGTGTCTCAAGGAATCCATATTCCGTGAGGCTCAATTCTGTGACAGTTGGAGCAAATGTATCGCCCCGAGGTGCCAAGCAGGCCACATGATACCCATTTTCCTTGAGTGAGCGAAACATATTCGGCTCCCATGGCTTAATAAGGTTCTCTAGACTACGGTGTCCTGAGACGTGCGGATACTGGCCAGTATAGAGGGAGCAGCGGGATTGTGTGCAGACAGTGGCTTGGAGATAGCAGTTTGTAAATTTTGTGGATTTCTCTGCGAAAGAATCGATATTTGGTGTGTTGATAAGAGGATTGCCAAAACAAGAGATACTGTCATAGCGGAGCTGGTCAGGCATGAAAATTAAAATATTTGGTTTTGGGTTTGCAAGACCGGAGGGAACTGCCGGGAAGGCGAGTGGTGGGATGGAATTCCCCATGGTTTTGGAGCAAGAGGGTTAGTTTTAAGTCCAATTGCTATTACAAGTTTCGTGTCGCATCCCTTCGAATTGACAGATATCAGCGATTTCATGAATCTTTTATGCATGCGTGCCTTGACCGAGAGCCGCCGAGAGCCACGATATCCGAACAGAGAACCACCTTGGTGACATTCAGGGAAGCCTTATGAGACATTTGAAAACTTCAATAATTCCGAGCACTTTGAACTGAAAGCCATTGCTAACTGTTGCGAGTCAAAATTGCATTCTGCGAGCCGGCACGATAGGCTATTGTCGATGAGATTTGTCACACTTTTCACCTTAAAACTGCTCTTGAGGATCGTTGACGTGACTTGGTGACTTTGTAACCGTCATGTCCGCTCATGAAGATGTTTCCGTCAAAGTGTTGTATCAAGTTAAAGAGGTCTTGGAGCAACCTTTTCCAAAAGTCATCTTTTCTGATGAGGATATTCTGGTTAGATCGCTAGACTCGGAGCTAGAGAAAGCTCCGTTGACTGCTGCTTCTAATACCATCACCGAGAAGTGGATTGGTGCGAATCATAGGAAACGAGGTAGCCCGTCTTTCTCATTATTCTTTCTGGTGGAATCAGGTTTTCGGGCTCCACGCTAAGAATAAACATTCGCGTATTCATGCATCCATACGCAAATCAATTAAACTACACATGCAGGTAAGACGCAGATTTGCACAATTCCATTAACGGTACATGGTTTTTCCGAGAGGGGGTTGGAGGGGTAAAAAAGCTGTTGAAAATCTCAAATATTCAAATCGTAATTTCTTCTACTGTTTCTTCTTATTTTCTATTTTAATTTACACTTGAAGATCTTTCCGAGACGCCAAATTGAACCATGCCTATTCCAACCGAGAGCGTCGGTATGCCCATCGTAGATCCACTTATATTCACAGACTGCTAATTGGCCCTTTAAGGATCCCTTCCACGACCAATATGTCAGTGGTAATCCAGTTTCATATTTATGTTATCAGAGAGCTGAATGCCTAACACCGAAGTACAGACCTTCAGCAGGCGTATGCGGACTACGATGCCGGAAAGATCGGTCTTGCAGAGCTTGTGAAAGCTCAAGATAAGGCTGCGGAAGATAGCATCAAACGCATGGAAGCTACCGGCCAAGAGCTCGTTACCGACGGAGAGCAGAGAGCTAGCAGCTTTGCGACCTATCCTATAACAGAGTAATTTCTCTTTGTAATCCTACTAAGTTTCTAGAGACTAATTGCCCCAGCACGCTTGGCGGAACCGGACTTGTGGACAATATGAAGGCTGATGGCCAATACTTTGCCATTTTTGATGATGGACATCATCGTCAACTTCCACGTCTTGTCAAAGGCCCTTTCAAATACAAGACGTTTGCCTCCGATAACTTCAAACTTTCCAAGCCTTATGCGACCAAGCCTATGAAGCAAGCAGTCATCGCACCATCAATGATGTATTTAACGTATCCCCTAAATGGAGAAGTAGAGGGCTACCCTAAGGGCGAATTCGTAAAAGATCTCGTGGCGGAATGTGTCAAAGATATCCGTGGTTGCTTCGAGGCCGGTGCTAAGAGAGTGAGCATTGATTTCACAGAGGGCAGGTTGGCTGCGAAAAATGATCCTAGGAATCCATGGACTGGAGCACAGTTGCTAAAGACGTTCGTCGATCTGAACAACCAAGTCCTAGCTAACTTCACTCCCGAAGAAAGGAAGAACATAGGCGTCCATACATGTCCAGGAGGTGACTGTGACAGTGTGCACTCTGCGGACGTCAGCTATCACGAGCTCCTGCCTAGCCTGTTTCAAATCAACGCTGGTTACTTCCTGATCCAACTCGCAAGCGAGAAGGACAAGGAGACTGTGTATAAGGAGATTGGCCAGGCTATCAGAAGAGATGCAAATGGTGTGAAACAGGTCGCTTTCATCGGCGTCATTGATCCTCTAAATCCGGCTGTTGAGACTCCCGAGCAAGTCAGAGATGCTCTAATCGCGGCAAGCAAGTATATCGCCAAAGATCAGTTAGGAGCGACAGATGATTGCGGATTCTCTCCATTCTCGATCGATGTCAAGCCCAAGCATGGAAATCCGGATTTTGCAAGAGATATTGCCTTCCAGAAGATTGCAAGCAGAGTGAAAGGAGTCGCTCTAGCCAGTCAAGAGTTGGGCATCTGAAGAGAGAAAAAAGAGCACTTAAACCGTTTAGGAGCGTATGGAGGAGCATTGTTATATCACATTAGCCTAGCTTCTCAACGAAGACTGGCACTCAAAAAGTCATTTTTAATCGGCGCTTCGAGCCTCATTGATATTTCAACATAGACAGAGGAAATTATCCCTCGGAGCTTAAGTATTAATATTTCAATAAAACTTTCGCATGCATTGGTCCCACAACTTCTCCTCTGTGCTACGTAGATCCTTCGAGTACACCAATGTTAAATAAACAGATCATGCCACTAGGGCACAAATGGACATTAAATAAGTAACGATAAACCTTATGAGATCCATACCATCAGCTGTAATGTGGCTAAGTTTGTGCAATCTTCCAGCACAAATGACATTTTACTGTGCTTCCAGAGCAAGACGTACTAAATTTCAACCCATTAGATAAAGAGAGCAGAAGCGTATCAAAAATCAGTCCAAAATATCTTCCACATTGAATTTTGCAGACCAACAGCATCTACAAGGCAAATACAAATACGAAAGCCACTGTAGATAGCGACAAAGCCATCCACAATCCTGGAATCATGCTGGTCGAGGCAGCAGCGGAAGACGTATTACTATTACCATTGCCACTGGCGCCCTGGATTCCAGTCCCAGCTATCCTGGTGAAGTTGTTTGCGGATTCTTCAAGTTCCTCCTGTGTCAAAAGCTTGTTATTCAAGCTGTCACACGAAGGTCGACTATCGTTTGCAGGGATCGAGTTAGTGACCTCAATCGGGAGATCGAAAATTGTGTAGAGATTGGTCCCGTTCAGGCGGAAGTTTTGGTGGATTGAGATCTAAGGAAGTTAATATCATGTCAGTAAATCTTGCCCCAGTTGATACTAGACAACACAGTAGTCGAATTTGGTCGGAATTCTTTTCAATATATATGTAGTGTAGGGGGGGATAACTCGCTCACATTGTACGGACCCCGCGCACTGCCATTTCCGACGCCACCATTACCAACAAGACAGTCCGGCCAGATCCAGTTCACATGTTTCACCGTGCTCCCTGGTTCCTGAAATAAAATATTGCCTAAACTGGCGTTATTTGCTGAAGCCGTTCCATTTGTGATGGTGAGGTTCTTTCCGGTAACGTAGCTAGCCAGGAAAATTGTAATGTTATTAATTCCGATAGGCGCATTCTCGGGGTAAGGTGGGAGAGAAATCTGGCCATCCGAAGAGATGTCGAGAGCTACTTGGAGAAAGTCTGCGGAAAAGCGGTTAGCAAGAGATCTGCTGAGATTAGAACATCGCAAACCGACCTCCACCCTCTGGGGTATTCGGCTGGGGTGCATCGACTATCGCGATGCCCGGCGTGTAGATCTGGCCGTTGACGATCTCCTGCGCCCTCAGCCATCCAGCAAAAGCAAGCAGCAGCCAGCTAATCCACCCACGATTCATATTTGCCTAAAACGCGCGTATTCTGTTCAAAATGGTAACTAAAGAGCGGCAAGAATGTTGAAAGAAGGTGAGTTTTAAGAGAACATCGGAAAGTTAAAGGAATGTTGGAAAGTTGGCACAAGCACAATGATAATAAAGATGTTAAGAAATGTGGTGCGCAGGGAAATTCAAGTACCAAGGTACCCGGGATTCAGTTCCGGCGCCCTGGCTGATGAGATCCAGCGTGGTGTTTTCAGGGGTCCCAGCGATGTCATCTTGCAGGCTCAGGTGGCCGCCCGACGCGGCCCGCCTTGCCGGGCACCTCGTCCAGGAAAGGAGGAGAGCGAGCAAAATTCTTTTTGAGTCTCAATACATATCTCTTACAATGATAAATGCTTATAAGCCAACTGTGGTATGGCTAAACGGTTTCCAACTCCTGGCCAACCCAGCACGCGATGTGAGTCTCTGCACGCCAGAGGCTACTACCGGTATGGTACAATGGGCAGGGACTAAAAGCCGTACCGTACATAAGTACTGTACAAACCTCCGATACCAGATACTTCAGTGGCTATAGCGTCTGTGGCTAGCCTGTAATAATGCACTGACATCCCCACCTACAATTGTTGTTCTCGGGCACGAGCTCATACTGAGCTAGCCGTGTCCTTTTGTATGTTAACCATGTAGGCTATTCAATATATAATATCTCTGCAATTCTACCCGTACCCATTGCAACAGGTTTGATCCGACTAAGTTGCAAAATGAGCCTTCTTATGATAGTTTCGTTTACCGGCTCATACAACACATGAGCATATGAAAAAGGGCGTGTTCCTTATCTACGGAGTATTGACATGGACAACGCGGAACTGGACTTTAATTTTTCCGACCGAGCGGACCTGGTCTGACCTCAACCTCAGCCCATATATACCACAAGAGATCACCCCGCGACTCTTTCTGAGCCTTATCTACAGGAATTATGAGATAGTAAAACCGTCCAGCTTATGGTAAAATAAATGCGTGTGTGGTCTCCCAAAATTGCTGGAAACTATGCGTCCAATACCGCTCGGCCCTCTTATTGGGGCGTCAAGAACATGTCATCCTCGAGTCTTCGCCAAAGGACTACGCGGTAGCCAATTGAGATCCATTCGACCCCAATCAACCCTCACCTTGTCCAATGGGACCCATTTCAAAGTGTCTGAAGAAGTTCGGCATGCTGTAGCAACTAACACACCTGTTGTCGCCCTAGAGACCACCATTTACACCCATGGATTTCCCTTTCCGAACAATGTTGCACTCGCATTGGAGCTTGAATCGATAGTCAGGCAAAACGGAGCTGTTCCGGCCACCATTGGCATTCTGGATGGTGTTGCACGTGTGGGATTAAGTGAGACTGAGATTAGAGAAGTGGCGTCAGCTGCTGGAAAACCCGAAACTATGAAGATCTCCAGGAGAGATCTCCCATATATACTGGGTAAAGTAGGTGGTATTTCTTTAATTATGAATTTATTACCAAAATCCATTTTATCGATGCTACTATTCAATTTATTCTGATAGCTGTCCATGTTCAAAGCTTGAGCAATACTCAATCTGACCTCTTTCACAGGGCCTAAGTGGCCACAAGCTCACGGGAGGCACTACCATAGCTGGTACTATGTTTCTCGCGAATCAAGCAGGAATTAAGGTGTTCGGCACTGGTGGCCTTGGTGGTGTACACCGCGGTGCCCATATCACCATGGACATCTCAGCAGACCTGACTGAGCTGGGTCGGACGCCGGTCGCTGTGATATGCAGCGGCTGTAAAAGCTTCCTAGATATTCCACGGACGCTTGAATATCTCGAGACCGAGGGCGTGAGTGTTTCAACATTTGCGGATGGTCGGACTGGAGATATCAATTTTCCGGCCTTCTTCACAAGGGATAGCGGAGTGAAGAGTCCACTGGTCGTCCAAGATGAAAAGGAAGCGGCAGCGATGATCTGTAAGATTTCAAATAGCTACCCAAATCTTTATGGCTGACAATATCTATCAGATTCTCAAACCCACTTTAGTAATACCTCAGGTATGCTCTTCGCAAATCCCATCCCAGAGGAATTTTCCATCCCGAAGGTCGAGATAGATGCAGCAATCGATCAAGCCGTCTTGGAAGCGGCCGAGCAGGGATTCCATGGCCACGCAAACACCCCATTCATTTTAACGAGAATCAAGGAACTTACCAGGGGAAATAGTATCCCTGCGAATAGAGCCTTGATTCACTCAAATGTATTGATGGCTAGCAAAGTTGCAACGGAACTAGCTGAACTGCATCGTTTATACGAACCAATAGATATAGACAACAGTCTTAAAGCTCAAGATGGCAAATTGGGAGGAAGGAGACTCGAGACAGTGTCTGTGCCAGAGATGAAAGATTCCCTTAGAACTGAAGTACGTAAGCCATAGAATAGCTATCCAAGAAGCATTGATTTTGATTATCTCGTGTCTTGAGATCTACGAGATAATGCATTGTCCACATTACCCTGCAAATATATCAACACTATAGAGAGCTATTCTAATTCCAAATAGGTACCGAAAGGTGTTGATGTAATGGTTTTAGGATCCGTTGCTGTGGATCTATCGTGCGACTACACACCCACAAACGAAAAGGGAGAACTTCTCCGTACAGAAGTTACACCTCAATTACATACTTCAAATATGGCTTCTATTAACCCATCAATCGGTGGAGTGGGTCACAATGTGGCTCTTGCAGCACATCGGGCCAGCCACGATGCCACTGTGAGGCTCTGTAGTTTTATCGGAGATGATTTGTAAGGCCCAATCCTCCTATGAATTTATATACTGACTGGAGTAGAGCTGGGAAAACAGTAATGAGTGCATTAGAAGGAGAAAAAATAGATACCAGTGGCATTAAAGTTCTTTCAGCTCCAGTCAGTGGTGCCATCAGCAGCGAAGAAGAAATCCCAAGGACTGCTCAATATGTAGCAATCAATGACCTAAAGAAAGACCTCGTCATAGCAATGGGAGACATGTCACTCTTTAGCAATCCAAATGCACCAGTAGAAGATCTTCTACATCAAATTGTCTCTTCCAAACCAAAATGGATTGTAATCGATGGAAACTGGCACCCAAAATCTATCAAGGCATTTATCGAGGCCGGAAAGTCCGTCGGAGCAAAGATAGCATTTGAACCTGTCTCCAACCTGAAATCGAAGAAGCTCTTCCCGAAATCGTCATCTGCGGGACAGGCTCCAAATATGGAGACATTCCCAAACAACCTCCTGGACCTTGCTGCGCCGAATCAGTATGAGCTGGCAGCTATGCATTCAGCCGCAAAAGAGAATGAATATTTCGAGAGCGAACTGTGGTGGATCGTAATTGACTCCTTAGGAATCCCCAGCACTGGCGCTCGAGACCGATTTGTATCTCTAACGAGTTCAAAGTTGACCGATCAGGGCATCCCGCTCCAAACCATTCAACTTCTTCCCTATATACCCACTATCTTGACGAAGCTGGGACCCGATGGTGTCTTGCTCACAGAGCTCCTGAAGCCCGATGATTACAGATTACGAGATCCAAAATCCGCACCGTATATTTTATCGAGATGTAACAACGGGAGCACTGAGGTCGGCGGTGTCTACATGCGCCTTTTCCCGGCCTCAGAGAAGGTCGAGGGTATAGTTAGTGTGAACGGCGTCGGAGACACCTTCCTGGGCGTTCTTATCGCTGGGCTAGCTAAAGGTCTGGAATTGGATGAGCACCTTGTCGGCGTGGCTCAACGCGGGGCAGTCTTGACATTGAAAAGTAAAGAGGCTGTGAGCCCCAAGGTGGAGAGTCTGAAATGGGTGTTGCACGGGATGCCGAGTTTTAGAACCAGGAGGTGATATTCGTCACCGTAGATTCTTGTTAAGAGGGGGGTGATGGAGAGCAACAATGGCTTTACTTCTGGAGTTCTGTGTTAGCAACTGTTCTACCCCTCGCACTTGGTGTACACAAGCTGCTCGAAGAGGTATTTATGTATAAAATCGGAGGGACTACTATAATTGAAACGGGATTGAATTATCAAATAAAGGTTCTCGTACATCTGGTACCACACCAAATTAGTATTCATCAATAAACACTTAGGTCCATTAAGCTAAAATTTGGTCAGTATGGGGTTCCTGTCTTATCCAAGCCACATTGAAAGATAAGTTGAAGCGTTTTATCAGAATAATCGTATTTCCTCTAAAAAAGACGGAACTAGTTGTTACTACCAGGCTAAAACACTATTCTTCAAAAACAGGCAACAAGCCTTGGTATAAAGAGACAAGAAGTATAGACTGCACACAAGTAACGCCACTTGACGCCAGTTCATCCTCTTCCCTCACCACACAAACAAATCCAAACAGTTTTCCCAAAGACTTGAACGCCCCGCATTGAATACAGCCACCCAATGAACATGAAAAGGCTGATTTTCACCCTTATACCGATTAATTGTACAGCCATATTAAGTCATACTTTGCAATGATGAAAATCAAGCCGTGGCTGCAATAACAGTAGAAGCAACCGGGGCAGGAGCAGCGGGGGCTTCTTCTTCTTCAGCGATTTCTCCTCCTGCTTCTCGTTCAGCCCAAGCACCCCACAGGCCTCGCTTTCCACGAACGCGTATGGGTCCACCAAGGATATCCTCTTGCTGCTCCACCTTTATGGCATCTTTAGTCGCGAGTACTAGGACTTCAAAGAACATCTTTGTCGCATCTGCTCGGGTGGTTGTAGCTTCAGGTAGAAGATCCTGGAACAGAACGCTGGTTTTCTTGCGCTTCTCTGGGCTGTTGGCTGCATCAGCACCAAACCTATCTCGAAGAAGGTGGACTGCATGGGTTGTGCCAACGGAGACAGGACCACTATCTTGTGGATGGACAAGTGGAGCTGTTGTCTCGTCAAAAGCAGCCACGTGAGAGGTTCCATATTCGTCCTCAATGTTAGGTACAAATCCATCGTCACCAGGCATCTCCAAGATTGTGCCATCGGCACCGATAGTGGTATCTCCCAGACCGAAGCCTCCATCCGCGGCAGCTGCAATCTCCTCCGCCTCTCCGAGGTCCAGCCGTGGGGATTTGTTAGCGCCCTGCTCTTGGTCACTGTCCATGTCGGCAATCCCGCTGTCACGCTTGCGCTTCAGATCATTAGCCTGTCGAACAGCGTCTATCGAGAGCATTCCACGAAGCTCTGGAGCCCAAGTCATTCCCCGGCCACCTCCCATAACGCTGGAAACGAATCCACCGTTCTTTTGCATCTCCATCAGAGCGAGGATTTCTGGATCACGTGGCAAAAATGATTGTGGCTGCAGGATTCTGTCGCGGTTCTGCTGTTGCTCTCTGATCTTATTGTTCGAAATAACGGTGTCAGCATCTGGTTCAAGGATCTTTTGTTTCCTAACGCGTTGTGGTGCCTTTTGATGGATGGACAGCTCAGTTTCTTCATCGGGTTCGTACAATGTAGAGTCCATATGCCGTCGGTTTTGAGCAGCAAGCTCTTGCATTGCCGTTTCATCGATGTCGGAGAGTGGTGATTCTGAAATTCTTTCCCGAGCGGGAGCGATCGGAAGCGCGGAAATGTCAGGTCCAGCACCAATATTGATCATATCAATATCTCCCTCATTATCACCCATGCGGATCTCGTCCTCATCAAAGCCCAAATTAAATGAGGGTTCTGGAAGAGCAGAGACATCCAGATTATCCTTGCCCTGTGCTCGCATATCAAGTTCGCTGAATAAATCATCCTCAACGGCTCGTGCAGCCGGTCCCTTTCTTCCGATTTCAATACTTCGGTCCACTTTGCTAACATTGTCATCAATATCGAGACCAAAATCTAAACCCAAGTCGATATCGTCCATTGGTTCTAAGGCTAATTCTTCTTCTTCCAAAACGTTTCGATTCTCAATGCTGCTCTGCAAAAATTGACTGCTCGAAAAGTCATCCTGTAAGTTGATGTCACGGCTTCCTGCACGCCTCTTGCGACCCAGGTGGGAAGTATCATCATCCATTTGTGCGAATAAAAATGACGCGTCTGGTAAGGGTGGCATTTCGAGATTGTCGCCTTCGGTAAGGACATCAGGAAGCATGAGCGCGTCACGCGATGGCATGTGCAAACCCGCCGGTATATCATTATTTCCGGAAAGACGGAAAGCCTATACAGTCAATCAAATATCCTGACAAAATTGGAAGTAGCAAACACGTACCATCTTGATCTTCATTAAAGCTTCATTGCAATCATCCAAAAGGTATCGCGCCTTTCGACTATAGATTCTAACAACACCAAGAAGGAGTTGGCCGCTCAACCGTAGGGCCATTGGGGCTTGGTTGGGCGTGATGATAGCTTCGACACTGTCTTTGACGTTCGACTGGAGGATATGAGTCTTTGATAACTTGCGTTCGATGTTGGCAGACAGCCAGACGCGAGCCAAAGGCCCGGTCTTCTGAAGTAGGGTTTCTGAGTAAAACATTGTAGATGCGCGAAGTTGCGAAAAGCAATAGGGATGTTGTGATCGAATAAGGGTTCACTCGCCGTCGGGCGAGCTTTGTTTGCGCGTTTGTTGTCCGGCGCGTACTGGAAAGGGTCGAGTCTTCTATGAAAGCAGCATAGCCAGATATTGCCAACAACACCAAAATCGCGTCGCGACGATGCGCATTCACTGTAGAACAACAGACAAGCCCTACAACCACGGGTGGAGGTGGATTGTTTCGTGATGTCGGAGCGGGGAGGTCGAGAAAGTTGCAAATAACAAAACGGTGGCTGGTAACGTTAGTTCCGGCGTTGGGGCCTTGCAAATCAGGGCGTCGATGGAACGGAGCCGGACGGCGGTGTGTCACATGACCTGCGGATCTAGGCCGAAAAGGGTGACGTTCTCTGCAGAACAAGTTGTTGAGTCCAATGATTATGGAATTACGCTGCACGTTGGTACAGATGAACAGATGAAGATGTTGAATATACTGTAATGTGGATTATTTGATATGCGTCTAGAAGCGTATTTACGAGGAAAAGCTGCTGCTGAAAGCTTGGTCTTTGTGCTTCGCGTAGGTCATGTTATTAAAGCACCCCTGGAAGACGCTCTCGGCCAGTCGGCACAGGGGTGATCTCCAAAAAACGCCAAATTCCCAAGCTCCTGGGTTTCATCTGGGGAAAAGTCGCGGACACGTTTCCCTCCTCAGCTCACCCAGATTCGCACCCCGATCCCAATTCAAAGCGATCAACATATATTTACTTGGTCACAGTGACAGAGTCTATTCTGCCCTTGGTCTATTTGTTGGAATTTCCCCTTTGTCTGTCTGCGACCGAACTGCTCAAGTCGCTTGCGCTGTATGCCTTGGTACTAGAGCGAGATCCAACGACAGCAGGACTTGCTGCTCGTGCAGGGCAGGCAGTGGTAGAAGGAAGGATATGGCGTGGTCAAATCTAACATCGTCCAAAAGTTCGGGTGATGGATCCTTATTGCCATTGACCAACGTATCTGCCTTTGATGGTCCTTCAGAACCCAGGGCAGATCTACGAGGCCGCGAGAAGGAAAGGAGTAGGCATTCTCGGTCTCCTTCCGCTATTTCAAAAGTATGATTCCTGTCCGAAGAGCCTGACCTTCTCTGACTGACGCTGAAAAGTCCATCGCCGACGAGTATGCGAGTTTGACCCCTTTAGAAACGGCGACACGACTGCAAACCTCACTCACCACTGGTTTATCCCCTGCCGAGGCGCTCACCCGTTTACATGACCAAGGCCCAAACGAACTCCCTCATGAAGAGCCCGAGCCGCTATGGTTGCGATTCGTGAAGCAATTCAAGGAACCGTTAATCATCCTGTTGCTTTGTTCAGCAGCCGCATCGCTGCTTGTGGGGAACAAAGATGATGCCATCAGTATCTCGGTGGCAGTTACAATTGTAGTGTCCGTTGGGTTTATACAGGAATACAGATCCGAGAAGTCGATTGAAGCGCTGAACCATCTTGTTCCAAACCACGCACATTTAATTCGAGGAACTACAAGAAACCCTGCGGCAAAGGCGAAGTCACGGACACAATCCTGGCCAGTGAATGGCACTGATGGACCTGAAAATGACGCTCTCACGGACTCAGTAAACGATACTACCGACGCTGCGGATGAACGAGCATCTAGCAAAGTTATGGCTGCGCAGCTGGTACCTGGCGACTTGGTGTTGTTTAGTACTGGAGATCGGATACCTGCAGATATCCGCGTTACAAAGGCGAGCGACTTGACTATCGACGAGTCCAATCTGACGGGCGAGAATGAACCGGTGAGGATCACCGCAGAGGCGAAGATAAGGCATGCTGCGGTAGACTCAGCACGGGGAAATAACACTTTGGAACTACCCTATTCATACGGGTCCTCGGCTACTGGGGAAGTTGGAGTCGATACACATATAACCAGCACGACGAATATTGCGTTCATGGGGACACTTGTGAGGTCGGGACACGGCCAGGGAATTGTATATGCTACTGGTGGTAGAACTCATTTCGGTACAATCGCCGCAAGTGTCTCAGAAACTGAAAGTCCACGTACACCGCTTCAGTTATCTATGGACTCATTGGGCTCGCAACTTAGCCAAGCCTCTTTCGCCATAATTGCAGTTATCTCTCTCGTTGGTTGGTTCCAAGGCAAGGCTTTGTTAGAAATCTTCACCATATCTATATCGCTGGCCGTGGCCGCTATCCCTGAAGGCCTCCCTATCATTGTCACAGTGACGCTGGCATTAGGTGTGCACCGAATGGCACGACATAATGCTATAATACGAAAGATGCCTAGCGTTGAAACTCTGGGATCGGTCAATGTAGTTTGTAGCGATAAGACAGGTAAGAGGAGTTACTATAACCGTCAGCTGGAATGTGCTAATGACTCTTAGGAACTCTCACAATGAACCACATGACGAGTACTAAAATGTGGTATATCGGTGCTGAAGGCCCAATAGCTGTTGATGATGAGGCTGCTGAGGCTGAGCCAGATGCGGTGACTCGTCGCATCATACGGATTGGCAATGTTGCTAATAATGCTCGTCTTACTCGATTGCATTCTCATGATGCTCCTTCGGCCTCATCGATAGCTATTCTTTCATCTACTCAGATGGAGACACCGGGTCACGTCCTGCGAAGTAGATGGGTTGGCCAGCCTACCGATGTCGCCATGCTCGATATGCTGGACCGATTCAAGGAACATGACGTCAGGGAAGGTCTTGGTCCCCGTATTGGAGAAACCCCCTTCAGCTCGGACAGAAAGTGGATGGGTGTTACGATTGGAGATAATATCGGCGAGAGCGGATATGGTGGAGGGAAAGAAGTGGCCTATATTAAGGGGGCGGCAGACCGTATCTTGAGTAGGTGTGATACCTATCTCACTCGAGATGGCCAGGAAGTAGTCCTTGACGCTATCCGGCGACAGGAAGTTCTAAGTGCTGCGGAAAAGCTTGCCGAGGAAGGACTCCGGGTGCTGGGATTTGCTAGCGGTGCTGTAACTCGCAGCACTAAACCTAGTAGGACAAGCACGCCAGTCAGTCAAGCCCCTGAGCTACACGTATCACACTCCGAGGACGTGTATAGAGGTTTGACATTTGCCGGTCTAGTGGGCATGAGTGACCCTCCGAGACCTGGCGTTCAACGATCAATCCGACGCCTCCTTCGAGGTGGAGTCAGGGTTATCATGATTACTGGTGACGCGGAAACTACAGCCGTTGCAATTGGGAAGAAACTCGGAATGCCAATTGCCACTCCACGCGAACATACGGCAAGTTCAGTTGCAGTAAGGCCAGTTCTACGTGGTGATGAGATCGACAGAATGAACGATATAGAACTTGAAGCGGCGATCGCTCATACATCCATCTTTGCGCGAACAAGTCCAGATCATAAGATGAGGATTATTTCAGCACTGCAAGCTCGAGGGGATATAGTTGCGATGACCGGTGACGGAGTCAATGATGCCCCTGCTCTAAAGAAAGCTGATATTGGCATATCTATGGGACTACAGGGAACAGATGTTGCCAAGGAAGCGGCTGATATGATTTTGACTGATGATGATTTTTCGACTATCCTCCACGCCATTGAGGAAGGAAAAGGCATCTTCAACAATATCCAGAATTTCCTGACCTTCCAATTAAGTACCAGTGCCGCTGCCCTAAGTTTGGTTTTCTTCTGCACGTGCTTTGGCTTTAAGAATCCTTTAAATGCGATGCAGATATTGTGGATTAGTAAGTAACGTTCCACTGGATCGATTAATTAAGGACATTCTAACATATCCTAGATATAATCATGGATGGACCTCCAGCACAATCCCTTGGAGTTGAACCTGTCGACCCAGATGTTATGAGTCGCCCTCCACGAAGGCGGAATGCACCAGTATTGACAAAGGCCCTAATTAGACGCGTCCTCACGTCAGCATCTATCGTTATGATTGGTACTATGCTGGTATACACACATGAGATGCTCACAGATGGCGAGGTAAATAAACGAGATACGACCATGACGTTCACCTGTTTTGTGTTATTTGATATGTTCAATGCTTTGAACTGCCGATCCGAATCGAAGTCCGTTCTCCGAGGAGAGATTGGCCTCTTTTCAAATACCCTGTTTAATTGGGCCGTCTCACTTAGCATTGGCGGCCAGATCTTAGTTATCTACTTCCCCTGGCTTCAGGAAGTCTTCCAAACAGAAGGCCTGGCATTTACAGACTTGGTCGGCTTAGTGCTATTAACAAGCTCGGTATTTTGGGTAGATGAAGCTAGGAAATGGTGGAAGAGCAAAGCTAGACGAACACTTGGGAGCGGGTATAGCCAAGTTGTATAATGATTACATGGGATATATTGATGCTGTATAAATATCTGAATATCATAGAAGTTCTAATAATAAAAGAGAAATGAGAGATGTACTGTCGATCATTAAAATAGGTGAACTATTCGTATATAAAATCTCGCTTAGCAGCCTGAGGATGACACCTAACAGGAGACGCTGGCACATTTCCCAAAGGTACGGCACCTTAGAAATCTCCCATGAGGGGCTCAAACCAATGCCTCCAAACGGCCTTCCAAATGGCACCTCTTCGATGCCATCACTCTCTCAACCGCAAAATGAGGAAAGCTCTCGGCGCGCAATCTACGACGCCTCATCCGTTGCCGCAATCCGAACTGGCCTAGCAGCTCTGCATACTCGTGAAGCAGCTGTCACCAACCGTCTGCAAGATCTCATATCATCTCAAGCGTCTCTTTCGCGAGATCTTGGTCGCCTTGATCTTTTGCGTGCTCATCTGGGTGTCCAAGCTGTCGCAACCCGCGCAATTAGCAATGATATGCTCGATAATGCTGCTGCCACGGCGGCAGGTCTTAGCTCTAAAGTCAAAGCATTGGACCTAGAGAAGAAACATGTCGAAGAAACGTTATCAGTAGTCGAACAAGTGGCAGAGCTCAAGGCCTGCGTCCAAGGTGTGGTTGGCAGCATGGGCGCACCTCAAGATTGGGAAGCTGCAGCGGGGTACATAGCGCGCGCGAGGAGGGTCCCGAAAGAGGTTGTGGAAGGACGGTTTGCTTCTAAGACAGTCCCTAGTGTGGAGGTTCCTGAAGCGCCAAGTATTACACTTGAGAATGCAAAGGAGAGCTTATGCGGCTTGTTCCTGCGGGAGTTCGAAAAGGCGGCCGCTGAGGGCGACGGGGCTAAAGTTACCAGGTTCTTCAAGCTCTTCCCACTTATTGGAAGGGAAGTAGAGGGACTAGATGTCTATGGAAGATATGTATGTCAAGGTGTTGCGGGTACTGCGAGGAAAAACTTGAAGGAAGGCACTGGAGGAAATGCACGGAAGGAAGGTTTCTTTTACGCAAACGCTTTGACAAAGCTATTTGAACATATTGCACAAATTGTGGAAGGCCATGGCGGGTTGGTTGAAAGACACTACGGTGCCGGAAAAATGGTGAAAGTCATTGAAAGGCTGCAGATGGAAGCAGATGTCCAGGGCGGAATCATTTTGGATACTTGGGGAGATGAGCGAAATGTTGACAGAAGGCTGACGGATGTTAAGAGCTATCCTTTCTCATTCCTGGTTCACAGCTTTTTGCCGGCACAGAGATCATCCGGTACCCCTCGATCAAACTCCCCGGCCATTGGAGGAACCGCAAACGGCCGGAATAGTGAAGATGAAGGTGTTGATATGAAGGAAGTGGACGCTCTTTTGAGTGAGACAGCCATCATGCTGGGTCGTTGGTCATTATATTCACGTTTCCTGAGCGCAAAATGCAGGGTAGGTCATTTTAGATGTCACTTATCGAACAGGATTAACATCCTCTACAGGACCCCACTCAGAGTCCAGATGAACCTCTAACTGTGCCTGACTTGCTGGTCAAGTCGGCTCTAAGTCGCAAAATCTTTACACGACTGACGACACCTTTTAATATAATGACCACATTTTTCTTCCGCCGATCAGTTGAGAAGGCCTTCCAGCTTGACGAGTCACCTACCGGCCTCTCACTCAATCCCAACAAGCCAATAGATGGCAATCCTCCATATATCATATCTGCAGTTGACGATGTAATGTATATTGTGAATACGGTTCTTCAAAGATCACTCTCAACGCAACAGCGCGATGTTGTAGCCTCCGTCATTCCTACAGTCGGTCGGGTTCTGGGATCTGACTTCGTGGGAATGATTCAGCGAAAAATGCGAGACGAATCATATCCCAAACCAGTAATTCAAGGCGGCTTTCCTCCGGAGGATAAGATCATACAATTCATCGTATTAATCAACAGTCTTGACGTTTCTAATGACTATGTTGGCCGTATCGTGTCTTCAAAGTTATCTGAGCCTTCCCAGACCAACGGGCACACAAATGGACCATCCAATGGTTCATTGTCTGATCTTTTTCCATTCGATCACGACGCAGCTTTCGTCGTACATGCGCTAGAGACTTTCAACACATCTTTCACTTCGAAGACATCTGAGCTTCTTGGTGATGGGCTGCAAGTTATGTTTAATCAAGTTATCAAACCGCGTCTGCGTCCTGTTCTCAGTGATACGTTCCGAGATGTGGATTACTCCCTAACAGAAGAAGATCTGCAAGAAATTGCACGCCAGAATGATGAAGACGAAGACATAATGATGGATTTAATTGCTCGCCGCTTCGAGCATTCATGGGACATGCTCATGAAACCAATCCAACGCATCATGACCGAGCGTTGTTTTGGTACATTACTTGAGCAAACTGCGAAATACCTTTCACGTGTGTTGGAGAAAAGAGTATGGAGCTACTCCGGTAGGATGAACGCGCTTGGGGCTACTCGAATGGAGAGAGACTTCTCCGGAATTGTTGGCATTGTCGCAAAAGGAGGAAAGTATACCCTGAGAGAACTATTCACAAGAATTACTCAGATCGGTATGGTGGTCAATATGGATGAGGAGGAATGGGAAGCAATAAATGAGGACAGCGATATGGAATGGGTTCTCAGTAAGGAAGAGAGACTAAAGGCCAGGGCTATGGTTAGAGAATGAGAAGAGCGAAGTTCCGTCATGTCATAAAACGGTGCCACTTGGGTTGTTATCTTAAATGGTTTTAGCATAGACATTGTGGAATGTCTTTGGCGTCTGGCAGAGCCTTCACCAACGGGAGCATTTGATTTTGCATCTATGGACCCGAAGCATGGCAAAAGTATAACTTATACATCATTTGAAATAGTTTGTATGACTTCCATGTGACATTTCACTGCCAGATTCTGCCATTCTCACCGCTCAACCCCACCAAATCCGTAACAAAATAATTCGCTGCCCCGCGATGTATCTTTTAGATTTCAAACGTGTGGACTTTTTCAACTATTAGAAAGTCAGAACGATGGATGACCCAGAATTGAGTGTGGATATCGACACGACAACTCAAGAGATCCTCCTCGCAGCCTCACGCCACGATGTCAAGGCGCTGAAAGCACTCCTGCGCACGCCAGGAAGCGCGAATGTCCAAGACCCAGAAACAGGATATACACCCTTACATGCTGCGATTGCGGCTTGCGGCCCTGCGAAACCGACAACAGAATCGGCGACCAATGAGACTGTTGGAGAAGAAAAAGGAACCGAGGATGAAGAAGTTGACATCGAAGCAGCGAAAGCTACTCTCAAGGAATTATTTTTCTCGGGCGCAATCTGGAATGATATTGATATGAATAATGAGACTCCTGGCTGTCTTGCATACAGACTTGGGCAGAAGGAACTGTATGATTTAGTCGTCGATGCCGGGGTCCGCGCGGAGATCCTCTTAAACCTAATGGGTGGTTACGAGGAACTCACTGACATGAGCGATGAAGAGGACGAAGAACACACTGCTACAGATAATATACAAAATGGCCAAGAAGAGGAAGTCCAAAATGGTTCAAACACTGCAGGAGAAGAATCAATTGCAGTTGAAAATGAGCCAGCCGCTGAAGAGAAAAGGGACGTCAACTCCGAAGACTACCTCGCATCGAAGCTCACTTACACATCCGATAAGCTCCTAGACGATGATGACAACGCTGTTATGATGGCTTGGGAGACAGATATCATGCGACGAACCGTCGACCTCCTTATTCCCTCTCGTGCCCCCGGTGCGCGCATACTCAATATTGGATTTGGCATGGGTATAGTTGATCGAGAGTTCGCAAGCACCTCACCCAAATCTCATCACATAATCGAGGCACATCCAGCTGTCTTGGCAAAAATTAAAGAAGAAGGATCACCGCTAGGATTTGGTGCTGACTGGGAGGCGTCGGCACCAGAGGGTGGGAAATACGTGATACATGAGGGTCGGTGGCAGGACGTCTTGCCGCGGTTATTGGAGGAAGGAGAGGTATTTGATGTCATCTATTTTGATACATTTGGAGAGGATTACTCTCAGTTGAAAAATTTCTTCTCGGAGTTCGTTGTCGGATTAATGGATCCTGAGGGTAGATTTGGGTTCTTTAATGGTCTAGGGGCTGACCGAAAGGTTTGCTATGATGTCTATTGCAAGGTTGTAGAGTTAAATCTATTTGACGCCGGCCTAGATACAGAGTGGCATGAGGTTGAAGTACAAGAGCTAGGCGGAGAATCTGAAGGCGAATGGCAAGGCGTCAGGAGGAGATACTGGACACTAGATAAGTATCAGTTACCTATTTGTACTTTTATTGGCTAAGTCAGCCCTCAAAATCCTTTGAAGATACCAAAAATTTTGCTACTTTTTCATGTAATGCAACAGTATTTTGTTTGGGTTGTAAATATATTTCCTCTACCCAATCATACTCAACAATATTTTTCCCTAATATTTTCCCCAATGGAACATGTCAACGCTATCTGAGATTCTTTGCATCTGCTAAAAAGGAATACACAAATGCTAAGGCTCAATAACATATTATCGAATCTTTCAAGATTTATAGTTTTCGATATGCTTGATACCGCAGAGATTGCCTTCTTGTATACGCTTAAGAGTCAGGGCTGCAATAAGAGCGGCACCAACACCAGAACCATCTTCAGCCGCTAGGATCTCAATTGGGTCTTCCTCCTTTGAACTTTTCTTCTCAGGCCAATCCAGAATCTCACGCAGGGCTTGGGCTCCACGTGCTTTGAAATGAGGATATTTGTTGAAGACCGATCCGTCAGCTCCTACGTGGCACGTCTTGTAACCCTTCTTCTTTGCAATTGCGGCTACACCGCACGCTGAGAGGCGAGCTGCTCGAGTACCAATCAATTCAGCCAAACGACGGATTAATTCCAGTTCTGGATGCGTCGTTTGAATTCCAAGCCTATTCTGGAAGAGATCTTTTGTCTCAGAAAGATTCTCAAATGGATCTCTAGTTTGTGCATTAGTGGTTGAATATCGCTAGTTAGACGTGCCTATACTTACTCCTCAATCATGGAAAGGAAAGAAGAATCCAGTGTATATGGCTTCCTGAGCTTGCTAAGGTCTTGGCCCTCGAACATCTTGACATCTTCTTTATCATGTAAGTCTACAAGAACCAATCTGAATATTTCTCCAAGGTATAAACCTGCGATCATTTTCTCGAACGCTTGTTGACCAGGCCTTGGAGAATCTTTGTCTATTATGATATCGTATTGAGTTCGTGGCAAGACTTTATGCTCATTGTCAAAAGCACCCCATTCACAATTAATCGCCATTGGAGCATCGGGTGGTAGATTCATATGCGCCAACTTGGGGATCGATCCACAATCCTCCATATACGCGGCATTGCATCCTGTTCCGAAAATGCAACCCATTTTCATAGATGTATCAGTATATGCAGAAGCAATCAAAGTTCCGGTTGTATCATTGATCAGCGCTGTAAGTTTGATTGGGACTCCCTATCCTTCCGTAAGCGTATGATACAATAATCAACCTTTCGGGGCATACTCTTTTTGCGATAGCCGCCTCAAACATTGGTACAACATCGTGCCCTTCAACTCCATCAATATCAAAACCTTTCGTCCATCTCTGAAGTATGCCTTGGTCTATATAATTTTGCGTCGCCGGGTACGAGAAAGTGAAGCCCAATGGAAGCTTATCAAAATCTTTATCTGGATGGTGTGTTTCAATGAATTGTTGCAGGCAGTCGGCAATGTATTCCCACAGCTCTTCCGCATCACCCGTCTTCAGTTCTTCAGGCATACGGTATTTAGATTGTATGATGTCGAATTCGGACTTCTCATCGGTCAAGATGATCTCGCACACTCTCAAATTTGTTCCGCCCATATCTAAGGCAAGGAAAGTTCCGGTTTCGTATCCGGTGGGCATTGACATAACCCAGGTAGGGTTCATCGGCTATGTCTGATTAGTATCGCTGTAGTCTGGTCTGTGACAATGAGAAAAAGCGATGCAACTCACAATACTACCACCCTCAACAGAAAGACCTGGCTAGTCATTAGTTGATGAAATAGCTTATGAATAACAATTCTAACCTTTGGTAAGCTCAGATACAAAGTGATCGGAAATCTCCTTTAGTTTCTCCTTTGGGACTGTGAAGATTTCTTCGAGCTTCGCAATCTGTTGAAGCATATCTTTCGGAACATCGGCCATAGAACCTAAGAAGCGCAGTGTTAGTTGAGTTATAGCCGCACAAATCTTGGTTTTCATCCAGAACATCAGGTCACAGGAAATCAAATGGTTCAATCAATGTAGGATTTACCTTCTCGGTCTGTCGGAAAGAAGATAGTATAGCTGATCACTCACTTGAGGATGAGAGCAAGAACAAGTTGGCCATTCTAGAAGAGAATGATAGCATTAATGTTCCATGGATGGAGCCAAAATCATCGAAGTAAAGAACGTACTCCCAACGTCCAGATAAGGAATTAGGGAGAAGATTTGAAGGATCAAGACTGTGCTAATGCATAGACAAACTCGATACATTATGATCCAAGCTCTCACAAAGAGAAGGACGCTAGGTGGAGTGATAGCGAAACTCTTATGAGCGAAATCGCAACATTTGAGGGGCAAAGGCAGAGCTACTACACTCTGCGGGGAGTTGAAGGCGAAGAATAATACCCTTAGTCGAGCTGTATCAGATGCCAGGGCATCTACCATGGAGCACAAAATAGAGCACAGAATCAATGCGGAATGAATTGACGGCTCAGAACACTCACCCTTGCGGGACGGCGGCTTCCTTGGTCCGAGTCCAACCATTTTCGCGATGTCTTATCTTTCCAATGTCCAAGAATACACAGTTATCTAGATATCTGGGTAAAAGGATTTTGTGGTTGGCTATAGAACGATACGAAATGAGCTATATCTGCTGAGAAAAGATACGAATTGAAGTCGAATTGAAGCTAGATGCCTCGATATTTATATGAAGAAAAGATTGAGAGATCAGTTTCATCATCGCATGAGGGGCTTGAGGTGGGGTCGTAGCTACCCCTGCCAGCTTAGTCACCCGATTATATCATGTTCTAACATGTGCTGGCAGTGGCGCGTTTCTTGGCCCTCGACACACGCGCGCCTATCAACCTCGCCAAGCCGCGCCTAAGCTGTGAGAGGACACCTTGAAGCATTGAAGCTCGAATCCAGTCCCTCTAGCAGAACCCTCCTTTTGTCTGCCTGCACAACAAATTGACCCTGTTTGAGGGGTTTCATTCTGTGTCTTCCTCACATATAGTGGGCTGGACTGCTGCTGGTGCTTCAATATGAAGTCCCTAGCCTTCATAACGGCCGCTGTGCTGGGTTGCGTCAGCTCGGTGCTGGGTGCAACCGACAAGAACAACCTTACCAAACCTGCCAGTTCAGAACAGATCCTCTCTGGAGCTTTCAAGCCGCCACAAGTCTTCAAGAACAGCAATCTCGTGCGTATCATCAACTTAGAAAAGGGCTATCCAAAAGAGACCGTCAATGTAATCATTGAGAATGTCGCGAGTTCTCCACAAGACGAGTACTTTCTGCCATTCACCGCCACCCAGATGGAGAACATTGGAGTGTTGGAAGTGAAGGATAGAAAAAATGTTGACTCGCCACTTTTCGAGGTTGAAGCGGTTGAAATTGATCCAGAAAGGTACTAACCAAATCTCCAATTCCTCCTCCTTTATCCTTATATTTCTCCTGGTGCCGAGACTGACACCCCTTCCCCAGTGACATCCAATTCTATCGCATACGTCTACCAGCACCACTTGCCCCTGGAGCTCAACAAACGCTTGGAATAAACTATGCCTTCCTCTCGTCACTGTACCCACTTCCAGCAACAATCAATCAGCAAGAGTCGCAATTCCTGGTCTACGACACATCTGCCTACGCCCCCTCTGCCTATCCGACACTTAAACAAAAGACTGAAATCAAGTTTCCGAGCACCAATATCAAAGAGCACACCGTCATCCCTGGCAAAGCTGGAGAATCTGATTCCCCACAAAAGCAGGGCTCGAAATTCACCTATGGACCCTTCGAAGATATCCCTGCTGGCGCAGTCGAGTCTATCAGCGTCCGATATGAGTTTACCAAGCCTCTCATCAATGTCTCAAAACTCGAGCGGGATATCGAAGTAAGCCATTGGGGTGGAAATGTCGCCTTTGAGGATCGCTACACTCTGCACAACCGCGCTGCCAACCTTACGAAACAGTTTGATCGTGTGCAGTGGGCTTCGACACAGTATTACAACCCTCCAACTACAGCAATCAAGTCGTTAACGTTCCCACTGAGAGTCGGCAGCTTGGACCCATACTATACCGATACCATCGGTAATGTCTCGACTTCTAAGTTCAGGAGCAATAAGCGTGAAGCTTTGCTGGAGCTTAAGCCCCGGTACCCAATCTTTGGTGGCTGGAACTATCCATTCCGTGTAGGCTGGAATGCCGACAGCACCAAGTTCTTGAGGAAGCTCAAGAGCGGCGATGGCTTTGTCTTGAACGTACCATTCCTGGAAGGCCCCAAGCAAAATGAAGGTATTACCTACGAAGATGTCGAGCTCAGAGTTATTCTTCCCGAAGGCGCCACGTAAGTGAAGCTCCAACCCCATTTTTTGTGTGCATTGAATCTCCCAAACTTACAAATAAACAGGAATGTCGACTACTACACTACTGTTCCCCTCACCTCTACCACTATCACAACCCACAAGACTTACATGGATACCCTCGGCCGAACTACGCTTGTTCTTCGTGCACGAAACATCAACGATGACCTCCGCGACCGCGAGCTGATCGTCACGTACAATTACCCCTTCCTCGCTGGATTGCGGAAGCCATTGGTTATTTTCTCGGGCATGTTGGCTATCTTTGCGACCGCCTATGTGGTAGGTTCGCTGGATACCAGGATTGCGGCGAAAAAGCGAAACTGAATTTTGAAATTGAATCTTCTTTGTTTGATCCAGATAAAAAGAAAAAAGTTCGGCGAATGACGAGATTTCCGTTTGTAAGGTACTGAACGAATGATCTTGTAGAATAAAAATATGAGTTGTCTTCCTTTTTCGTTATCCAACTATGCGTCACAAAGTAAACAAGAGTCAATGTATGGTGGATCATTGATCTATGTACACAATGCATATTGATTGCCGTGTGTGGAATAGATGTACTATACAGGATCCATTCTGTCCACTCCACATTTTTAATCTATTAGACTTACAACCTAACCATCTTCCTAATCTAGCATGCCGACCATTTAAAACTTGACGTATCCCCGGTCTCGCAGCTCGAATACGGCATTCACCACAACCGCAACAAAAAATACAGCGCAGAGAATTGTTGGGCCATATTTGTCGTGGTACTTGATGGCCTTCCTCATACGGATAGATCTGCTCCGGTAGAGATAGATGAACACACTGTAGAGCAGAGTAAGCATCGCAACCAAAGAGAAAATTCCAGCGGCCAAGAAGGAAATAGAGGTCGGCTTGGTGCCAAAGTTCAAGAGTGTAGCAGCAATAGTGCTAATGTAGATTGAGTACTCGAGCTGTAACATTCGATTAGCAGGCGCATTCTAGGTTAAGAGTATTAAGGTGCTAAATTGAATAACGTACCCAGGACAAGAATGTTCGTTCCGCTGCAAAATACACCTTTGGTTCAACCCGGACGGGTACATGGATCTTCTTGCCCTTCGGCGCTTTGAATCGTCTAGACTCGACATTGCTGCGACCGTTTGGCAGTGGCGATGGCTTCGGTGTGGGGCTGATGAGTTTCAATCCACTAGCAAGTGCGTGACCAGCCTGATGAAGTTGATGACTAGCAAGTTTCTTGTAGTACGTCCATCCGCCGACTCGTCGTGCCTCCTCCAGTGCGTCACTCGAGTTATCTTCGTCATCTGACTCGTACAATGGGTAGGCTTCACTGAGTGGTGCAGATGCAATCTGTTCCTCGACATCCAGGCTGTTTCCTCCTGGGTGATTAATTCTGTCCTCACGTTCTCGGTCTTCCAATCGATCGCGGGTCTCTCGCAATCGCTCGATATGTTGCTCAGAAGAACTAGCACCAGTGTGAGTCTGGTACCCTTCATCATCAGAGTCATCTTCATCGTCGTCATCGCTCGTGGAGCTAGTTGCGGACTGACCCTGGCGTTGGATACCAAAGTCATGGGAGACAGGCTTTCGAATATCGATATCCATCTGCGGCATCCAATATGGCAGCAAATTAATACGGTCAGGGAAGAGTGTTGCTGTGCCATGAATGAATTTCGAGAACTTAGGGACAGCCTCAACTAGGTGACTAGCTGTGAGTTCACGAACCCATTCTGGTGGTTCTTGACCGACTTGAGTTTGAAGTTTGACTTCAAGAACAGCATATGGAAACCTCTCAATATCCTCAGGGGGTAATTGAGAGAACGGGTAGTCGATACCAATATCCATACGACGCCAGTTGTTACCTGAGCGCGTTCGTCCATCAAGATTGTCTTCTCGAACCATGGTAAGTTCCGTGTCAAGGGAAATGCGAACACGAGCATCAGCTGGGAGCTGGAATGCGGTACGGTTGTAGAAAGATCGGCAAACAGGTTTGTATCCGCGCTTTAAGACCGAGTACTGGATCTCTCTGGCAAGTCTCTCATCTCCCGCAATTGCCTCCGGTGATTTTTTGCCTTCTTTTCTCGCCTTCTCGAAGATAGCTTCAGGAAGAAGCTCTCCCTTCATGTAAGCATTAACGTTCTTTTCTTTGATGTTGAATCGCGCTTTGACTGATTTTTCGCCGGTCCAGTCCTCTCGATGGGTCTTCCTTTCAACGAAGATCGTCTCGCTATCCATACCACCGTACCATCGCAGCCGAATAGCTTCGGCACCCTCTGTCTTCTTGAGACGACCTTCATAGAGCTCCCATGTTTCCGGGTTGTCATAGTAGATCGAGGTGATGGCAGTGTCTTTCGCTTCAAATTCTTTGCTGGGGTTGAAAACAAGAACTGGCAGATGCTACATTGGATTAGTAGATGCCCAAATGAAGCGTATGTTTACCTAGAACGAACCTTCAAAATAATAAGCTTCAGCTCTGTGATGTTGTCAGGGTGGACCCAATATTTCGTCGTCTGACGAACAAAGCTGGCCTGAGTTCCACCTGCGGCACTGTCTCCCTTTACTGGATGACCTCTGGTCCGAACGATATCGTACAACTTGGACAGCTTGACAATGTCGGCATCGTAATTATCCTTGTAAAAGGGCTTGGCATTGAGTCTGGTTGCGAAAACAGGCTTCAAATGCCATTTAGTTTGTTTCTAAGCTCACCAGTCAGCTCGACAGGATCAATCGATATATTGTCAGGGATTCATATCAAGACTCACGTCGTGCTTCTTGATGATCTTCTGGAAGCCGGTATAGTTCAACTGAACGAACTTTGCTAGATCATGGACATCGGCAATGATGTCACTCAAATCTTCTTCGAGAAGCATGAACTCTTCCTCGGTGGGAGCATCACTCTCCTCTCCATCAGGATGGTCTCTTGCAGGTCCGCGGCGATCCAACCTGCCAACAACGTCGTTGACTTCCCGCTCGCTGTTGGCGATCCTCCGCCCAATCTCAATTGCCTTAACTTTCTGCTTGGTCCAGACCTTGTCGAGCTCTTGCTCGAGCTTGGCAATGAACGCCGCCTCATCCTCCTCGGTCCATTCCCTTCTCTTGCCCTTGGGGTTAGATTTGGAAGGCGGGACGATGTAGGCCTTTCGTAGCAGCTCCTTCAGCTCATCGTAGGCGATGTAGTACCATTGGTACTCTTTGATGGTGCTGGAGCGCAGCTCGTCGCCGAACTTCATGACGACGACTCCTGGTTCAACCTTGACGTGTTCACGATTGTTTCTTCGAGATTGCCAACTGAGGGTCCTTCGTTTAAGATCCTCGACAACTAACATTAGTGTACCAGTATGGACCCGATTACCAAAGCGTGCCTACGATGCTCATAGCACCAGCGGACACCCAATTGGAACTATAGCGCCTGGGAACAGCGGAACGTGGTGTAACAGGGTCGCTTTTTATTAGAGTAGCTCAGCTGGGTGACGAAGGTAAGGGAAGAGCTTGACGCAAATTCTTGCTCTCTCGAGCTACAGGTAACTGGATGCCGCACGCTTTCACGGTGTTTTGGTGGCCGGTGATTCGCGAATGGACAACAGACCAATCATATCAGCAAGATCGAGCACGAGGTTCAGAGCACGGATTGCATGGCCATCGGTTCAGCCGTTGCCCATACACTATCAGATCTTTGAGGCCAATAATAAACAATCGATCGATAAAATGTAACGGTGGAAGGAGCTAATACAGTAAGGTGGGCTGGCACCCATTGCATCATACAGCGCAATCATTGAGCTTCCTTATCGTCTACGAGTCCTCCCCGCACGTGAGAACCACCTGACACCAGCCGTTCTCGGTAACTACAGTAATAGGATGTTATGTGTATGCATATATTTATGCTATTATCTGCTATTACCAAGTCCAAAACAGCATTTAACGCCAAATGAAGTCTATTAACTCTCGGCATTATCATGAACTAGACTTTACTCATAAACAGCCCCTCAGCTTATCATAAAAGCAAAAGATATTTCGTCAACAAAGACCCATTAACTCTCGTAGCCATGTATATGTAACCCATTACCCTGTGTCCCATTACTAGTACCCATTTCCAAGTTAAGCAACACCAGTTACTCTACGGATACTCCTTCGTGCACCCTCTCCGACCACCATGATCTGGTTCTCCTGCTCAAGCATCCTGATGGCTTCACCAAACTCCGCTGAGTCAACCTGAATACTACTCTGCTCTCCCAATCTCCTCACGACCTCGGTATATCTGGCTGCTTGCCCTTGTCGAGTCATGTCATCAAGGAGAGTGAGCACCGCGTTCTTTAGATCTTGTCTTCGCCGCCTTTCACTTGCACTGGTGCCTTCCGTGAGGAGACCCATGTCAATGAGGCCAGTCCTCGCATCAGTAGCAGACTGTTTGAGAGCCGACTTGATGAGACGGACGGCTTCAATCACATCATCTCGAGTGACAGTCTCCGACAATCTCATCTTAGCATGAGCTTCAGAAAGACGAATCATGGACTCAAGTTGTCTGGTTGTAGCCGTAATGCGCCGCTCCGCTGCCCTAACATCTTCACCAAGCTTGCGCATCTCGACATAAGCATCCACGAGCTCCCTGGAAGCCTCCTCGCTAATTCTTGGATGGCACTTGGCACGGGCGTAAGATATATAAGCTGTGAGGAATTCGATGGGCTAATACTATGTTAGTCGAAGCCTGAAGCAATACTCAAGGTCCTTACCAGTATCTCCATTCCACCAGAAGCACTTTCAGGTGCATCATCAATATACATGCTGAGCAGATGCCTAGCCAACCGTTTGTCACTAGACTCATCAATCCGGTCCAGCATGAGGTAAACGAGATCAAATCTCGAAAGGAGAGTCGGAGGAAGATCTATATTTTGCGGAACCGGCAAGTTGGGATTATATTTGCTACCAATGGGGTTTGCGGAAGCCAAGATACTTGTTCTAGCGTTCAATGTCGTGATAATACCTGCTTTTGCAACGGATACTGTCTGCTGTTCCATAACTTCGTGCAAGACGGATCGGGTGGCATCCGACATCTTGTCAAACTCGTCAATGCAGCAGACTCCACCATCAGACAGGACCAAAGCACCAGATTCAAGTACCAGCTGACGCGTTTCTGGATCTCGAGTAACATAGGCCGTCAAACCAACGGCAGAGGAGCCCTTGCCGCTAGTATAGACTCCACGAGGCGCTATCCTGTGCACATACTTCAAAAGCTGCGATTTTGCTGTAGAGGGGTCTCCGCATAGAAGAATATTGATATCTCCTCTGTACTTAGGACTGCCTCCCTTTTCGAAAGATTTATTTGTACCACCAAACATCTGGAGAAGGATACCCTTCTTCACATCATCCATCTCGAAAAGACTGGGAGCTACCGACCGCGCAAGGAGTTCGTATACGTCGGATCTAGCCGCAGTGGCCTTGATTTTCTCCTCCTCTTCCTCGGAAATCTTTCTGGTTTCTGGAATATTGCTCGTTCCTTCAGACCCGTCTTCTTCCAGTGTGGTGACATCGATTCCCATCCGTTTCTTGTCAATTTTTTGCACATGTACTACATCTATAAATGTCTTGTAAATGCTCTTAAGGGTACGCTGTCTCGGATTGACCCGAATTGGGGTGGCCCTAAAAATTCCTGTCACTTCAACCCGATCTCCAGCCTTGCATAAATCAACCAGGTCATCATAAGCACACAAGGAGACTGAGTGTGGAGTTTGTCCGGCAGGGACCGAATCCGGGGTTTCTTGCAGCTTGATAACTTGCTTGTCCATGAAATCACACCTATTATGCACAATTTGCATTGAATTAGGTGACTTGCAGACCGGTCGAGGGCACTCCGTCGGCTCTGCAATTCTTCCACGATCAATATCAACCTTGACAGTATGGTTGCAGACATGGCATTTGAAGAAAGCCTCCCTCATATCAGGGATGATAGGACTCGTACGGATTACGAGGCCTTTGATAGACACGACTTTATCCACGTCTATTGCATATTAGTATCTACTATCTCTGGAATATATGGATCTCTATACCTGAGGGGTTCAGCTCTCTCATGTTCACCGTTTGATCTAATCCAAAGGGTCGCACTTTGAAGTTCCTCCGTTGAACTTCTGCTAGAAGATCTACAGGTTCAGGTTCAGACTGCGCAGGCGTGGCCATGTCTTCACCCCGCTCGGAACTCGGCACTGGAGGTTCTGAGCTCATGATTCTGCTTCTTTGAGACGTCTGGCCGGTCGTGCTCTGCGATTGCCTTTGGCTTGACATTTCCGCCTCTGCAATCTCATACATAACATCCTTGATGGACTGGTCCATAAGTGGAATGACTTCCTGTGGGTAGTTCTGGGTTTGTTGCCACAGCTTCTTAGTAGGTGGGTATGCTTTCAGATTGCGAAGGTCCAAGTTCAACGAGTTGATGCCAAGTGTCAGCATTTCCTTCATGGTCTCCATGTACTCCTTTGCATTTGCATCAAGGCTTGATTGGATCTCTTCGTCGGATACCCCGTCTACAATCATGCGATATCTCTTTGTGTAGTTCCGTAAGAAATCTTTGAAAACAGCGTAGGTATCGGATGTAGAAACGTTTGTTCCCCAAATGGTCTGCCCTTGGCCTCCCAAAGCCTCAGCATCAGATGTAGTAGGGTCAAGATTTGAAAAGGACGGTGCATCAGAAGGATGAGCCGTCTCCTGCACAACACGTCCGGATTCATCCATAAAGATACGTCTCCTGGCAAGCGGCGTCCTCGCACTATCAGAGTCGATATCTCCACGTCTGCTAACATTCACTGCGGAACCGTGGCCCAATGATCGAGATGATCGAACAAACAGGCCGCTGCTGTCGCTATGAAGAGCAGACTGCTGACGGTTGGCGAAACCCCCGCCAGGGCTTGAACTCGAAACATATCGGATTGGAGAAGAGTCTACTTCTAATCAACACCATTCATTATATGAAATAAAATTTGTTACTCACCCCCAAGCAGCTGACCACTTGCTCTAGGCGTACGATCACCATCGCTTTGTGTGGTTTGTGTATTGCTCATCTGCCTCAACGGGGAGCTGACATCGTGCATATTTTGGTCAGGCTCAACCGATGAGCGGTAATTCATAGGAGATGATGCCTGGGGAGGACGTCGAGGGGTTGCACCATTTCGAGGGCCCTCCTGGGATGAAGCGGCTTCACTGTGAAGTTGTGCAGCAGCGGGATCAATAGGGCTACTTGGCACAGCCTGAGTGCTTCTGCGCGAAGATCGCCTAGGGGTCGCCGACTGGGAGCTTCGTTGCCTTCGGTGGCCCGGTGAAGACATTTTTACAATCAATTGTGATGTTGTGGCCGGTTTGTGAATGTGGAGGAGAACACAATCATGGAGGTGTGTGCACAATATTAGGAGAGTGGGAAGTCAAGACAAAACGCGTCCGTTGCTACGCGAAAGTTCGCGTTCGACGTGTTGAAGTGCTTGCATTAGCGCATTTTGACAGCCCCTGACTAGAATCTATTAACGTGACTCGCTCCCCTTAACCCGCCTCGCGCTCTGCAATATCCTTTGTCATTGGAAGACTGATATACCAATAGAGACAGTTGTCACGATGTGCCAAATCTCAGCAATAGACTTTATGACAGGGTGTCGATTTCCATAAATAATAGTAGTTCAAGAGAACACTATTCCCTGGATATTTTCAGGATTGCACGAGACTAACAAACTTTCGAAATCCACCGTGGCTTAACTTCCAAATATTCCCATAACTCATTCTAATAAGGTGGTGGAAGGGTTTGAGTGTTACTAGTACATTAGCTACATCTAGGAGGACCTAGAGTAAGCAAGACCTCCTCACCCTGACGAAATGGCAGCTATTATGATTACATCCGCCTTGCCATTTTCTCTACAACGATTCGGCAAGATACCTCTTTTTGAAGAAAATCGTCTTTTAGTCAGGATCACAGATCCATAAACCAGCCCTCCTGGGCTAGCACAGAGGTTGAGATCTTGGCAAATATACAATATCATCAAGCTGTTCCAGAATCAACTACAAGTCGAGCGTAAACTTGACGCTTTCCTCAGTTAATTGATGAAACGGAAAACCGTAGTATCATTATTCTTAATATCTATCCTTAATTTCGCACTTCGAGGTTCATTCGCGAAGATGTAGCTAATTCCTGGTTCCTGGACAGAGTATAGTCTTACCACCGAATGAATAACTAAAATGCTCTTGTATCGGAAAAATCAGATTCAAATCAAGTAGTACAAATTCGACTCCTCAAATTAGGTAAATGTGGGTTTCCTCCATCTCTGCGAAGCAGCCTTTGCAGGCTTCGTGGAGACAGTTTACTCTTTGGTGCCTTCAATGTAAGGCACACATTATCATCACCGCCGATAGAGAACAGCCTGGAGATCGCACAACGATCACGAAATATAACCAGCTCTGCAATTCACCACACAGAACCGCAGCCATGGCGCCAAACATGAGTCTTTTCTCTGTGAATGCAGTTATTATTCTCTCCACAGAGGATGGCTCCCGATTGTTCGCCAAATACTATCAGGCGCCGCACCACGCAGCAGGCCCCGCACATGGTAGCTGTATGTCCCCTTTACAATATTCCAGCAGTAGCAGCCCCTGCTTGAGCGCAGCTCGGGTCGCCCTCTAGTTCTTTGTACTGTTTATTATCTATCTTTCTATCAACAAGTTGCTTGTTTGAGATTACATCTGTTGTGCTAACGGATGACATAGCAGCTCCGCATGCCCCTTATCCCGATGTAAAGGCACAGAAGACGTTTGAGAAGGGACTGCTTGAGAAAACAGCCAAGCAAAATGGCGATATCATAGTCTATGACTCTCAGGTCGTGCTCTACAAAGGAGAAAGTGATCTGATGGTGTATGTGGTCGGTGGCCAGGATGAGAACGAGATTATGCTTTACCAAGTCCTCCTCGCAGTCCGTGATTCGCTCCATTTATTGTTCAAGTAAGTCAGCTCTATATATCCCCTTGCCATAGATAATTGTTTCTGAACTTTGTTGTTGCAATATAGGCAATCAATAGATAAGCGGACTGTTGTGGAAAACTACGACTTGGTGGCTCTCGCCATTGATGAAATCGTTGACGATGGTATTATCCTTGAGACCGACCCCACGATCATTGCACAACGTGTTAGCAAGGCACCGGCGCAAGATGTAGCACAGCTAAAGGGTATTGATCTTAGTGAGCAAGGAATGAATAACCTCGCGCAGTATGGAAAGGCAAAACTTGGAGACTGGTTGAGACAAGGCTTGTAGATGCAATCAACAGTTGGCTTGTGACACGGAAGCATCCTTGGGAGGATATGAGCATGATCAAAGAAAAATTCGGGAGTAGATATTCGGAGTTAAGGGATACTTTTTGTCTCATAGTTTGGGATTCTCATATGAATAGAGATATTGCATTCTGGGGCTTGGAACAACATGATTCTGTCTCAACAGAAAATATCTATGTCTTTATCTCGGTGGCTGCCTTGCGTAATCTGTTCATGACTGCAGCTGCTATATCACCATGGCCCTCTATTCCTTCTACAAAAATTTCATCAACGCCGTTCTTATCCAGATCTCTGAGCGCGGAGAACAATCCCCGTGCAATATGCTTTGTCTCGCTTCCAAGATGGATTTCTATGATATGCGCAATTGTTGGGTTCGAGGGTTTGTTGTGTTCGCCATCAGAGTCCTTAGCAGAGGTTGTCCCGTTGAGCAGAACTGGACGTGTATCAACAAGGTCTGCTTCGGTAACAACATAGGACTCGTCCTTCTGGACTTGCTGGGTGATCTTAATTGCTGCATCCTCTTCTCCATTGCCTCTTCTATCTAATCCTGCAAACGGCACCCACTTCTTGGTTCGCACAATACCGATGAACGGTGCTCTAGTTTTTTCCATGTTACCATTGACTTGTTCTCCATTCGCGCTTCTCTCGAATAGAGCGGATGATATTTGAGGTTTGGGATCGCCTGAAGATGCTTCAAAAAGAACTACCTTGGCCTTAGGGCTATAATGCTTGTATTTCATGCCAGGCGCTCTAGGTGCACTAGAGCCGACCTCGCTCTTGTCTTTATACCCTTTGATAGCAGACTCCCAACCAGCGCACTCTCTAATCTCATCAATGCTGATGCCTCCAGGCCGCAAGACAACAGGCGGGTCACACAGACCATCTACTACCGTACTTTCCACTCCGACTTGACAGGGTCCGCCATCCAATATGACCTCTATCCTTCCATTCAAGTCATGAAAAACATGTTCTGCTGCAGTTGGTGAGGGTTTTGTCGATGCATTCGCTGAAGGAGCTGCGAGTGGGACGCCCGAAAGTTTTATGAGAGAAAGGGCAAGGGGTGCAGATGGCATACGAGCACCGAAAGTTGAGAGGCCGGCGGTAACTTCAGGAGCTAATTTGGAGGGTTGCGGGTTGTTCAGAAGGATAGTTAAGGGTCCTGGCCAGAATTTCTTGATCAGGGGTTTATAGATTTCTGGAATCAGATCATCTGCCTTGGAAACATCTCTCGTCTCTGTAGCCGGAACGAGGAAGTTCCGTAGCATCGATAAATCACAGAAATGCATAATCAGAGGATTGTCTGATGGCCTTCCTTTGGCTTTGTAAATACCCTTCACTGCATCACTGCGGGTAGCATCCGCACCGAGGCCATAGACTGTCTCTGTTGGGAATGCAACTGGAATGCTGGTATTCTTCAGGTGTGTAGCTGCCTCCTGTAGTGGTCCCTTGACTTGGAGATCTTCCGGAACTACCCAATTGTCCAATGTTCCGGGATTCTCGAACTGTCCCAAATTTGTAATTTTTGCAGGTAAAATCCTTGTCCTGAAGGACTGCACATCTCTATTTTCGCATGCCATGTTGACGGTCATTTTTGTGATAGTGTTGGCCCTATTGACGAGACCCCTTGCAATACTCCGAATATCCTGTAGCGCCAGCGTGCGAATAATTCACCTTGGTATCCTGCGAGTTCGGCGATGACGGAAAATTCCTATAACAGGTCGAGCTGTAGTGAACATGCTTTTTTCAAATCGACGACTGACTGGTACGCTGTCGATACATATGTGAGGATACCCAGGAGGAGGAGGATGTAGGATGACGCTTGAGTCACTGCAGAAAAATTTAGGCAAGGCTGCTTTTCTCAGCCCTTCACGGTAGCCTTGCCGCGCCACCGTTCCGGTACTGTGGTAGGGCGAACTGTCGCTCAATGACGACCACAAATTAATACTCAAATAAAAAAATCACATTTATGACCGAACACTCACATCTATATTAATCAAACGATTTAATTTCATCTTTGCAAAGATGCCAAGAAATAAAATCAATGACTAGATGCTTCTGCAAAGTGTTACATAGGCAGGGGTCCACGTCTCGTCTGCACAACCTAATCGGTTCTTAAACGATCGGTAATAAAGTTCACTCCTGTCATCCAAAATAAAAAATCCAATCCCCATCTGAAATAGCAGATGAGTGCAAAAAAATTTTTGACCTGATCCCTCGGACCGGATTCGAACCGGTGACATCCAGATTATCTGATCTGAACAAGAGCCATTACAGTCTGACGTCATAAACCAACTAGACGACCAAGGGTTTTAACCAGTCAAGCCATTAGGTTTATGGATTGTTGTGGTAGGGTCGCTTATTTAAATTTAAAAACACCTATGCGACTGAGCAACCTAAAGATGCTATGAATTGTTAGAAGCATGGCGGGCGATTAAATCAATGGTCTCTGAAACTTTTACCTGATTGTAGTTAGATTTTCTTCTACTACGTGGTATTTTCCTCATAGAAAAGTAGAAAAGCGTGCACGAGTCAAGATTGAAAGTCTCGTTGTTTTGTGGATTTGGAGTTATTTTCAATTTCTAGTAACTTAAAAAAAACCAGAAGAGCTGAAATTAATATGCTTGAAGCTGGCCAACAAGGTAGATAACCAGAATCACATAAAAAGGTCCGAAAGTTCCAAATTTTTGACACCCTTTGTCATGAAATGTCAAAAGCTCGCACCTATTCACAATATAAACCAGATTGAGGTTTAGACTAATATACTGCTAATACGGTAAGGATTGCTAATCCCCGTGTCCTAAAGCTCATCTCACACTCAAACAGAAGCTTATTTCCAGTGGAATCATCGCGTCAATGAATATCTCTCTCTACAGCGACGATGGGGAGGTGTCCGGAAGGATATCTGTTGCCCTCTTGCCCCTCGGATCCGCAGGAAAAGCATGGTCGCCGATTACTCGTCTCGAAGCCTAATAAACGCGCCTAGACGGCGAACTTTGGTTCCCCGCCCTCGCCGACTAAGAAGCATTGTAATATATATCCTACGTCACAAGAACGAGAGATCTATAAAGGACGAACTTGCTGTCACCTAAATTGGGCGGACCGCTAGACTACTACCATCTCCACCAAATTAGTGTATGACTTTAAGCGCACACGGATAGACCAGGTGCCGGTAGTGTTATCTTAAATCTACCCCGCTAGAAGTCAGTTCATTTTCACAGCAAAGAACGAGGAACTATACAGAGCCGCAACAATGTGCATGCAAACTACCTGCCCGACTTGCAGTATGTCCGCGATTGCATTTCACTGGGTCTTTCCAGGCCTTCTTACGATATGTTGGAGCTATTAATGCTGACGTTTCCCATAGACAAGGCCACCTGGAGAGGTTGCGGTCAACACGTCCCCACTGTGATGGATAAGATCCCAGAGGATCAGCGATGCACCTGCGAGCCCAAGGTCGAGAAGGAAGGGAAGAAATATCCACCGACCCCTCAGCAGAGTTGACTAGCCGACGGTTCGACAGCGTTCGTGTTACTTGTTGGGATAATATTCTGGCTTCTTTTCAACCGGTGATGGCAATTGAGCGGCAATGCCACAATGGAGAGTGATACACTCAAGGGAGCTGCTATGTTACCCGAATCGAACAGGTTTTGACACGAAAACTATATTTGCATCCTGATTATCATTGTGACATTACCCCTTAAAGGGTACAATATAATTATCGTATATAATAAATTCGTAAATGCCTATGCAATAATTCACTATCCAATGCTGATGTCCCTCATGACCATTGACACCTTCCAATGAAGCCCCTATACGCCAGTTGATGTCCTTCGTATGAAACGCATACAGTAGTCATCATATAGCGCAGTATAAGCCCCCGCAGACCTAATTCAGCTGTCGTGGAGCTTCAGCTACGCAACGCAGACTTTCTTTCAGGCTTACACCTGCTTCTCCAGCTGCTTGGCTTTTAGATTTCGCACTACAGCTCGTATCAACTCGATCGTGATATCAACCCCTGTTTTCACAGCAACGGGATCGCTGTCAACGGGGACGTGGAGGAACAAAACGCGTGGTGCTTCTTGCTTCCTGTAGAGTTCCGCTAAACTGGAGTAGTAGATGAAATCGCAGAGATACCTCCCTGGGTCCTCGGAAATCCTGATGTCAAGGGCCTATGAAGGGTTAGGCCGTCACCTACCACTTTTGAATTCCGAACAGCATTCCAAATACAGGAGAGAAAACGACATTAAATATAAACGTGCCTCCCTGATTCGGAGAATATAAAAATAGAATGAATGGTATGACTAAGGAATAGCTCCAATGAAGACAGGAAATTTCAGTCACTTACAGGTAGACTAGCCTTCCAATTCTTCCACACCTCGTCCAAATCCACGAGAGTGTATAGCTCCTCAGGTAGCCCATGCCAGAAGAACTCGTCGCCCTTCTTCTCATCATCCCTCAGCAGTTCACCGTCAACATCACGCATGACATATCCATCCCGATGGGCGAGTCGTTCAGCACTGTAATAAGTCCGTCCAGAGGCCATGCCAATGTGTAATACGAAGTCATACTTGGCACCGTCTGACCAGAGCTTAGGTATGAACTCGCGCACACTCTTATACGCTACCTTGAGTGGCTCGGGATGGACCAGTATACGGACAGGTGGCTGCGAATCGGCTGCTGAAGGGGACGGTGAGCTGGACGTGGACGAGGGCGGAGGAAGGAAGGGTGGAAGGGCTCTAGCTATCTCCCAGGCGGGATTTACTGGGTATCGAGAGGTGAAGGGCTATTTCTCTCACATGCACTGTTAGCATACATCTCTCTGGTGAACTGCTACTGTTCTGGAGGAGGTGTTGATGCCCGTCCTACATGACATGACACCAGGTTTGCGAGCAACCTCGGCAGGAAGTAGGTGGTACAGTTACGTACAGCGAACCCGGTTACCAGGAAAGTGAGCTCATCCTCTGAGGGGTCGACCGCGATGGAACCCATTGTCTAAGCAACTGGAATATGTCGTATCAATTGAGGATCGCAGAGACGTAAGGCGGAATCAGTGTTGAAGAGCGGACAGATGCGAGGGTGCGAATCATCATAGGTCCTGATTACGGCATTTGATCTTTGGCCGTCTGGGGATTAGTAGTACCGTAGGCCGGGGGCTGGGGCTCTGAGGTGGCAGTGCGTCGATTCGGCTGCGGCCGAGCTGCTCCGGGCCCAATCAGCAAAGGACTAGACCGTTCCATCAGATTAAGTTCTCCTCCCTGGTCGAACCTTAACAGACCCTAAGCTGTTGCCACGAGTTTCCTTTCAGTACGGGCGTAAAGGTAAGAATCATTACGCTTGATCACTCAGCCGGTAGCTATCTTCTATTTCATATCGCTTGGCATGGCTGCCGGGTTCTAGCTGACACGGCCGAATACAAAAAAGCGCCTGGAAAGCTCGGTATTGTGCAAACATAATGTAATTCTCAACCGCCAATAATATGTGAATGTACCTGGAATAGGAACTTGGAAAGTGGATACCAATTGAACTATCCGGATATAATCGAGAAGCTTGCTAGCCATGCTGGCGAAGAGACCGCTAGGGAAGATTCTGACTGGTTCCGGGTACGGGGCGGAGAGAGCTGGGCTTAGGTAGCTTGGCGGAGGAAAATTCGCGCCAGCCGCACCTAGAGTCTGGCAGATGGGTGCTTTGCGAATCCCGAAGATGTGCATGGGTAGCTCTTAATTCTATGAAGCAATGATCTGGGAGATGCTGAAGATACTCGGTCATGCCGCAGTGTAGGCCTCGGCTTCAGCTCTGGCGCGATGCTGCTCAGTCGGGAGGTCAAACAAAGTGATGAGCAGCATGTTGATTGCTACTCCCGGTGAATGCTTTGTCTATCGCACAATGGAACCGATGGTAAGGAACGGTAAGACTCAAGAAAAGAGCCATTATTGCCGAAGACCGGGTAGTGCTACTCGAAACAAGGGAAATCATGGGGAACGTTATAGCGAAGCCAACGGATCTTTACTTAGGCATGGCGTACGCTGGTTTCTCTAGCAAAGTACCTAACGAGAGCTTATGGTCTTGGCCTCTTTTTGCGCCGGCATGTCACTAGGCGTTGGGTATCGTTCTGGAGATACCATTGGTACGTTGCTCATGCCCAGAGCAGTCTTATCCCTCAGCCTTGCGCTGCCCAGGCTCGCGGGTTCCGAGCTGGAGTACATTCTCGTACCGCCTCATGCACAAGGCAGTGCTTTCCATCTTGTGGTGGCAGGGGCTGACTTGAATATACAGTTCGAAGGTAAGAAGCTGTTGAGAAAATTATCTATATAAGAGCAGTAGATTTCCTCTAATGTCCTTCCATCATCATCAGCACATTTCATTTTCTTCTATATTTCCTTACAACAATCTTTTGGATCTTCTTCGATTCATCTCATATCTTTAACTTTCTCGAAAACAATCGTTCAATCTCAAAGGACATTTAATTTTCAATATCAAAAATGCATTCCTCATCAGTCGTCGCTGCTCTCTCTGCTCTCGCAGCTCTGGCTTCCGCTGTCCCTACTCCCGCCCAACCTGTTGCTCGTTGCGGAACCACGGTTGGCCCTACTGAGCTTACCGCGCTCCGGGTGCACAATGGCGAGACAACCGATATCAGCTCCTACCTCATTCAGCAACAGATCGAGGGCGGCGTTGTTCAAGACAACACCATTGTGAACTTCGCTCTCTTCCAGATCCCCCCCAACTCCTACGGTTGCCAATTGGTCGCACAGTTTGGCGCGAATGATATCGACATGGATGAGAGCCTCGCGCCAGGACAAGCACCATTCAATGCTCGCGTCAATGTCACCAACATCGATATCACTGGCAAAGTCTACGATCTGACCTCACCTGAATTTGCTACCTTCAGTAACCATGGATCCCTCTTCGGCACTTTCAATCTCATCGAGAACACCAAGCAAGTTGTCAACTCTGCCAGCTGCCCTCCTAATGGTGGCTTCCTCCTGTTTGAGCTTGCCCTCGACAGCAGCCTGCCAGCGACTACTGCTGCTCTCTTCCCACAATCTGCCGACGCCGGTTTGTTCGTGCAGTACAACTGTTAAGCCCGTTCACTTCTAGGGGCACTTTTGATGGTCATCCTGGGGCGGTAATATAGATGGTCGGTTGGGTGGAGTGGAGTTTGGGATCTTTCGTTTAACGGTTCGGGTAACTGATAGAGCGAGAAGGGCGTTGCAAGCGTATTTTTCCTTTCCTTTTCTTTTTTTCTTTCGAAACCACTTTCCTTAATTTTAATTCAGCATTAGTCTCTCTTTCAAAGTTTGGGGTTTTATTTGCTTCTTGTCTTTCTTATTCTTATTCTTAAATACAAAATAGAACAACTTTTACGTTGCATATTTGTGGCCCATCTCCCAATATTGCGTTCTCCTCACTGAGATCATTTGAGATTCACCATCGCTCTGGAGATTATCTAAGAGGGTGATAACTCGGGAGATGAAGTCCGAAGATGATAAACTTAGTAGATCGACTTATTCGTCATCGGTATTGTCCTTATGGACCTTATTGAGGAAGCACCTTCAACATAAAAGACCTGTTCGGCGATATCTGATAGCCGAAAAGGTGCTCGAGGTCACAGATACCAAGGCTTATTTCCCATTTTATTTCCGCCGCAGAGGCACAACCTTAAATGCACTCACCCCCAGAGAGGCGGGGCGCAGACTCAGGCTTTGACTGCCCCGCAGCCCACCAAAGCTCCAGCAACAAAGAGAGGTTTTCTGCCGCACTTATTACAAACTGTAACTCCCGGGTTTAGCTACGGCGAAGAAGTCCACTTTATCTTAACTTATTTGCCTTATTCCACAGGGCACTATTGCGTGCTTGCTACGTAATCGTGATTGCAAAGACAACGCCTTGGCATCGAAATGCCCCCCATTTCTCCCAACTGAATCATGAACGTTCCATGCAGCAAAGTCGGCAAATCGCTGCTGTCGGGTCTTGCTTAGAAATCCAATCGCCCGTTGCTAACGCCTCGATCTCCCAACTGGGTAATTTCACTCGTCCCCGTAGCAGCTATAATCGGGGTTTAGGAGCTCGAGATAGTTCTGCAGTATTTATTTTCGCCACATACGCAGGCCTTCGCTCCGTCCCACTTCGAAACGCCGTACTTTCGCCGATGCGGTCACATCGAAACGCTACTTACACCACAGCCCACCGCGTACATATATAAAGGAAGGCTACTCGAGACCGGCAGAGAGGGCGTTGCATACACCCTCCAATTTAATACCAGCATCGTGTCTTCAGGTCGGGCATTGGGCAGATTAAGCTCAATCGCAGTCAAGTTTACAAGCAGAACTAACACCGCAACCTCCACCAGCCGTGAAAAACCTACGTTCTCCAGAAGCTTCACCACCACAACAACCAACGCGATGGGCCCAAAGAATGTGGGAGCTCCAAATGCTCCTTTCTACACTCCAATCCAAAATCCTCCCGTCGGCACCGCCCTGAGCGCCAATCCCCCCACGCTCTTCACCCCTCTCAAAATCCGCTCCCTGACCTTCCAGAACCGCATCTGGGTCTCGCCAATGTGCATGTACTCCGCTGATGACGGCCACCTGACGGAATTCCACTTCCAGCACCTTTCCGCGCTGGCCTTCCGTGGCCCATCCCTCACCATTGTCGAGGCTACGGCCGTCACCTCCAACGGCGGCATCACCCCGCAAGATTCAGGTCTGTGGAAGGACAGCCAAATCGCACCCATTAAGCGCATTGCGGAGTTCGTGCATAGTCAGGGTCAGAAGCTTGGTATCCAGCTCGCACATGCCGGACGCAAAGCCAGCACCGTTGCGCCATGGTTGGTAGAGAGAGGTGGATCGGCCGTCTCGACCGAGAAGGAAGGCGGATGGCCAGACAGGGTGGTTGCTCCCAGCCCCATTCAATGGGGTGAGGGATACGTTCTCCCCAAGGAGCTGACGGAGGAGGGTATCCAGGAGGTGATCCAGGCCTTCGCAGATGCAGCCAAGAGGGCCGTCACTGCGGGAATCGACGTCATTGAGATTCACGGTGCTCATGGATACCTCATCAGCGAATTCCTCAGCCCCATCAGTAACCAGAGGACCGACAAGTGGGGTGGAAGCTTCGAGAATCGCACACGCATCCTCATTGAAATCATCAAGGCCGTGAGAGCCGTCATCCCCGAGGGCATGCCGCTCCTGGTGCGCGTCTCAGCGACGGAGTGGATGGAGGACTACGGCGGTGAAAGTTGGGACGTCCCCTCCACGATCAAGCTGGCCAAGCTGCTTCCAGACCTGNGGCGTCGACCTGCTCGATGTCAGCTCGGGCGGCAACAACGAGAAGCAGAAGATCATCGTGCACAAGAACTTCCAGGTCGACATTGCCGAGCGCATCCGCAACGCGCTCTTCGAGGCCGGCATCAAGAACCTGCTCATTGGCGCCGTGGGCATGATCACCGAGGCCGAGCATGCCAAGGAGATCGTCCAGAGCGGAGTGAAGTCCAACGGCGCGCCTGCTGCTGCCACCAACGAGCAACAGACCGTCGAGATCAGCGAGGACAAGGAGCGGAACGCGAAGGCGGATGTGGTCTTGCTTGCGCGCCAGTTCCTTCGAGAGCCAGAGTGGGTGATCAGAACAGCTCACAAGTTGGGTGTTGAGGTGCAGTACCCCATCCAATACCACAGAGCGCACTTCCACGGCAATCTCTAGAGAGAGAGAAAAGGAGAGATAGAGCGAGAGGCAGTGAAGGCTATATAAGAAAGAACGAATAAAGAAGTAGAGAAATGGGGATGGGATGGTGAGGAGGAGGACTAGACATCGATCCCTGTCAGATCTTTCAAATGTTTCTTATGCTCTTGCCTCCAAACCAGCAGCGGGGTTCTAGAACTTAGATTTGCACGTCAAAGACAGACAGACAGCCAGACAGACATTGCAGACCAGAATTTTCTTAGATAGAGGAGGTAGATCCTTTTTTTTTTTTTTTKTCAGCGGCTTTTCTCAGCCTGAGCCGTTTAACGAATACCATGACTATATAGCTATTTGAATGGGAAGAATTGTTAAAAACAAGAAAATTATAGTTAAAGCATCAAGGACTCTTTCTCCTCCGACCTTTGACTGTATTGCTGTTCGCAATTGGGTACTTGCAAAGAGTGAGCTTTGCTATAGCCGTTACCGTAGAAAGTACGTTGTTACTACAACGATATTAGGTAATTTTTTTTATCATAGCTCATTCATAATAGGACCTCTTAAAATCAATGACGAAACTGTGTAAACGTATTCACAATCACCATCAACCAAGGAACAGATAATTGATTTCAAACATTTCTTATCATTGGTATCTTAATTATCTGTCTCTAATACAGAGATCTAATTTTTGTCTATCCCATTATAAAACAACACAACACAAAAGGTCCCTGACCTCTGCCTCTCCCTCTAGCGTACATATGAAAAAAAGCCTTAATACTACAAGCATCTAGAGGGAAGGTGTAAGAGCGCGGAGGCGGAAATGCTCTAACCTGGGTAAGAGCATCCAAAGGAGGTAGCGTGACCAGCCTGGAAATCCTGGATGATACCCTTGATGCTGGCATACATTCCCAGAACAGCCGTGGCCAAAGCAGCGAGGAAGAAGAGGAAGCAGACGAGCTTCATGATGATGGAGCGTGAGAAGAGACCGCGCTTCCATCGGCTCCAGTCCCTCCAGCTGTCAACGCGATTGACGGTACCGGTTACGGGATCGAATTTCTCCTCAGGGTGCATGGCGTGCTCCTGGACCTTGAGACCAAAGTACAGGATGGTGGGGAAGGTGTAGGTGAATTGCATGATGCAGACGGCGGCGACGAGGGAGGAGATGTTGGTGAACTGAGGAACCGCAGAGGCAATGATGAAGGCTGCGGAGTAGTAGAGGGGAACGAGGAAGATCCACAAGGTCTTGCCCTTCTTGGTAGTGAGGTCGGGGCCGCCGAGCATGTCCTGAATGATGTTTTGGTAGATGACCTTGATACCAATGTTGCCATAGAGAACAGCTGCAATAAGCGCAGAGACCAGGTTGAGGGCGTTGGTCGCGGTTTGCCATCCGTAGGGACTGATGCCCTGGTTGGCAGGATTGTAGGTGAATTGACCTTGTCGCGAGTAGACTACCAAGCCGAAGATCAGGTAGCAGACATAGATGAACATCTCAGCCACAAACTGAGCCTTGATGAAGTCCAAGGGTCGCTTCATCTCAGCCATGAACTCGCAGTAAAGCATAGCACCACCGTAAGCATACACGATCTGCATAGCCGCACCAAGCTGGCTGTCGAAGGTGGAGCCGCTGGGGATCCAGACGGTGTGCTGGATGGGTCCTGGTGGGTTAGATGGCTGGACGGAGAAGTTTGGTCCGCTGTGGCAGGCAACAGCCATGGTGAAGATGATGATCAGAAGATTGAGCCAGATGGCGAAGTTGGCGAGATATCCGAACTTTTGCAGGGTTCGGATCTGACCAACGATCATGGAGGCAAGAGGCCAGATGAGACAGCAGATGGAGAAGCAGAGCTTGAACTTGGACATTTGAGACAGAGCCTGGCCGTTACCAATGATAATGACGCCGACGTTGAACAAGAGTTGGATGCTCTGGAGCAGATTCATGCCGTGGCGAGTCCAGGTACCGTAGATTCTGAAACCGAGGTCGCCGAAGGTCTTCATGGGGTATCTGTCGGAATCGAGCTTCAGGAACATTCTCCAGATCTGCCAGCCGGCAAAGAAGGCCATGATACCCATGCAGGTGTAGACGAGGACACCGCCGACATAACCAAATTGGGAGATGGCGTAGGGAGCGTTACTTGGACCGAGGATATCAGTGGTGATCAAGTAGACACTGCGAGAGTCAGCTGTTAGCAATCTTTCAATTCCTGGAGTGAAAAAGAATGGCATCGAGTGCTTACATGGCACCCCACTTGGCGTTTCGAGCAGCACGGGAAGCGGTTTCCCACTCAGCAGGAGAGACGACGCCCTTCTTTGCGGTGGGCGCCGGAAGGGTTGGAGCAATGTGCTTCTCATCGACAGCCTTCTTCTCATCCGAATCGGATGCGGAAGCACTGTTGGAATTGGCGCCGAGAAGGGCCTGTTGGTAGAGAGCCTCTCGCTCAGCCGGGCCGAGACCCTGCTTCTCCTGCTCTCGCTGGATCTTGGCATAGTAGATGTACTCCTCCAAGGTCACATTGGGATCGTGCAATTGATGGTTGATCTGGGCCGGGACCTCGACCTGACCTTCGCCCATGCCTAGAAGAAGATGCACAGTCAGTTTCACGGGATGTCCTATGTAATATGCAGCTTCGGTGAGGACCTACTCAGACGAGGATCACCGCCATCCAGAGCGAGATTTGCTGGTTGAGTCAATGCCATGGTGTTGGTCTGTGGGCCTTCTTGCTCAGGGTCTTCCTAAGTTGACACGAGAAGAGGGATAGCACAAGAAGAGAGAACAGAGCAGATGTGGAAGGGGATTGCGCAAGATATATACTACTCCAGGTCCGCGTCCGTGAGCTATGGGCGCAGACCGCGGAGCTGTGACTCCAAGTGGGCCATTCTGGGCCAGCTCCGTGAAAATGGCAGCTGTGTCCCATCCATGGTTTCTCCCCCTTTGCCCAAGGCCATCCCGACAGGAAGGATCCCAGCGGAGGTCCTCAGACGCGGTGGTGGAGGATGGGTTTGGGGAATCGCCACGGGCGGCGATTGGCCAGGCCCCTCGGAGAGATCCTGAACGTTGAATTTGCCACCTGCCAGATAGGGGCAAGCATCGGGCGCCACGACGGTTAGGGCGTTTCCCTGGGAGCCTCACGGGCCCAGATCGAAATCTCACTCAGCGTTCTCCAGTGCGCAGTGCCCTCTGATACGAGTTCAGCAACGGGCTCGTCTCCACCGCGTGAGCGGGCCTCGAGTTATTCGAGTTACCTACTCGAATTTGACTGTCCACCGGCCAAGAATGTTCATACCGATCTTCGGCAGCTATACTGCTCCTGTAGCCAAATAGGCGATCATGTGTACTGTGTTGGGCAAGCCGGTTCTGTACCTACCCGTCGGCGCGGATGGCAGTACGGTATCGCGGGTATCTGCCCTTCACGCCGTCAACAACGGCAGCCCCGAGAAAGGAACGCCACTGTTCTGGATACTTACGATGCCGCCACCTTGAGAGCCTCTCGGTTCCTGGGCCGAAGCGTCAGTTGCCCAGCTGTTCAACGGTGAGAGTAACTCGAGTAGGCTTGACACCTGCACCGAACCCGGAGCGGATCATCTTGGGCGTCCTGCCGTGGCTGCGCTGCTGCAGCATCGTGAAGCCCATATCCCCGGGTGCCGGGGGTATCTCTAACGCAGTGCGGCAGGTGTCGCCGATCTGGTGTCTCGGCCCTGTCCTTTCCAGCGCCTCTGGGCCTGGGGCCTAACCCGCCCCAGCACGACAAGCTTTTGGCTCGAGGCTGGTGTGTGCGGGCGAGGTGTCAGGGTGTCCCGGTGCAGCCTTCAGGCTTTGGGCGAGTGCGTTCCAGCGACTACCGTACGACCTGAAGCTCGGCAGCGTCTCTCGTAAATGGTAGCGCCCGACGACGGCACCGAGCCTAGTCTCCTGCCAGGCCGATCACGCAATCCGGTCCGTAACTGAGGAATGAGAGGAAGTCGTCTACGGAGTGCTCTGGTGGGGACCCAGCTGCGGATTTCCTCATCCCACCAGCCTGCCCAATTCACCGATATTGGGAAGACTCCCCGTAAACTACGCTACTCTACAGTAATCTCCCCGTTGCTGTCGTACACACTTCTCTCAGCCAGGTACGGTACTATAGCACCCTTCAGCTGAACCCAGGCGCAGTGGCAGGCGTAAACCGAGGTTTGGTCAGAATCAACTTAGACCAGACACACGTCAAATCAAATCGCGCTGCATCGGATAGCGTTTCACCTAAGATGAGATCAGATCCTGCAGGAAGACAGCACCAGCGGCAGTTGCTGGCTGGCGTCGTGGCAAACTTTCATCCCGAGCCAATAGCCACCAGCTGGCGTCTGGAGAGGGCTTGCACCGCTTAAGGTCGAGGTCGGAGTCTGCGCTGCTGTTGCGGACGACTTGTCCTCTAGGGAATACAGAATTTCCATGGCTTGAGTCACAGACAGGGTCGCCATGCGATTTCGGCTTCCAGAAACACGCCAGCCCATCTAAGCTCCGTGTATTTGGCCGGGCCAAGACGGCAGGAGGCGTCTATCCAGCGACAGGTACGCCCTGTAGTTTAGCACCCTAAGCTACCTTTACGGAGAAGGAGAGCACGCGAGCTCGCAGGGCCAATAGCCACTGAGCTCGCTATCCGCCTCCTTCTCTCTAGTGGGAACGCTTCCTCGGGTCTCTTCGTCGGGATTTGACACTCGTCTTGCAGCTGCTTACCAGCAGATCCACACACCATCATTCCAGAGACAACCTGCGCCATCGGAGGCTTGCGTGGCTGGCTTCTTCGGCATGGTGCAGTATCTAGATCTGGTGCCTGCCGATAAAATGTCCGATGGCGCATGTCTCTCACTGCACCAACCCCGAGTCACACGAGCTGGAGGAGCCTGCAAATTGGGAGCGCCTCATGAATGGAGCAACATCCTTTTTGGGGCGGCTTAAATTCTCAAACGGCGTTACGTATTTAGTAATTCATCCAATCTCCGATTTGTATTTGGGATCTGTCATCGGGTTCTACCGTATGAGGATGTCCTCCAAGAATAGTTCTTTGTGGCCAAGTTGCCTACAACTGGAAATCTTCAAGCAAATTTCTCAATTGAATATCTAATCTTCTAGAATCCGCTTCCGCCAGCTAACTACTGTACTGTACACCCGAGTCCCTGTGATTGGCATCTCCGAGCCCTTCCAGACGCTTGTCCCCGCGGGTGCCTACTGTATTGACGATCGCTAGCTGAACTGATCCCCGCCACACCCTCTTCTCCAGCGTGGCAAGTCAGGAATATCCTAGGAGGGAATTTCCTGGGGGAACCCAATGCTGCGGCAGCCCCCCATCGCTCATACCCGAGACCATGGGAGAGGATCTGCTGCAGAGGCTAGAACAGCTAGCTAAAGAACAGAGTTTTGAAAAAGATTCGTGCTGATCATTTCACTAACAAGTGATTGGTTGGTTGCCCCTACTTTTCCCTTATCAACCCGTACAATGAAACTGCATTGAGTGACTTGATTGCACCTGCTCTACCTTTTTCGCCGCCGCCCTTGAGACTACCCAATGCTACCTATGCCTGGTACATTCCCACCCTACGACTTCTCACTGTTTGCATGGCTTTGGCACCAATTAACCCACTCCGTGAAGAAGATGGCCTGCATCTTGACCCGCCCCTCGACCCACGCCACCTGCGAGTCGCGGTACACCGTTGCTATCTTCGCGATCGACTCCTTATCAACCCGGTACGCGCTCGACGCCACGAGCAAGCTAGCCGTGCTGGCCCCCTTGGCGAACATGTGGGAAGGGTCCTGCGCCGCTTCCCCATGTATGGCCTTGAGTAGCTTGAGCTGCGCGGACGCCTTGACGTCGGCCGCCGCGGCGTCAACCTTCTTTGCCGCCTTGCTGAATGCAAGGATGATGCCGTGCGCCTTCTCAGCTAGCTGCCGGGCCCGCGTGGTGCGCATGAGCTGCAGCAGGGGTAGCAGGAGCTGGAACGCAAGGGGGTTGGAAGCTTGCTTCTTGACGTAGATGTCCAGCAGGTCCAGGATGCGGCTCTTGAAATTGACCATCGTCTCCTTGGCTTCCTTTTGCTCCTGCTTCTTGTTGGGCTGCTTCTTGCGGTGCTTGAAGATCTCAACCAGTTTGTCGTCTAGCTCCATCATCTCGGAATCCGTCATGTCCGCATCGCTGTCGGATTCTTCCTCATCTTCTGCCGCCGCCTCGTCCAGTCGACGTGTGCCGAGTGCCTTCGCGAGGGCTTCCTCAAGCTTTTTCACCTCCGCGTCATCTTCGCCCTCGTCGTCGTCTTCTTCCTCTTCATCTTCCTCCTCCTCGTCGTCATCATCGTCATCATCGCCCCCGCCTTCTACGCCAACGTCTATAATTTCAACATCGGAGTCCAGCTCGTCTGAGTCACTGCCCTCTTCCCCATCCTCCTCCAGTTGCTCCCCATCTTCAGGCTCCTGGTCAAACATCTCCTGTTGCCCCCGCAGACTCTCGCTGGATTCCAGCACGTCTGTCATAAGCTTAAGCCCTCCTGCAGTCACGTTATCCATGAACGCACTGAACACATGCTGTGCTACCCTCCGCAAAAGGGCAGATGGTTTTGAGATGAATGATAGCAGTAATTCGACAAGCACCTCGGACGCTTCAGCATCGTCTTCTTCTTCTTCCTCCTTGCGATTCCGGATGAGTTTATCGTAGCATACTTTCAACTCATCGAAGATTGAAATAGCCTCCGGTTCTCCATTGTATAGCTGGAATATAACCAATGAGTACAGTAGAGCCAAGGCTTGCAATGGGGCCTTTTCTCCGTCGTCCGCCTTCTTCGCCTTTTTGAGAAGCTTCTCCATCGTGCCTAATGATTTGTCTTTGGCTTTGGTTATGTCATGATCCATAGGTACAGCGCTAGGGGTGAACGATTGAAGGAGTTGACATGGGTATGAGAACCCTCGTAGATCGGATAAGAGCAGTGTGAAAGCGGACGTTAGGCGATTTCGGAATAGAGTTCGAGTCTTATCTGTAACTTTTGGCTTGGCCTCTGGGATCTCACAGTATGCAAAATTTGCTATTTCCCTTAGTATAGGACTGGCAACCGCATCGGACATCTCTGATGTGGCGTTATTGATGTATCGCAACAAGTTCAATAAATAATCTCCATAGACTTGGCGAAGCGTTTCGGCCTCTTTGTCGTTTTCACAACTGCTACATGTCAGATTCAAGCTAGGATTTACCGGAAGGAGAAATGAAAGAGACCTACTCTTCAATTGCTATCACCGGTTGACGCAGGATGCTAATGACGGACTGAACATTCGCATCGCTTACTTTGGCAAGAATCCTCTCAACGGCTTTCGACTTGGTTACTTTGTCAAAATGATAAGTACCATTTCCGGCAACCAAACCTGGAAGCACATATTCAAGTAGCTCGGGATTCTCCTCGACAGACTGTAACATTACTTTCAATGATTTGTCCGCAGAACGATTGAGAAACCGATCTTTCTCTTGCAGATGATTTATAAGACAGCGGACAAGGTTGCGACTAAACACTTTCGACAGAAGGTCCTGATATATGGCAGCATTTTGGAACACTTTTTGGAAGAGGAGAAATCCCCAGAACTTGCGCTCTCTGGATGCGTTTGCTGAAAAGAGGTTCTCTGAAGATAATATTAGTGATAAGCGCTTAAGGTAGGAAACATGAGGGGTTTGCACTGACCATCGACAACAATTTTCCAGAAACTCTCAAATTCGCTCCGCTTCTCCGTTGCGTAGTGGGACAGGACGATATCCCAAGCCCAGTGCAATTTGGGGTTCCAATTCCCAGTCTGCTTTGTCTGCTCACCCTCATCTTCATTTGAAGAGCTCTCCTTCAAAGCCTTGGCTAGCGAACTTGTATGATCCAAAGGATTTCCTTTATGGCCCCATGGTTTCGCGGGAAATTTCATTCCTGGAAAGCGCTTTCTAGCCGTTAACCAAATACCAGCACCTTCCGGCGTTAACCCCATGCCAGCCTCATATAGAGTTTGTAAAGTAGATTCCGCTTGACTTTGGCTCATTTGAGTGACTGCTTCCAGGATGACATAGCCGCACTCCTCTCTTATCCAAGATTTCTTCTTCGAAAGTTGGAGGAGTTTTTCCAATATCGCATTCCAGTCTGCATGGCCGCTCAAGAGAATCTTTGCCTTAACAAAGCTCTGGAGCCCAAACAAAAGACCAAGGGCATGATCCTTCTCCTCTTGACCACTGAGGTCCCCATTAGGCTTCGTTTTCTCAACTAATATGCCGAGAACTTTGTCGAATGTAAGGTTTTGGTACTTTTTCTCCGCCAAGTTGTCCGCTCCAAATAGCTGGCCGAGGATCTCTGTCAACACAATGCTAAATCCTAGCCTTGCTGCCTTCCTTCCGCTCGCCAGGCCTCGGAAAAGTCTCCTCTCTAGGTGTCGCTGGAGTACGACTTCCTCGACACCATCACCACCAGTCAGGCCAGATATAATGGCATTGGCAGCTGCAAGTCGCTCCTCAATGTCTTCGCTAGAGAGAAGCTCATATAGTTTGACCTCTCGTTTCAGATCTTCGCCTTTGGGATTGTCGACGAAGGGAAGACTCTCAATTGCGATGGGCGGGACCACAGCTTTGGAAGCGGCAGTGTCAGAAGCTTTCTGTTGCTTTTTGGTCGCTGGCGCAGTTGTAACATTATCCTGCGCTGATCTCTTTCGTTTGCTTCCCATCTTTCTAGTGTTCTGACTTCTGTAATTGACTCGTTTGGCGAACTGAAATCATTACGATTTTCTGCTGGAATAGAGGGAACTTTTTGTATATTGCCGCTGTTCACCGCCAAAAATTGCAAACTGTTTCAGACTAGATCGGCACCACACAAATAACTTCGCTCTTTAGCTGGACCCGCCAATCCGGTCTATTGGTGTAATGGTCAGCACGTGAGATTCTGATTCTCGAGATATTGGTTCGATTCCTGTATAGACCTCCAATATTTAGTACCCTTCAGGGGCGAATGGTCTAGTGGTATGATTTTCCCTTAGCATCAGGCAAGCTTATCTTGTCGAACAAGCATGGGAGAGGTCCGGGGTTCAATTCCCCGTTCGTCCAAATTTTTTTTAATTTTCAGATTTACTTAGCAAATTGAAAGATTGTGGACCTATGGTAACGAGGAAATGGGAAAATTTTCTGCCTACTAACTAATTTGCTATTGAATGGACCAGAATCTCCAATATTTTGATTGCTTGTAAAGAATACAGCATATGTGCTCAGCTACAGTTTGTCCTGGACTCGCATTTCCTGTATCGGCTGCTGTGAAGGAGCCACCCCAACAAAACTAAGCTTCAAAAAGAAACGTAGATAAAAGCTGACGAGAGCAAAATAAAATGGGTCTCTGATTTGAGTCATTGGGCAGTTTTTTAACGGAGATCAAGGCACTATAAGTGGATAAAACAATTTGGAGGATTTTATACTCTAAAAGGTTTAACTAAAGAGTGTTCCTGATTGTCAGTTTGCTGGGGGTTGGTGATCATTAGGGAACGGTCACAGTGAGACTCAAAAGAAGTATTGCTGTTCTTGAATCTCAAGAATAATGAGTGATAATATTATCATTTCTTCGAATGAATGTAGTATTGCATAATTGCTGCGATCGGATCAAAAGTCAAAGTTATCCGAACCCTATGTTGTCACTGGCTACGCCACTTGCGCAACCTATTAGGCTGCACACTCTCTCTTTCTCTGATCAAATATCTTCAATGCCTCCTCGGCGGCCTTGACACCGGACAAGGCCATAGCAGCAAAGGTGGGACCCATGCGGTTTGCCCCATCGAGTTCGCTCAACTCCATGCCTCCAACGATGAGGCCAGGAGTAACTTCGCGAGTATTTTTGACGATGGCATCTTCAGCAGCATTCATGTCTAGGCCACGCATTCCCCCAAGCTTCTCAACCTGTTGCATAGAGACGAGACGCTTAACAGAGAACGCACCGAATGGTCCATCATGACCGGTAGTAGATATCACAACCGGCGCATTGATAGTGTTAGGATCCATGCACGAATGATCATCATGGTGCAAGGTCACCAAAGTCCAGTTAGTAACCACACCTGCTACTCGTACTGTACCGTCAGGATTGGTACGAGTAATAAGATCCTCAACGGCAGTGGCATTGAAGAGCTTAATGTTAGGGAAGCTCAACACCTTGGAGAGGATAGTAGAAGTGAATAGAGCCTGGAGGCTACGGCGTTAGAGTATTTCATACCAGCAGATATGCAGGTCTAATCTAAAGACTTACAGCATGCTTCACGACCACAAAATCACCTTCATCCTCAAACGAAACACCAATTTCATTGAGGAATGCATCAGCAGGCTTGCGCATGACCATGGCGCTGAAGAGCTGGCCTCCAAGCCAAGCTCCTCCGCCAGGGGAGACCGAAGCCTCGATTATTGCAATCTTCAAATCCGGGCGAGCTTTACCCAGCATATAGGCAGTGCTTAAGCCGCAAGATCCAGCACCAACGATGACAATGTCAGATTCAGCGTAGGTGTCAAGATCCTGGAAGTAGCGGCGAGTCATAGCTCGAGAGACCTGTGACTCGCGAATGGGGGCAAACTTAAAGCCCTGGTGCCATTTGCCTTCCAGCTCATCCAAAGTCGAGACTTTCTTAGTCAGAGGCAGGGTCTGGACGGCATAGCTACCCTTCAGAGGAGCACTCTCCAGAGTTTCCTGTCGTTCAACGATGGTAGCTGCTGGGGGAGACATGATAGCTGGGTGTGTCAAGAAATGTATCTAGAGATGGTTAGTTTTTGTCCTATCAAGGAACAAAGGGAAGGCATGATCCTTTCGCTGGTATTATCCAGATCAAGTTCATTAACCGTATAATCTCAGAACGAAATCAGCATATACCCATTAGGCCTCTCATCTCATCTTGGCAGATGTTGGATGGGAGGCAGTAATGGTGCCAAAGTCGAACACCGGTTCATGCAATTTTGTATTACTGTTCAGCAGATACCTTGACCCATTTTGGATAACTCCGCACTATGGGATAACATGTCTTCCACAAGCACCGTAGGCTGGCAATGCGGCGTACTTAAGGTATCTGGATGTTGATACAAGTCAGCCATCATCCACGTTTCACTAAGTCAGGGTGGACCAGACGGTAATATAAACCGGCGTTTCTAGCTCTTAACTTTCAGATTCTCTGTATGGGTTAAGTTTGATTGAGGAAAGATGAGCTGGGGAGGGCTTACTCAACTTATAGACCTCTCCGCAAGGTGGGCGAGGTGGGGTAAGTCGGTCGCCTGGATGGGCACCACTGCTCAAGCTACCAGTACTGAATACGACATCACTGCAGCCGATACGGAGTTGCGATATGTTGGGCCTCCAATGATTGGGCAATGAGGCGGACCACCCTTTTCGATGATGTCTCATTTCCTAACGGCTCTCAAATCACCAACCGTCATCTCCCGACAAGGAGCAAGATAACTCCACATAATGAACAAATCAGATATCCTGCACATTCGTACAATTCTAGCAGGCATGTATTGGCCCGCAAGACTCATAATTGCACCACATCATAGGCTCCTTATAGTGGATTGCAGCCGTTAGTTTCGATGATTAATGTCTCATGTGCAGGCATGGCCGGCGAGCTCTCATGACAACTGCCATTAGCAAGCAGTTGCTATTTGCCGTACTCCGTGGAGATACGTCAACACCTCTACTGCATCTTATTGCGAATTTACAATCCAGTATTCAGTTTCGTAGACTGACACTCAATGCCAAAAGTGCTAACATCCGTCACGTGATACCGCGTCGTGCCTTCAGCGCGCGTCAGCCAATCTCACTTTCCGTTGTGAATTCGTTATTTGTAAGGGTGTTCGCCGGATTGATTTAATCCAACGCCAACCACTGAAGCGATTGAGCGTCATTTCAACTTAGCAGAGATCAAGTCTGCCATCAGATGCCCAGATACGAGAGAATTTGAATCGAGGAATACGTTAATCATGAAGACCGCTGCGAGCACTCTTAAGAAGAAAGCTCAACGAATGGTAACTCGTAAAAAGACGACAGACGAGGAAGCAGCAGTGTCTTCCCCTAAGCCATCTCCGAGAAAGCGAAAGATAAAGCTCGAAGAGGAAGATAAAGCTGAAGTTANATCTTGCTATAGCTACTGAAGAAGAGTCACCGAAGGCTGTTAAGCAAGCTCGAAAACGCAAGACGAAAGCTGAAACAATTGAAGAGGTCAAGCAGGAAAGTCCAGCGGATGAGAAGGACGAGAAACCAAAGAAAAAGCGAAAGACAAAGGAGGAAAAGGAAGCAGAAGCAATGCCCATTGCAGTACGAAGTCTGATCAAGGCGCTGAAGAAGCCAATGTATATAGGTGCTCACATCAGTGCAGCTGGAGGTAAGTACTTTCCCGCGCAGTCGGTACATTCCATTGGTAACTATCTGATGTCTCCTAAACAGGTGTGCACAACTCCATCCATAATGCTTTGCATATTGGCGGCAATTCATTCGCACTCTTCCTCAAGTCGCAACGAAAATGGGTCAGCCCCCCTCTTGCCGCGGAAGCGCGAGATCAGTTCAAAGCCCTGTGTTTAGAACATAAATATGATGCCACACAACACGTTGTGCCTCATGGGTCGTATCTTGTCAACCTCGCCCAGGCAGACCCAGAGAGAGCGGCCCAAGCATACGATTGTTTCGTCGAAGATCTCAAGCGGTGTGAAGCGCTTGGTATCAAGTTGTACAACTTTCATCCCGGTAGTACTGGTCCTCATCCTCGACCGGAAGCGATTAAGCGGATCGCGGAGAATTTGAACAAGGCCCATAAGGAAACGGAGAATGTTGTGACACTGCTGGAAAATATGGCGGGCGCCGGCAACGTGATCGGCTCTAAATTCGAGGACTTGCGGGACATTATCGCTCTTGTGGATGACAAGTCTAGGGTCGGAGTCTGTATTGATACGTGCCATACATTTGCTGCTGGATATGATTTACGATCCCCTGAGAGTTTCCAGAAGACTATGGCTGAGTTTGCGGAGATTGTTGGCATCTCCTATCTGAGAGCATTGCATCTAAATGACAGCAAAGCACCCTTAGCTTCAAATAGGGATTTGCATGCCAATATTGGCACTGGCTTCCTGGGGCTGAGAGCGTTTCACAACGTTATGAACTTCGAACCATTTCAGGGCTTGCCAATGGTTCTCGAGACGCCAATTGACCGCAAAGGACCGGATGGAAAGGTAGTGGAGGATAAAGGAGTCTGGGCAACAGAAATAAAGTTATTAGAGGGCCTCATCGGCGCGGATACGGAGTCGAATGAATTCAAAGCAGAGGAACAAAGACTGCAGGAACTAGGTGCAGAGGAGAGAAAGAAGTACCAAGGACAGATGGATAAGAAGATACAGAAGACTCTCGACAGCATGCTCAAGAGCCGTTCGCCGAAGAAGAAAGTAAGGAAAGCTAAAGAGAGCCCTGTGGACTCTGAAACTAGTGGCGACGAGGGATGTAGTCACTGAAATATTCCCAGCTGAGCCTAGGCGTGGCGAGCACAGGTTTCTCCAACCACTCCTTACGATCACTTGTTGGGAAGCATAGGCGCACTGTACAAGTATTGAATTTGCACCGACTGGTGGGGCGTACGGGTGCTGTAGGCGAAATGCTATTTAGATAGGGACGGGAGTAGATTTCTCTTTTTGCAATGGTAAGTGGCTTCGATACGGAGTCGTTGCTCAAGTTCAGGTAAAGTCATACCCGCCTCTGAGCTCTGCTCGGATGTGAGCTGAGTATGATCATCTACCGCATCGGTGCCTGCAGAGTTCCAATACAACCAGGGCGGTGCCAAGAAATACCGGGTTATACCACCGACAAACAACGGTGCACCTGAGCATTTCTGTAGAGATGCACAGCTTGAAGGCTGGGTGGGACTTCTGCTTCTTCACACAGCAAGAATAGCAGATCTTGACTTATACGTGCTTCGCTGTAAGCACAGGAGCATTCTACATAACGACGCCACAGCCGAAACAGTAAATTTATCATGGGGCCTCTTGATGAACGATTGTGGAACAGCCCATCCCCTCCTGAGATTGAGTCTCACGCGCTCGCGGGATTTCCAGTTGATTCCCACGTTTTCCAGAATCACCAGGCAGACGGATCGGGTTATCCGGCACATGGTATACTTTTTCGTCGCCTTTTAAGGGAGAAGATCCCATGAGGAAGCGTTTTTGACCGGACGAGGAGCAAGATGCAGCGCATGTATGTTTGCAGACTGGCAGTTGCACCAGGAGCTATTTGATCCAATAGGATGGTCCCCATTTCTCGGATGCTCTTATGTTATGCAAGCAGCCGTGACATCTGTTATCAAGTCAAGTCAGATACTGAATCACCTGCACACAGTGGTGTAACGCAATTGCGAAGAGTTACAAAGGATCAGGAACCATGTTCAGACGGCGGCCATACAAACCTTGCCCAAGAACTAGTATACCCAGTCGTTGCGAAGGCAGAAATATCAGTTCTATCATAGTAGTACTGCTATCGAGTATTGCAGACTTAAAATTCAAATTCCTGCATATATTTAGAGATCGTTTTGTCACAAATTTCATTTCAAATCCCAAGTAAAACTGCAGATTTCGAAGTGTTTCGCCCCGAATGTACATAGATTATACCATTCCATAACGGCTTTCTCGTTGTCACCCGTCACTATGAGCTTTGGCGCTCACCACCATCATCACTGTGGCTCCGGACCTACATTTCCTCTATCCTCAACAGTTCCTGGTACAAGGCGCCCCTGTGACCACAGCCATGATCATCGTCACATTCACTGTTATGAGTCCCATATCAATGGTCAAGATTGTTTCTCGAGAATACGTCACTCGTGCTCGAATCCGACAAGGCCAATATCAACCGCAGGAAGCTGCTGCGAGCACCACCGGTGTGTTTCTCATAGTTATGTTCAGCAGGGAGACCTTCGACAGTGTGTGAAAACTCTTCCGATTAAGTCTTTAACTACCATGGAGCTTAGCTTACAAGCTCTTTCTGTCTGCATAGGATTAATAGCATCAATATGGTAGCACAGCTTGCGAATTCTAGGGCCGATTATCTCTCGCCGTATAGTCAAATCCAGCCCAAATTACAGCTGGACGGACGATACCCCAGAGACTTCGATATGCCAAAATCTATCGAGGAGTTCAGACATATGGACAGTATGTTGCGTATTATTTTCCTCTTCACTATATCTTTGAAATTTTAGAAATAGGTAAAGCAACTTACACTGACCTGACATCTAGCATATACTATTGACCGAATACTAAGCGATTACGGGTTGATAACTGGCACGACATGCCCATGGCAGTCTGAATGTATTACTAGAAGTAGTACCCTTCATTCAGGCATGGGAAGAGCCCCCAAACTACAGGCGCTCTTTGAATTCCTGGGTATCGAGAGGTATGGTGAGATAGGCTTTGAACTATCTGGGAACAATATTCAGCGTGGGAGTCGGAGAGGGGCGTTTTGTGACTGATATGGCAATCAATATGAGCTTCCCTATCGCACTCCAGTGACCAAAGAGCGGCTTGGAGACCAGTTGAACTTCTAATTTAGAACAGAGTCCTTTCTGTTTGAAGGTCAGCTCATTGATACCCAACTCACATGACAATTTTCATCTGACAGAGTGCCTCATGTTATGGATACTATTTGTACACTTAAGATGCTCAAAATATGATATCTAACGATATTTCTCATAATAAGTAAACATTTAGCCATTCTGTCCAATGTACATGAAAAGCAGATTACGGACCAGTGACTTCCTGTTTAGTTAATTGACCCTGAAGAGATACCAACCCAGTATTGTATAAGCCCTGAGCAAGATCAAAAGAGCCCCGACTCGGAACCTGCTTCTCAAACATTATTATTTACTCTGTTTTAATACGTTTGAATGCCAATAGAGTCTTCGCCGAGGTTTACGGAGCACTATTGTGGCAGATATACCATATTTCCTTAACCATGATGAACTCCTGAGAAACGTAACAACTGTTATGCTATCGTTGTGGCGTTAATGTTGTTGCCCTGCCAACCCAGCCGAACGTCAATCGATAAGATTAAAACATCAACATGTCGGATCTGAAGAGCATACGCGCCACAATTTCCAGCAACTAACGAAACAGGTCCAACAAAATGTCTACCTCTGGAGATTTAATTGATTTCGATATAATTGAGGGTCAAAAGGAAAACATACAATCGTTACCCGGAGGAAGATCCGCACGGAACTTGGCAAATCTTTTTTCACCATCACCCCTCAACAAGCTCTCCACTCCTACACCATCAGATACACAAAATCTCAATGACGCTATAAGAAAAGAATACGAAGATGAGCTGGAAAATATCGCTGAATCAGATGATCCATTAGATATATACGATCGCTATGTACGATGGACCTTGGACGCGTATCCTTCAGCGCAAGCAACACCGCAATCACAGCTTCTCCCTCTCCTTGAGCGCGCGACCAAAGCCTTTCTCAATTCATCACAATACAAAAATGATCCACGTTATCTAAAGTTGTGGCTATCTTATATTAGATTCTTCTCTGATTCTCCTCGTGAGACATTTGCTTTCTTGGCCCGCCATGGTATTGGTGAAGGACTCGCTTTATTTTATGAGGAGTTTGCAGCATGGCTCGAAAGCGCCGGAAGATGGATACAAGCGGAAGAGGTCTATAAACTTGGGATTGAGAAAGAGGCGCGCCCTGCACCACGTCTATTACGAAAATTTGATGAGTTTCAGCAGCGATTTGCGCAGCGTCCAGAAGATCAAAATGAACCTTCCTCGCCGGCGCTACCAACCGTACGTCCGGCACTTGCAGCAAAGATAGACCCCTTTGCTTCAGCGAGGCCGCAGGATCCACAAGCACCTCAACCAAACCCCGGAGTTGGAGGAACAACGACCAAAAATGGACGACAGAAGCTTAAGATATTTGCTGATGACGGTGCCGCCCCGCCGGTCTCTGCGACAGACGCGTCAAAAGGTTGGCAAAATATCGGGTCACTAGCGGATCGCAAAAAGGAAAATGTAATTGAGGCAAAACCGTGGGTGGGCGAAACCCTCAAGGCTGGTGGGAAGAAGAGCAGTACCAAATTGGCGATATTCAAGGATGAGGTAAGTTGCATTTTTTTTCTTCTATATATCACATCAAATATTGATTATTGCAGGACTAATCATTTGCGGTATGGCGTTTTGTATGTTAGCCTTTAGTTCATATCATAAACTCTCAAATAATAATCCCCTCGGAGCAACAAGTGACGGTGAATCCACGAAATGGTAGGAATGAACGTATTTTCGTGAATCTTGAAGCTGTCTATCCTACTCCTGAGCAGGCCGGTACAGAGCTGAGTTTTGAAGAGCTCCGGGCGTCTCATCGTGGTTGGCTGAATAAGGCTTGGAGCCCTGAGGAAACTGACGACAGACCGGATAACAAGGACGTGGAATCCCTTGACAAGACCGAAGAGACTACCATTAGCATTGGTTCTGCCACTCGAGAGGTTGTGGAGAAGATCATAGTCCATGCCGACCAAGTAATGTTGGATGAAAATGGGATGGCTAAAAACATAGCCCCAGAGGTAAAAGGCCGTAGAATGAAGATCAAAGAAGTCAATGAGACCCAAATCAGTGAGTAATGCGTTGAGGACTGTTCAACAAAAGCTAACAGCCAACAGTTAAAGCCAAATTGTCCTCTCCATCTGGTCGCAAACTAACGAAACGCAAGACATCAAAAGAGCCGACAATGACTCTTCATACCAAAGCAGCCACAGATGAAATATATGATCTATTCAGTCAACCACTCAAGAAAGCTGGTGAGGAAGATGAGGAAGAAGAGGAGGAGGAAGATGATGAGGACGAGAGCGATGATGACGACGGAGATATGACTGATGGTGACTATACTAGTGGTGGTGAGAGCACTACAACAGGCCGCCTTGTTGCAACCAGTGAAGTGGGTGACGATGAGACATCTGATGTTCGGAGTGTTAGTGAGTGGTCGGAGTTCACTGCGAGAAAACATATTCCCGATCTCGATAACACCGGAGAGTATACACAAACTTCTCAGCTGACTGAGGGAACGGAAAGTACAGAGGATAAATCTAGAGTAACGGAAGTTGAGAGTTTGGCGCAAGATACAGAAGCAGAAAACAATCAAGCAGAGCAACAAGATGAAGATGAAGAGGCTCTCACTCCGGTTGAGCTTCCATCAAACGCGAGGTCCATCTTTGTTCCCATACCACCTGAAGATTATGTTCCTGCCACGAGACCATACCGTGATCCCGCACAGGTATCGCAGAATCGACTCCCGTTCATGACACCAATTGCAGAGAAAACAGAATCATCACTAGGGGTGGATACTGGCAGAGACGAAAGGAGAGAGTTTGATATGAGGACTCCCAGCAAAGTTGGCGGGTCCTTGGAGTCACCCCTCCCGCACTCAGCGAATGAAGATCTCACTAGCAGTCCATTACAAGAAACGGCGGACGAGAAGCTTCCGGAGAAAATACCCCAGCCGTTCCTAAAGAAAGGAGTGAAAGCCAGTACGATAGCCACTGGTACTGCAAAGGCTCCAATCATCACTGGGCCACTTGCAAAAGAGATACCCCAAAAGGGACCTATAATAAAGGATATTCAGTGCAATCCAGTTGATGATTACGTTCGCAACACCATTTTGGATAATCTCCAGCCACCACTGAGCACCTACGAAGGCTTCCATTCCCACATAGATGAGACTAGGAACCAAGCACCAGAAATCAAGAAATTCACGCGGGCCGTGGCGAAAGTAGCCAAAAGTTCAGACAAGACTGCAGCGAATGTTCCGGATACGCCTGTTTTACGTTTCCCAGGAACTGAGAGAGAATATGTCTTGAAACGAGAGCTCGGGGCTGGTGCATTTGCTCCTGTATACCTTCTCGAAAGTCAAGTGGAGAAGGAAGATGAACACAGTGAGAATAAGCCAGCTGTGATGGGCAAAGGAATATTTGATCACCTTGGTCGAAAAAACCTTGAGGCTTTGAAAATGGAAGATCCACCGTCGACCTGGGAATTTTATATCATACGACAGGCTAAGAGACGCCTTGGTGTATCTCGAGCTGCTGAGAGCATTATCAACGCTTACGAGATGCATTTGTATAAGGATGAATGCTATCTTATTGAAGAATATCGTGATCAAGGGACTCTCCTGGATATTATCAATATTGCGCGAGCAGACTCTACTGCTGCTGGCGGAGTGATGGATGAGAGCTTGGTCATCTTTTTCACAATCGAGCTTTTCAGAACCATGGAGGCACTTCATGCAAAAGGATTACTTCATGGGGACCTAAAAGCTGATAATTGCCTTGTGCGCCTTGATCCGATTGGTGATGAGCAAGTGTGGTCTTCAAAATATCGTCGGGATGGGACAGGAGGCTGGAATAAAAAAGGTGTGACCCTTATCGATTTCGGGCGTGGTATTGATATGAAAGTTTTCCGCCCTGATGTGCAGTTCATTGCGGACTGGAAGACATCCCCCCAGGACTGTGCGGAGATGCGAGAATTGCGACCGTGGACTTATCAAATAGATTACCATGGCCTTGCTGGGATTATCCATAGTATGCTTTTTGGGAAGTATATTGATACAGTGGCTGATAAGGGTAACGGGATTGGCGCTGCAGCCAAAAAGAGTTGGAAGGTCAAAGAAGCATTAAAGCGCTACTGGCAGGTAGATATCTGGAATAGCGTGTTCGATCTTCTATTGAATCCTGGCATGCATGTTGAGGGAGAAGAAGGTACAAAACTCCCCATCCTGAAAGGGATGAAGACTGTCAGAGAGAGCATGGAGGCATGGTTGGAGGCGAACTCAGAGAAGGGCCTGGGCCTTCAGGCGAACATAAGGAAGTTGGAGTGTTCATTGCAAAGCCGGCGGAAGTGAGCTATTGGTATAATGACATGATGATGCTGGTATTGGCGTTTGTATTATGGATGAGCCTTTTTTGGCGTGTAAGGCGTTTGGGAACCTCAATAATGACTTGACATATGTATATACTTTCTTATATCCATATATTAATCCGATATCCGCTTATACCAGTAGGATCTGAAATTATTGATATTGAACAGTTTTTACACGTGGAAGACCTGCCTGCCACCTGTGTGCTGAAAATGGATGTGTAAGCCTTAGGCATGGAAGGGAAGGCTGTAAGGCAACCGTTGATATCTCCAATCGACACCAAATCAATGCCGATAATACGGGACTTTTATGGAGTAGATCTTTCGGCAATTTTCCCTTCGAAGGAGTCATGAATAACTCACAATTCAGAAAGTTGGTTCTTGATACCCCATCAAGGCAACCAACTGCAAGAGAGAGTGACACCAGCCCTGGAACTGCTCCAAGAAGGGATGGCGCAGGAATCACTTTGGGCTCGCGCATGCGGAGCTCTATACCGATGACGCCGTGAGTAGTTCCTGCTGGTATTCGCCTTGAAATTAAATATTATGTTAACTCATGTATTGCATAGGCGGTCGATTGCTGGCCGAGGCGGCGTGGATTTTGCTCGACAGCTTGCCGAACGAAATGTAGGAGCACAACCACCGCAGAAGAAATTCCGTTCAAGCGCGGCTCCTAAAGGCACTAAACTCCCAGGTGGTTATATGGACCGTACTCTGGCCCGAAATTCGGAGGAAGAAGATGAAAAAGCCAGCCGGATCAAATCGCTGGAAGAAATGGTAAAGCTTCAGCAGATGGACCAGGATACGTTTGAGAAGCTTAGGGACGAGATCCTGGGTGGAGACATCAAAAGCACACATCTGGTGAAAGGCTTGGATTATAAGCTTCTAGAAAGAGTGCGTAGAGGGGAAGATGTACTCAACGCAGAAGCAAAAACAGCCGAAGAAGACGAGGCCGCGACGGAAGATGTTGATGAGGAATTCGAGAAGCTGGAACAAGAGGAGATCGTTCCTCTGAAGAAAGAGAAAACAGAGAAGACAGGGCAGATGGCTCCGCCGTCCTTGATACCCGGAAAGAAGAGAACAAGGGACCAGATCCTTGCAGAGCTCAAAGCCTCTAGACAGGCAGCCAAGGAAGCAGCTCAACCATCATTAGGACCAAAGTTCAGGAAGGTTGGAGAGACGAGAGCATCATCGAGAATTGAGATAGACAGCAAAGGGAGAGAAGTATTGATTACGGTGGATGAAGATGGTCATGAAAAAAGAAAGGTCAGAAAGACTCAGGCTCCCGTAAATCTCGGAGAAGGGAATGGGCTTTTGATGCCGGATAAGGATGCAAAACCATTGGGAATGGAGGTGCCACAGCTACCATCAGAGCAGGAAGAAGACGAGGAAATAAACATTTTTGATGACGCAGGAGATGATTACGACCCATTGGCTGGTCTTGGAGAAGACGATTCGGAGGATGAGGAGGGCGAAGTCTCCACTGCAAGCGTTTCTAAGTCTGATGTCACCAGAGATGGCGAAGTAGAGAATAAATCTATGATGCCTTCACCCAAACCAATACCAGCCACTGCTCCACGGAATTACTTTGGGGACCCGAAGAATGACCACGAAGAAGAAGCTGGGAAGCCGAAGGCATTGTCTGATCCTACCATTCTGGCTGCGCTCAAGAAAGCGTCAACCCTGAATCCTATAGCTAGAGCGGCTCAAAATGAAGAGGAGGCGGCGAAGGAGGAGAAGCGAAGACGGATGCTGCAGCAAGATGATCGGGACGCACAGGATATGGATATGGGTTTTGGTAGCAGCAGACTTGAAGATGAGGAAGAAATGGAGGATCGGCAGATCAAGCTGTCACGATGGGGAGCCGACGATGATGATGGAACCGGGGCAAGAGGCGAAGGGAAGGCGAAGAGGAAAAGGGGACCTAAAAAGAGAAAGGGTGATGGCAACAATGCTGCTGATGTGCTCAGAGTCTTAGAAAGCCGTAAAGCTACAGGCTCATAACTCGGGACCCGCTATCGGGACGCGTAAAGGACTGTAATGATATGAATATAAATAGATAAACTACATAAAACAAACATAGCTTTGCCGGGCGTAGGAAAACGTTCTGAGGCCTGATTCCATCCCCAACCATTCCGTTATGGTATCTCACCTGCTATAATCGTTGATAATGAGTGTAGCTTTGTTGCAATTCTCAAGTTCGCTTACTTTTTATTTCATCCCACTCTTAAATAGTAAAGTCGCATTCTTAAGATTCATAGAAGGCCTTCCATGATAAGCTAAGCACATAAAACCTCCATCGCGGGAAAGAGAGACAGCTATGGGTGAATTGCGCACAGAAAAGATACCTGTATGGTTAGATTGTGATCCAGGTAAAAATTTTCAATAGGCTTCAAAAGGTGGATACAAAGAGCTGACTCATTCTAGGGCACGATGTAAGTATAGCTGCAAGTTGCATTACTATTGATATGTCTAAAATTTATATCTTGACGGGATTTAGGATGCATTTGCAATACTTCTTGCAGCTTATCACCCTCACCTGAATCTACTGGGGATAAGCACTGTTCACGGCAACTCCTCCGTTACGCACACGACAGCTAATGCTATTTCCGTGCTCACAGCCATAGGGAAAACGTCTATTCCGGTTTATCCAGGGTCGAAAGAAGGCCTAGTTCGCCCGGCTGTGCATGCGCCAGCTATCCATGGAGAATCAGGCCTCGATGGAAGTCCTTTGCTGCCTCCTCCAGCTGTTGGACCCGTTGAAAAAGTCTCTTATCTCGATGCAATTGCTTCTGCCCTGTTGGCTACGCCACCTAAAACATCGTGGCTGATTGCTACAGGTGCTCTCACAAATATTGCGCGAGTCATCCAAGCTTACCCTGAATTAGCCACCCATATCAAAGGCTTGTCCATAATGGGCGGTGCTATTGGTGGTGGGTTCTCAAACGCAAAAATGGGAAAGGTGGACGATCAGTTTAGAATAGGAAACTGGTCTACCTGGGCAGAGTTTAATATTTTGGTTGACCCAGAAGCAGCAGATTATCTATTTAAACACCCAGAGTTGAAGCGGAAAACAGTGCTGATCCCATTAGATGTTACACACCAAGCATTAGCGACCGAAGAGGTGCTAGAGTTGTTGCTATTCGGAAAACAGGGAAAAGCGGAATGTAAAATAGTTGTACCCGGAAGAGTGGGAAAAAGCACACTGAGAATCATCTTATTTGATTTGTTGACGTTTTTTGCTAAAACGTATGCCGAGGTGTTTGGTATGGTAGAAGGTCCGCCAGTGCATGATCCGTTGGCTGTGGCTGTTATTCTCGATGGTATCTCCGGCGTTGAAATTCCTTTTTTCGACACCATAGATGAGAATGGAAAAGGAAGAACGGAGAGGTACGAAGTCGAAGTGGTTACAGAAGGAACCTTGGAGGAGGCGCAATTAGGCTCTCAGCTGGGACGGACAATTGTGAGGCTGTTACCNNACCAGGAGAGGAAGGAGTCAAAATTCCGCGAGGCTTGAATGTAAAAAGATTTTGGTCGGTTTTAGAAGGATGTGTTGAGCAAGCTGATGGAGTGAATTTGGCCAACGGTATCCTGTGATTTGCTTGCACGCAATATCAATGTCGGTTCATAGAGCGAATAAGTATAGACTGTATATACCACCGCTTGGAACTCTTCCGCTGTCGAAATCGAGCCATCTAGTGAATAAGGCCCAATCAAGGTCATTATCCCGGAATGTATCATTAATGACACAGGCGTGGTCGAGCCAATAAGCACCATTATCCCAATGTCCATGCGAAGGAGAAGCTAACCTTGTACCTCACGAGATGTCTATCATTTTTTCCCTTGCTTAATTCGGTTCGCCTTCAGCATTGAATCCTAACGAGTCCAGTTCTCGGATTAACTCATTGATTTTAATCACTTTGGCGAACTGTTCAGGCAACAGGGCAGCGCCACCTTCTTTCTTTTCCTTTAACTCCTTTGCCTGCTTTAACTTTTTCTTTAGGTTTCTCACTTTCTTCTCACGTTCAATCTCGGGGTCCACTGGCTGTTCAAGCTCCGCTGTATCGTTCTTCTCTGTCTTTCCATCTGAGGTTTTTTCCTTGTCCAGGGTACTATCCTCGTTGGCCTTCGCTTTCTTCCTTGCCTCCCGTCTTTTCGCATTCTTGTTGCTCGCTGCCCCCTGTTCTTTCTCTTCCTTTAGCCCTTCTGCTCCAGGCACGCCCGTACCACCTCGATTCCTGAATGCATCTGCGGTGCGATTTTTGTAAACCTCTATATCCTCCGGAGGTTTATAGCCTGGTCGAATTTTGATCTCCCTACGTGTAGAGCCATCTGCTCGAACAGAAGCGGGGATATGCCGCTCACCGGATTCGGCATCCGTAATGATTCCTGATCTGGAAGGCGTAGGTACAGAAGGCATTTTGAGGCTGGGCGGCGATGCGAAAAACTTATGCCTGGCTCAAAGATAGCTCTGGATCATGTAGCCTTTGGCTCATAAAACGTTTGCCCTCGATTTCAATTGGGCAATATAAGGGGAAGTTACAAGAAGTTACGAGTGGTGGTGACTTGCAACACTTGGAAAGTTTGAAATTGGCGGTGCGGCGGACCAATCATCGGCTCGCTTAAAGGCGTGGTCGGAAGCTTTGAGCTTTCGCAGATTCATCCCGACCAACCTTAACAGAACCACCATTGTTAACACGATCCATTGCACTTCGATCGCTCACAACCCCTACTACAGAATTCAAGATGGTAAATTACTCATCACTTGGTTGGCAGAGGCACTCGCAGATCGTTACTGACTCAATTGTAGGCTGTCGCTTTCCGCCCATTCTACAAGTTCGTCACCCGTTCTTTTCCGTCAACCCGTCATGGCAGCATATATATTTGACGCATAGTGGGACGCTCTGCTAAGTGTTATTCCTATTCTAGTACATTCGTCCGCCAGAATTATGTCTTTCTCGGTGTTATATTTGCTGGAGCCTTCGGGTTCGAGATGTGAGTATCGGTCCCTGGTCATTAGAACTATATACTGATTAAGGTTATAGGGCGTTCGACACAGTGAGCGACAGAGTATGGGATAATATCAACAAAGGCGTATGTGCTTCTCGAGTTGCCTAAACCAAAATTGTACTGATAACAGTTGAATAGCGCCAATGGAAAGATATCCGATCGAGATACCTGCAAAACGAGGAGGAAGAATAGACGAGGAAATTGGCTTGACGACAAAGCGAAACCACATGGATCTAGAGGGGTGGCTATGTAGTTGACGGGGGTTGTATAAAGACTAGTTGTGTACAAATACTGAAGTGTTTTATGCTATATATGGTTTTACTTGGATGTGACTCTCTCTAGACCTATGAAGGCTATACGATCTTCAGAGTTATTGGGTAGTCTAGTCGTACGAGAACTCGTTTGCGGCTTCTTGCTTGTGTGAAGATTATTAGCTATGCCTAGTCTCGCCACTTAACATAATCATTCCACCTTGATTTATACAGAAACGACAACGCTGTAATGCGAATCGGAAAATAAACTGGTGATATCCTTTATGAACGAAGGTGTTAATAATAGTATGCATATATTACTTAATCCAAGCTCTATGTTGGGGCAAGTTTTAGGGTGCCTTGTCTTTCCATGACGACAAGCGTCTAGTACGGAGTGCCGCAGGAACAAACCTTAATAACTTTATAAGCTACCTCGTCTACATTGCTGTCAACCCCTCCATCGCCACACTTCAAACAATGAACTTTCAATGAATCCCCTCTAATGGTCGAATCTACAATATCGACGCAAGAGCGTCAGCTCTGCGAGTTCCTAAAGACATTACCCCGCGTCCATAGAAACCGATATGATCAACATGCGGAGCGCGAGCTTCTGTACAGCCTCTTTTGGTCACTTGCAGGTGGCCAAGATGAGCATATGCGATTACTTTTCCCAGAAGGTAAACGACCTTCACGAAATGGACCTTGGAAATTAAGGCAGGCCCAAGGAGGAGCTGATGGAGATGAGTTTACTGAGGCAGCTAGAGGCAAGGCTTGTGGGCATATATTCAAAGGAGGGGAAGCTACATACCGGTGCAAAACGTGCAGTGCGGATGACACGTGTGTTCTTTGTAGTCGATGCTATGATTCATCTGATCATACCGGACACATGGTATACATTAGTGTTTCTCTGGGGAACAGTGGATGTTGTGACTGTGGCGATCCTGAAGCATGGCGTGTGCCTGTCCACTGTACAATCCACACAGCACACGAAGATGGGAAAGATAAGGGCAAGGGGAAGGAGGCTACTGGTCTACCACAAGCCCTGGTCGAGAGCATACGAATGACCATCAGCAGGGCATTCGACTATATTTGCGATGTTATATCGTGCTCTCCAGAGCAACTACGATTACCGAAATCTGTCGAGAGCGTCAAGATGGACGAACGGATGTCTCGGCTGTCCTCACTATATTATGACGGCGATATTATCGAGGAGCCTACAGAATACGCACTTCTATTATGGAACGACGAGAAACATACTGTTAACGAAGTTCGCGACCAAGTATCCCGAGCTTGCAAGGTCACGACAGCAGAAGGCTTAAGAAGGGCGCATGAGACAGATGACATCGGTCGAAGCATAGTCAAATACNTCAACAGATATTGAAGATCTCTTACGGGTGTCGAGAATCATCGAACAGATCAAAGTCACTGTTACAATAAGGTCTGCGCGAGACACGTTTAGGGAACAAATGTGTGGAACAATTATTGAGTGGCTAAGTGACGTTGCTGGATGCAGCGTTGGGAATGATCACAGCATTTTGCGTCAGATAGTATGTGAAGAGATGCTGAAGGCCTGGCGAACAGGCAGTGCAGCTAGCAATGCCGATGTAGGGATGAAAGGCATCGACGATCACGAGAAAGAGGAGCATATCGATTATCGACGCGAGCTGATGAACCGGCAGGCGCAAATCTTACGGGCTGCCACCATAGCTGCAGCTGCGGCAGAACGAGCTTCAGATGATGAAAGTGATGATGAAACTTTTCAAGATCCAGAAGACGACCTTGATATTGACAGCGATGGCGAAGATGGACCCACAATCTTCGATGTTATTATGGCAGAGGTTCCTCAAACCGAAACTGATACTGATGGCGATGTGAATATGTCTGGTAATGATGATGCCGATGAAGCTCTAGAGGTACAAGAAGCTACCCTAGCTGGTTATCCGCCACCTCCACCACCACCTCCTCCACCACCTCCTGCTCCAAGAAGAGCAATCCGTGATCGGGATCTCACACCTTCAGACTCTGACACTGCAGAACCGCTCATCCCTCCCAACGTGTATGCAAAAGCAAACTTGGAAATCCCCAAAACCCCGCGGAATCCCCTGAAAAGCAAAGATACACCAAAACCAGCCAGATATTGGCTGGAGACACCACGAGATTTTAACAACAGAGACTCACTTCCACCTTACGAAGATTTATGGCAACGTGTACGCTTAGATTGGATGATCCTTTTTGATCTTCGGATGTGGAAGAAAGTCCGAGTCGATCTTCGCGATCTTTACATCTCCACAGTTGTAACGATTCCAGAATTCAAGAGGATACTAGGTCTTCGATTTTCTGCACTGTACACAACTCTGGCTCAACTGTACTTAATTGCCGATCGCGAACCCGACCATTCCATTATCAATATTTCGCTTCAGATGCTCACTACACCTTCAATCACGGCGGAGATTGTTGAACGTGGGAATTTCCTCACAAATCTCATGGCAATATTATATACCTTCCTCACCACGCGCCAGGTTGGGCATCCGTACGAGATATTTCCGAATGCTACTCTGGCGTTTGACTCTGGGTCTGTGACAAACCGAAGGATGTATCATTTCTTCATGGATCTAAGATATCTTTTCAGTTCCCCGCATGTGCAAGAGAAACTTCGAACGGAGGATAGATACATAATGCAGTTTCTCGACCTGGTCAAGCTGCACCAGGGAATATGCCCTAATGTGAGGGCAGTCGGGGAGCACGTGGAGTATGAGACTGATGCCTGGATTAGTGCATCGTTAATCACCAGGGAGATAAATCGTTTATGCCGCCAGTTCTCTGATTCTTTCAAGTGGAAGCTAGGTGAAAACTCAGCGTACGTCGAGAAAGCAATTAGGCTTGCCGCCAAAGTGGTGATTTTAAATTCCCTTGGCACGGAAAGAAAACGATTTACGCAAGCAGAAATTAAAGACGAAATCAAATTCAAGAAAATTGGGGATTATGAGTTTGAAACAGAACGGTCTAAATCAGAACATTACATTGTTAAGTTCGTCGTGGAGGAACAACCAATTAGTTTCCACCACGCATTACATTACACCTTATCATGGTTAATCGAGTGTGGAAAGAGCATGCCTGCAGAGAAACTGCGGCAATTGCTCTCGCTCACGACATTCGAACTGCTGCAAAGCCCCAAAGCTATGGGACAGAGGATAATGCCTTCTCACGAATATACCCCGGAGGATCATCTGATGGCAGCTTTTGATTATCCCTTGCGCGTATGTGCATGGCTGGCACAGATGAAAGCAGGCATGTGGGTTCGAAATGGAATGAGCCTTCGCCATCAGCAAGGAACGTACCGTGGTGTTAGTCAACGAGATGTCTCCCACCACCGTGATATCTTCCTTCTACAAACAGCCATGGTGGTCTGTCCGCCAAGTCGTGTGCTTGCTTCGATTCTTGACCGATATGGCATGGAGTTTTGGATGAAAGGACTTTATTCTCCAAAAGCGGCCTCTGTCGAGGAGAGCCAGCTATTAGATATTGCTGAAGATATGATCCACCTTCTCATAGTGTTGGTCAGTGACCGCACCTCCCTTATCCCTCCGGAAGAAGAGTCGAACCCACATTTCCTCGCAATGCGGCGTGATATAGCGCATGTCCTCTGCTTCAAACCGCTCTCCTTTTCGGAAATATGTAGCAAATTGCCAGATAAGTTCCAAGATCAAGAGGAGTGCCAGGATATCCTTGATGAGATGACGACCTTCAAACCGCCCGAAGGACTCTCTGACGTCGGAACGTTTGAACTCAAGGAACAGTTTTTGGAGGACATAGATCCATACATTGCCCATTACAACAAAAACCAACGAGAAGAGTCTGAGAATGCATATAAGTCGTGGATGGCAAAAAAGACAGGCAGACCAACATCAGAAATTGTTTTCGAACCGAAGTTACGGAAAATCGAATCCGGAGCCTTCGTCGATCTGTCTGCCTTCACTCGAACTGGATTATTTGCTCAAATAATATACTATTCGCTGCTATACCCGCTGAAGGTCGATGATCTCACTCCCAGTGTCCCCACAAGCCGCGTTGAGACATTCCTTCACATTGTGCTTCATCTCATACTCATCGCCATATTGGAAGATAGTACACAAGAGACTAGTGATGGATTTGGGTTGGAAGAACCGCAATCCTTTGTTCACATAGCCCTGACTCGACAAGCAAGAACCAATTATACTCAAGAGGCCCGTGGAGCTAAAACAATAGTTGCGGTGCTGGAAATGCTGTCGAGGAAGGATGAGTTCAAATCGTGTCACAATAAGATTGCGTTAGTATTGAAAAGGCTGAAACAGAAGCGACCACAAACATTTGAGACAGCTTTTGCACGTCTTGGTGTGCCCGTAGATCGGATATCTACTGCATCTCCTGCAAGTATTAACGTCTTGGAGGATCGTGAAAAGAGGAAGCAGGCAGCGCTCGAACGCCAGGCAAAAGTGATGGCTCAATTTCAACAGCAGCAGAAAAACTTTCTGGATAATCAAGGAGACATAGATTGGGGGGATGATGATCTTAGCGATGAGACTCTGGAGTATGATGCTGATGGCCAGAAAAGCCTCTGGCATTATCCATCGGGGACTTGTATTCTTTGCCAAGAGGAAACAAAAGATGCCAGACTCTATGGAACGTTTGCTCTAATGACGAAGAGTCGATTATTCCGCCAAACGGATTTCACTAGCCCTGAATTTGTTCGAGAAGCAGCGTCCACTCCATCTAGTCTTGATCGTTCCGCTGATGCCATTCGGCCTGTCGGGGTTGCTGGAGAGAACCGGGAGCAGGTACATAAAATAACTGCCAGCGGCTCCGAGATTATTACAGAGCGTCAGTATATAGGGAAAGGCTTTCCATCTAGCTCAACTCAACGAGGTTCAGTCTCAGTGGGTTGCGGGCATATAATGCACTACAAGTGCTTTGAAGTATATTACGAAGCCTCTCAACGCCGGCATCAACATCAAATCGCGAGGCACCATCCGGAACGGCTAGAGATGAACGAATTTGTCTGTCCACTCTGTAAGGCTCTCGGAAACGCCTTCCTGCCAGTCATATGGTCCCCTAAGGAAGAATCATATCCAAGTTATCTGCAACCTTCTGTGCCTTTTGCCCTATTTATTGAGAATATTGGGACTGCACCACTATCTCGACCCACAGATGCCCTTCTTTCTAATCCTAAAAGCCGAGCAATGGCTCTATTCCAAGATTATGATGGGAAAGAAATCATGCAGCCTCTAGCCAGCAAGTGCAACGAGTTAGTTGCCGATGCTTGGGCGTCAATAGAGACCAGTGTTCCCTCCCCAACTAGATGGGACAGAGCTGATGTCTTAGATTGGATTAGACCAACTTTAAGAGCGCAACCAAACGATGAGACCATACCTGAGACTGGTGATTCAATTTGGCGCAATGAAGCTAGCAGTTCGAGCTCTGACCCGGTATCGCCGATGAAAGAATTGGCAGATATCTATCGACGGCTAAGGGACACCATGGTAAAAAATGATCTTCGCTCCATCCACTTACCTGAGAATCATACTGCAACTCGCATTTCGTCTAATGAGATCTACGGTAGTGACGTACTAGCTGAGTCGCTTGGATTTTCTATTTCATCTGTTGAAATCCAACAGCGTGGTGTAGCGGCTCAAGAAGGGATGACCTTTATTGACTCGATTCCACAGCAAGCTCTAACACATCTACGAGTCCTCTCGGAGACAGCTTTATCATATGTTGCTGTCGGAGCTATACGAAATCATGGAGATAATCGAGTGGCCAAGGAATTTGTCAGAGACTATGGATATCAACATAGGGAACTATTTCTTGTTGCTCCGGTGGGGACGATGGAAGCAGACATCTCCTCATCCGAGTTGCCCAGGCTACCATTACTGCGGCAGGACATATTTGTCTTTTTCACCCAGTGTTCATTATGCCTTGTGCCTGTTGACCGCTTAGATATCATGCACATAGCCAGGCTCTGCTATCTGGCTGAATTGGTGAAAGTGGTCCTTCTTATGGCAAGGAGCATGTCTCAGTCCAGGTGGTTAAAACTGATATATAACAACCCCGATGAAAATGACGAAGGCTTAGCTAAGTTTGGTAAATTCTGCATATCTGTCCAGGATGCAGATTCTCGATACCATGGCTTCAGCAACAGAAGAGCCTCTGGAGCATTTGACCAATCTCAATTCCAAGACCTTGCCTCCTGTCGCGATTTTGTTAGGAAGTACGCTCTGGCATTCTTACGAAAGACTGCACTTCTGCTATATGTTAGATATGGTGTTGCATTCCAGAACCATGTATCTAGTGACGTCTTTGCTGATGAGCTTTCCCGATTGACGGAAGCTTTGTATCTTCCTTCATTTGATGACGTGTGCGGTACAGTTGCCTCAATCACAGAGCCTTCGGACAAGTTAACCAGCTTGGTTCAGGGCTGGATCGAAAGACTAAATACGCCAACGTTCGTTAATACTGACGTTCCTCTTTCCGTTGGACACCCTCAGATATTTGAATTAATTGGTTTGCCGAGGAATTATGACACCCTGATGGAGGAGACAGTCAAGAGGAGATGCCCGACAACTGGTAAAGATGTTACGGACCCGATGCTGTGCCTGTTTTGCGGTGAGATATTTTGTGGGCAGAGTATATGCTGCGCAAAAGATGACACATCAGAACCTGGCCGATCCTCAAGCAAGATTGGTGGTGCACAGCAACATATGCAAAAGTAAGTTGGATTCTTTCATGTTCCGGTTAGTGAGGNGTTTTTGCTAACTGTCACCTAAATCAGATGCCAAGAAAATATTGGTCTATTCATTAACATACGAAAATGCTGTGTCTTCTACTTGTATTATAGATCCGGGTCTTGGATGGTGGCACCGTATATTGATAAATACGGCGAAGTAGATCCTGGACTGAGACATTCGAGGCAACTTTTCCTTAACCAAAAGAGATATGATGCCTTGTTGAGGACAGTTTGGTTGAGTCATGGGGTGCCAAGCGTAATTAGTCGGAAGTTGGAAATGGACATCAATAATGGTGGATGGGAGACTATTTAAGCTACGATGCAGTTGCACATAGTGTCTTACGAATTATGCATCATGATATGGAAAGAGTGGACGAAGCTCTTACTTGGGAGGCGCTGGAGGTTAGACGGGTAAAGCTTTCATCGGATGGCGTTGATCGATAATCACATGCATTGAGTTAGTCAATCCTTATATTAGACATAGGATGAGTTCACCTCCACCATGCATATATAATGTTAAATTAAGCAACCGATGCTCAAGTGTTGTAATATTCTGATTAGTTTTGCTTTTAAGGAATCTCTCAATCTTCATCCATGGTATCATGAGTTTGCTCGGCAATGCTCTCTCCCTCTTTTTCTGGGGTCGAGTGGTCGAAGTCTCCATCCTTTACATCGTAAAGGATCTCGGAAGGTTCATTATCCTCCTCCATTTTCACGTCAGTTATCTCTTTGTGATCATAATTTTTGTACCCATTCGCGAGGTTGTCTTGATCACGATATTGATCTTCTTGCACCGTATTATTCTCCCCTTGATCTTCGCGCACGTCAACCCAAACTCTCACAGTGCCATCCAGCCCGCCACTAACCACAGTGCTACTGGGTCCGGGTGATGCATCGACCCAGCATACCACTCCTTCATGCCCGCTAACTCTTTGTATTACCTCTTTGCTGCTCACATCCCAAAATACAATATCGCCGTCCTCACTGCCACTGACAATGAATGCTTCTGTTTTGTCTCTCTGATCAGAAAGTCCATAACCGAAGGCGCCCCCAAGAGAATATTTCACATTTTTGTGACCCTGGTATGTCTTCTTGCATGTTCCAGACACGTAGTCCCAGAGACGCACACAGGAATCGATGCTGAAAGCCAGTATATACTTTCCATTCGGGGAGAACCGAACGGCTGTGACTGGGGGGTTGTCTTCATGGACCAAAGTACGCAAGCATTGTCCGGTTGCCGTATCCCACACACGTCTTAAATAGCGTTAAACACTGTAGCAACAACGTTCATAGTGGAAGGAAGAGAAAACTTACATCAGGCCATCGGTGGAACAACTGCAAACCAGGGTCCCATCCCTAATGAAATCAACACCACTAACTGGATCAGAATGTGCTGGTAAACTCCTCATTTGCCGCCTAGCACGTAGATCCCACAGAAATACAGCCTCGTCATAGCTCCCACTAGCCAGCATATTTCCTTTTGGGGAGAAGGCAAGAGAGTAAACGTAATTGTGATGGCCGAGCAGTGGTGCAGGATAGGGTTTCCCAGTCGCTCTATCCCACAGCCGTATTGTTTTATCATCTGATCCAGATGCCAATGACTTGGAATCTGGGCTCCAGGCTATCGTGGACACGCCAGCTAAGTGACCCTCGAGCGTTCTCATATGCTTTCCAGTTGTAGCATCCCATATCTTTATTGTTCCGTCTGCAGAACAGCTTGCTATCCAACGACCATCGGGTGAAAAGCGAACCTGTGAGACACCTTTGCGATGACCTCTGAGAATCAACTTTTGCTTATATCGCACGTGAAGGGGTTTGTGAGTTGGAGGGATAGCTTCATCGGGAGTAGGTGGTGAGATTGATCGTGTGGTTTCGCGGCCGCTCGAAGGAGATCTGCTACGATCGAGATAATCGTGATTTGGATCAGGACGTCCCGGGCTGCGTGTTCCTGTGGAGGTGGATCTCCTTGGGGAGGTCGAGCTCCTTCTAGCTCTTGGCTCTGCTTCCGTGTCCGGTGAGCCAAATCGCGGCGTCGATTGTTCACTATCGTCATATACGCGCCGGCGCTTGTGTGGTCTTTCTTTTGCAGGTACCGGGGTACTCGCAGTTGAGTCGAAGTCGGACATTCTTAAGAATGCCCCTCGCACCTTCGGACTGGATCAGCGTGGGGACGGGAATATCAATGGAAAGAGCCGCGCGTGTATTTTAAGCTCGGCGCCACTGGACCTGTAAACTTACTGCTACCCTGCAGCAACCCCTGCTAGTTCCAAATTACTAAGCAGTGTTTTAGCTACGTCTGGACCTTCTGGACCGGAAAATGCACATCGAGCCTGCGAGAATCAGGTCTTACCATCTCCAACATTGTTGAATCGTCCGCTGTCAGTCTCCTGCTGATGGAAGGAACTGGTCAATTGGATTCAAAGCTAACCTATGATATATATGCCCTGAGCTTCTTATAGCACTCCGTGTGTGTGACGCATTGCGAGCCAGCGTTTGAATCCCCCTCCACACGAACTCCATATCACGCCAGGCACCTGTCTTAGGATCCGTAGTGATGGAAAAGCCAATGGCCATGGATGAAATCCCAGTAAAAGAGCTCAATGTTATTAGTCTGAATTGCTGGGGCTTAAAATACCTCTCCAAGTTTCGCAATGAGCGGCTGACCGAGATCGGGAGAAGAATCAGGTCCGCCACCCCTGTACCCCATATAGTTGGACTCCAGGAGTGCTGGACTCAGCAAGATTATCAAGATATCCGATCTTTAACCAAAGATATCCTCCCTTATGGCAAGTTTTATCACAGCGGAGTGTTTGGTGGAGGTCTTGCGGTTTTGTCGAAATGGCCAATAGAAGAGACTTCTATGTGGCGGTATCCGCTCAATGGAAGGCCGACTGCTTTTTTTCGTGGAGATTGGTATGTAGGCAAGGGAATTGCATGTGCAAAGATCAGATACGGATCTGGGCCTAAGGACGTGATTGAGGTTTTCGTTACCCACGTAAGTGCCGTATTTTTGTAAGTCATGCATGTTCCACGCTTATTTTGCAGCTGCACGCTCCATATGAAAAAGAGCCAAATGACTCGTACATTTGCCATCGGACTGCCCAAGCGTGGGAGATCACGAAGTTGATGCGCGGTGCGGCTCAGCGAGGACATTTAGTACTTGGTCTTGGTGACTTCAACATGATTCCAAAATNCATTGGCGCATCAACTCATTTGCGCACATTCCCCGATGAGAGATGCCTGGCTTGTGTTACACCCCGACTCTTCTATTGGAGCTGCTGAAGACCTTCCCGAGAAAGCTCGCCAGCGGCCTATCCCAACCGCTGCTTTCAACATACAAGAGAATGGGACTACATGTGACAGCGTATTGAACACATGGAGATGGAGCAAAGATCAACAAAAACAGTTAGGACCTGGAAAACCGCATATCGAAGTGCCCGAGGATACAGAAGATATAAGGGGCAAGCGACTTGATTACATTTTCGCAAGCACAAAATTCGATCCATCGAATCCTGCAGCCGGAGGATGGGTTGTTAAAGATGTCAAAGTTGGAATGATAGAAAGGCATCCGGAATTGCAATGTTCCGTCAGTGATCACTTTTCCGTGGAAGCTACGTTGATGCATATTGTTCCCTCGAGGCCAGACGCGTCTGAAGTGGACCGGTCTGCACTAAACAATGGTGCGTTTCTGCAGTCTCCAACTGGGCTTGAACTGCAGTCAAAATCGCTAGAGAATCAACTGAAGAACTCTTCTGACGTTCAAAATTTACCACTGCAAACATACGATGAAATCCTTGCAATGATCAAAAAGTACACAGCGCGAGAGAACCAGCAAAGAAGGCTACGTCTGGGGCATTTCGTCGCTTCCGTGGTTGTAAGTATCGGTTGTTTTATTGCGGTGTGGTGGAGTCCGAGAAACTTTGTGTCTTTTATATTGATACTTGTGAGTTCGCTCGGCCTGTTTGCAGGCACGATCGATGGCTTAATAGGCGGGTTATTTGTTGGACACGAGCTCAGAGCTCTCAAAGAATTCGAGTGGGAAATCCATAATGCAAGGGGACAAGCTTCGGGTGAAATGTTGCAATTTTACGAGGGAATTATAGACTGGTAGTAAAACACCTGATATCCGGGTGCTCTAGGTAACTTTAGCGGTTAAGTTAATCGTAGATTCATAATAAGGTAATGGGAATTCTTAGATTATCTATAGTGGTTAGGATGAGTACCCCTCTTTGATAAGTTCGGCGCGACTATCCGTTATCTAGGCCGAAGTGGGACAAGGCTGTGCTAATCCCGGTTTTGTCGAGTATGCCGCAGCCTTGCAGGGAGTGTGAGCCTCCCTCGAGAAATCCGAGATATTCAAATCTTTCCATCTCACCTTTCAACATCGCATCTCCAACTATAATCTGGGGTCTTCACACAATAGCTGCTTCTAATTCATGGCTGGTCATTCTTAAACTGCATAATTCTGCTCTCAGCTTAGGGTGTCCATCTACTCCAGCATCTCGAATCCCTCATCTGCCCCTCATGGTAGCCTAGAAGGCCCTTCAACGTATTCCGACGGACTGTTTTCTCACTTCATCCTGATCGCTGAGGCATCTTGATACCATAGTGATTAGATTCATCACAGTTTCAACGTTGATTGATGAGAAATTGGATGCATTGTTCGTAGTCGCTCACAATGATCGAGTATGGTTAGTTTTATCTTTGCGCTACGTGCGAGTCTGAGTGGTACTGATCACAAGTCTGACAGGAAAATAGAGCAACTCGATATCTAATAGAGATAGAGACATCTAGTAATTCGTTCTAGGGGTCTTAGTTTGAACTACGGGGCAATGGCGATAAATAGTCTCCCTGCAACGGGGTCAGTGACGCCTGGCAGGTTCCCAGAGATCAGCAAGTATATTCCAGTAGGGTGCCTACGGGTGAGACGGGGACCGTCCTCTGTGCAGGCCAATATCTGGAAGTTTTTCGATAATTGGCGCACTCTATTCAGCTCGCATGAGTTCTATACCGAAAGTGAAAAGCCTGAAGTCCTCGCATCACAAGAATTGTTGCTCAGTTGTGATGTTCTTCATCCTTACATCGGGTTGCATAACGCTGGGTGGATCCGAATGATGTTTAAGGTTACAACGTCAGATTTGGGCCAGGTCAGGATATACATTCTTCCTGATGATATAGAAAGGCGATTCATCGACCGAGGACAAGCATCGCTTCGACGCTCTCTGCAACTCCTCCTTGCCCAGGTGGATATCGGAAGAGACACATGGAATGGTAATTGGACAGAAGATACACCCATATCTCATGTTGATTCGTCTCTTAATCAGAATGAAGAGGACACAAAGTCCCTCTTCGAACTGTTCAACACGTTACCATCTCCGAGCCCGGACCCTGAAGCTGTCGCTGACCGTTATGTGCGAGATGCCATGTACAGAATATTAGATAACGATATTGATGGTGTTACTACCAAACTACACACCTATCAACGACGTTCGGCTGCAATGATGCTTCAAAGAGAAGCGCAACCTATTCAAATGATCGATCCCAGGCTGAAAGAACTCAAAGACAAAAATGGCACAACCTGGTACTGTGATCCAGACGCAGGGACATGCCTTCGAGAGCCACGTACCTATGAGGCCCCACGAGGCGGAATATGCGCGGAAACTATGGGGCTTGGGAAGACACTGATCTGCCTGGCTCTCATCCTCGCAACTAGGGAGCTGACCTCTCAAATTCCGGTGGAATATTCATTGGGCACGCTTCCAATTAGAGAGACAACCGGATCGTTGTTGGATATGTGTGCTTCAACAATTGGTCGTAATGGTATCCCCTGGAAAAGCTGTTTTCAAGCGATGGAGTCTGATGGGTATGATTTCAGTGAATGCACTGAAGCAATTCGAAAGGGTGCGGGCCACTACTTGATACCAAGCCCTCCTCCGCGTCGTCAATCCCGAAATCCTACTTTATTACCGCCCAGGAAGATATACTTGACTGCTGCGACGCTTGTCGTCGTTCCTTCCAACCTGGTCCAACAGTGGCGCCAGGAAATCAAGAAGCATACTACAGGGTTGAAAGTGTTCGTTGCCAACAATAATAAAATAAAATTGCCTTCTGCATCTGAGCTTGCTGAATATGATATTATCTTGTTCAGTAAGCAACGGTTCGAAAAGGAAGCTAAAGATGGGTACGATGATCTTGGCCGCCATCGGACCACGTCCACCAGAGTTTGCACTTGCCCCTATATTGGCCGTACCAGGGAGCGAGATTGTAGTTGCTACAAAGAGGAGAATGTTTATCACTCCCCTTTAAAAGAGCTGCATTTTAAAAGGCTAATTACGGATGAAGGCCATACATTCGGTAACTCATCGGCAAGCTCAAAAACAGAGGCAGTAACGGTTGTGGAGTTCTTACAACTCTCAGCACGCTGGATCGTGTCAGGAACACCTACCCAAGGCTTGTACGGAGCAGAAGTTGAGATGTCACGAAACAGTCTTACCAATGCAGATGACCCGTTTCGTGACTCGGCAGCCACTCATCACGAATTTAATAATAACTACTCAAGTGCATTGCGCGAACTATCTATACAATCAAATGCTGCCGCCAAAAGTCAGCTTGAGGAACGAGAAGAAATATTCCATATGCGCGAACGGAAAGACCTTGAAAAACTGGGAAACATTGCAACGATGTATCTCAAAGCTCGTCCTTGGGCCAATACCCGCGAGGATGATGACACTGCATCTTGGTCTACTTATGTTATGCAACCACGCCATGGATCCAAAAGCCGGGGGAACCAAGACTGTTTGCGATCAACGCTTGAATCTATGATAATCCGGCATCAGGCTCACGATGTCCAAGTTGATATCACCCTACCACCCCTTCATCAGAAGATTGTTTATCTTGACGGATCTCTGCAGGATAAACTCTCCCTCAATATGTTCTCAATGATGATAGTATCTAATGCTGTTACCTCGGAACGTAAGGACGCCGACTACCTATTCCATCCACGCCAGCGCAAGGCGCTGCAACAGCTTGTGTCCAACTTACGTCAAGCATCCTTCTTCTGGTCTGGATATACACAAGATGACATCAAAGCCACCATAGACATAGCAGAAAAGTTTGTAGAGGCGAATGAAGTACCAGTCACTTCAGGAGATCTACAACTCTTGCTCGACGCTATAAGGTACGGAAAGGTTGTGCTTTCCAATTCTATTGCTATTGCAGCTAGCACATGGCATGAGATGCCGATGTACGTCAGTAATAATTGTCCGGAAGATGTTCGGGAATCCTGGGCACTGGATAGGTCTCCCAGCAATCCTACATTGATAGGCGCATCTATGATTCATGCAGCCCAAAACTTCGTAGGTGGTCAACTATGGAAGGAAGATCCAATGGACGGGTTAACCACGTTTGGAGATAAAACGATGTTAAACGCCCTAAATGCTTTGGAGACTCCTGTTAAGCGTCGCAGCCCAAAAAAGGCCGATTCTGATATCAAGCATCCAAAAAAGGCTGCAGAAATACCTCCTGCGTTGGCTGGGGGGGTCAGCCTCGGTGACGGAGCGAGTCCAAAGAAACGGTCCCGAATGTCAAGCAGTCAAGAGAAGGACCCTATGCTGACTGTGCCTATCATGGATATCGATGGGCCAGATATGCTCATTCTTGGAAATGACGCTTCTATCAATAACAAAAGATCTGAAACCGCAGTTATTGATAAGCAGAGTTCACCTGGAATATCTTCTGCGAAGCCATCTTTGAAAGTGTCCGCAAATTTTGATATTGAAGGGACAATCGCATCCGATTCACCACTTGCATCAGCAAGGATCGTGTCCACGTCCTCGTCGAAGCTCTCATACTTAATGGATCAAATCTCTGTTTATCACAAGGAAGAGAAGATTCTTGTATTTTATGAGGCAGATAATGTAGCTTATTACATTGCTCAAGCGCTAGAATGTATGCGCATCAAACACCTTATCTACGCTAAAACGCTTTCCTCTGCGCGGAGGTCCCAATATGTAGTCACATTCAACCAGTCGGAGACATTCAGAGTATTACTTATGGATGTTTCACAAGCAGCATTTGGACTTGATATGAGCTCGGCTTCTAGGGTATACTTTGTTAACCCGGTTTTCTCACCACAAGTCGAAGCCCAGGCCGTCAAGCGCGCTCACAGAATTGGTCAAATAAAACCTGTATTTGTCGAAACTCTTGTTCTGAAAGGAAGCATTGAAGAGGTGATTGTTAGGAGAAGAAATGATATGAGCACGGAAGAACATAATAAATGCAAGACTATACTCGATGATCAGAAGATGTATGACTGGATAAGGAACGTTCGATTTATGCCGATACCTACAGACGATATTCCTGGCCCTGATCAAATGGCGCCCCTGGGGACTCCTCAGCTTCTATTTGATACAAGAGATAGCTCACGATTTGGAGCTACTCATGACCCCGATGCGGATCTGATTCTTGACGATTCACCCATTTCATATAATGGTAAAAGACGGGCTAAACTGAAGTTTGTTGAGCATCAGGAGCCTATGCAGGATAATCCTTATATCACTGACACTTATAGAGATTCTCTTGGTGTCTCTAGAAATGGAGTAATTTCGACTGAGGCTTCTAACAGTCCTGCTCCTGACGAATTCCTCACAGCTGATGATGAAATACAATACGAGACACCCCGGAGGAAAAAGAGACGTAAAGCCGTTGGCTTTCAAGATACCCCTCCGTATGGATCCCCAGCTCCTAGCTCAGCAGGGTTGGCAACACCTGGAACACCTCGCAGCGGATCTGTTGCAGATATTTCTAGTGTTACCATGGGGTAACTAAATGAAGGAGGGTTAACTTTCCAAGGTGGCCGTTGTTATGCCACTAGTGTGGCCTGAGCAGGAATTTGCCTTTACTGGGTGTGGCGATTTCCACCTCCCTTTGGACCATATGGGCTTGCCAATTGAACTGAATAGCTTATAACCTGTATATCAGAATGGGCGTTTTCTATCGGCTCATAGGAGCATGTGTAAAATTTTGGGCAAGGGCCAACATGGGTATGGCCTCAAACACGTGTTAGGAGCATAGAGCGACAGGGCATATCAACAGCATCTTGCTCTCATGGATACAGAGTGCACATTCTAATTTCAAAATGTATTCAGCACGCAATCAGATTAGATATGAAGCAATAAGATTACGAGGTCGATAATATTGACCACGGAGTTTCTTAAGGCATACCGTCAGGGAACAAGTGAAACTGTAATTAGTATTCCCCTACTTCGGCTGAGACGGCTGAAATTTGCATCACTTCACTTATCCCATTATTACAAAGTATAGCATATTTTATTAACATTGTATTTCGGATGTTGATTAAAATCGCGCCAGCTATATGCAGGAAGCCCCGAGCCTAGAGTTTCGCTCAACCCAGTTACGCCAATTCCGTGGATCTGAATGCAAAGTGCGCGGATCGCATTGTCCTCTTCCCTTCTGTACAGGTCGTTATCATAAATGTCATAGCCGCTAATATCGCAAACCAAACGAATCGAAGATCTAGAAACTATGCTAGATATCTGTAAGTAGGAACTTGCGCATTATCGACTCTTTCCAGGTACTCTCGTTCGATCAGGCTCTCCACTCTCCTTTTCATCATATTGATATCTGGTTTAAATCGCTGAGAAAGCTGGCTAATGACCTCACTAAAGAGCATTTGATGAGAATATTCTTTCCTTGCCCTATATAAAGTTAGTCTCAACCATTTTACAATGTCAGCGGAGGTACATACTTCATTATTCGCACCACCACTGTGTCGATAATATTCCCTCGGTGCTCATCATTTCTCTCTTCTGTGTCTTTTCGCTCCTCATCAGCTTCAACCTTGTTGACGGTAGCTCCAGATAAGACGGGGGCTTTCAACTTAACAGATTTGCTCGAAAAGCTAGTGTTAAATGAAAAGCGGTCTCCAGGCTTTGGGAGCAACCTGTCATTTGGATCTTTGATCAAGACTCTAGTTTTCGGCAGCACGGCGAGAGAGTGCAATATGCGTGACAGGTCTGAAGGTGGAATTGATGTTCTCGCTTGGATATCTTCGAACGATAACGATTCTTCTTCCGGAATGTCGTTAAAAAGTAACAACACCATCATGCCATAAGTAGGAACATTGACTTCGTGTCGGCGATCTCGGCCAAGGATGCCCTCTTTACCAGGAATTTTGGGGAAAACGCATCTAATATCCGCATTTCCAAGGAATCCAAGCCATGTAAGCATTCTACCATTCCGCTCTTTCAGATAGAATGCTTTGAAACTCTCCTGGAGTGACTTGATCTCAGGAGGGAAATTGCATTCCACCCTTGTCCCATCTTCAGAAATCGAATTTCCGCCGCCCATTGATTCCATAGGCCAATAGTTGGTAGTAAGAACACTAACTCCCAGCTCGATTCTTTTCTTGTCCATGTCACCCAGATTTTGGATATGTTCTCGATAACCAGCCGTCAACTCCTCGGACATCGTCATATCCTTAAACATGCCTTCAAGTTTAGCAGTAAAAGCATTGCCTATCTCTAGCTTCATCCTGGATATCATTTGTTTCTCAACATCAGTACTTTCGGATTTTCCATGGAGCAATCTCCGAGCGAGATGCTTCTTATAGTATCTCTCGAACAAATCTTTGTCTTGAATATATCGTAATAGTGTTGTTGCTTTGTCGAGCACTTCATCTATTTCGCCTTCAGTTTTTCCTTTGATGCCACGCTTGAGGTTGTCATCGATGAACAGGGAAACAAATTCCGAACTGCGATTGAAAAGATTGATGAAATCTGAGAAGCTTTTTGTAAGCGCTGTCTGTAATATCAAATCTTCGTTGAGACACCTCTTCCACAGATTATCGAATTTGTCTTTGAGCTGGAGGACCTCGTCAACCCATTTAATAGCTGCTGCGGTCTGACGAGCTGAAGCATTTAACTTCTGAGGCTTGGCTTTATCCCCGCCTTCACCTCCATCCGCTTCTTCAGGTTGCGCTGCATTTGGAGCGGTTGAGAAATCTGTTGCTAGAATTGTCCTATTGATTTCGGAACCCAGCTCGAGGACCCTTGATTGCAATGCGATTTTTAATGGTTCTTTTAAGGGATCAACCCGACTGATATGTTGATATAATAGGGTAAGATCCTCATATCTATCATTTTCAATCATCGCTTTAATTCCGCTACCTTCCATAGCAAGAAATTCTCCCAGGTGGCGGCTAATCAACTCCTCCTCGACGACTGTAGCGATTTTCGTATCTGTGAGCTGAGATATTGTTGTGCGACACCGATCGCTTTCCTCGGTGAGGCGCTTCTTGGTTTGTCGAAGCCATGTGCTAGCATCAGTTTCACGAAGCAAAGCGAGGCACTCCTTCTCATAGAACATCCTACTCGCCTTGAGGAACTCAACTTCAAAGACGGTAAGGTAGAGTTTCTCGTTTTCATTTTCCTCCTCTGTTTCATATAAGCCTTCTAACATATAGATGCAGGAGCGGATGAGATTTTTGTTAATAATGTCCCCTTCTCGCTCCATGCTAATCTGGTCTAGGATCACGGAGTTCAGGATATCGAAGGTGGTGAGTTCGGAATCATTGGAGGCAAGTCTGGAGCGAAGAATATGATCCCGATACAGTCCCATAGCAGTTATGAAGATCGAAGGTCGACGATTTTCAGCACAATATACGCGGTCCATGTACATGAGCACGTCCGTGGTCATGTTCATACATGTGTTATGATCTTCCCATGATCTCTTCAGACCTTTCAGAAATTCTTCACCCATTATACGTCGCTCATTAGCGGTGGTACCTGAGATTGAGCCGGTTGTAATGCTGACAAGATTACTCGTGATAAGTTTTCTTATATCTGGCATCACTTGAGTGGCAAACCATTGTTCCTCGAATTCCTTGACCTTGTCATAGAGCTGGTCACCCTGTTTCTTGAGAACGATTTTGTAAGACGCCCGGTATAACTGCTCGAATGAAAGCTTGGAAGCATTCTTCTCGTGAATCTCTCTTAGGGCCGACTGAAGAATATCCCACATTGCATCAAAGTCGGCATTTTCCCCTCGTCCCATGGGGCCCTATTTGGGAGCGTTAGTTAATTGTGTGCATTACATCTCTCAAACTATATGAATAATAACTGGTAATAGAACCAACAACCATGCCGGAATAGTGAGATGTAATGGTCAATAATCTGCTGGCCATTCTAATCACATATCTCCATTTATAGGAAGCTCCTAGCAATGATGGCTTTTTCAGAGAAGAAGCAAAGGAACGTACCCTTCTCGGTGGACGAATTTTGCCTCTACCCCGGCCGGTAATCATTTTGAAGCTGTATGAATTTAGAAACTCGATCTTCGCACCGTATTGACAAAGAAATATCGATAGGCGCGGTTAAAGCACGAGGTATTGTGGGGTGTGCCGTGACAGAGTTGAGAAAGCCATAAAATCCGGAGTAATATACTCAAAAGCTGACTCGATAATGAACTTGCATAGGAAATGACAGGTATCTGATCTCTTTACTGGCAACCAGAGTGTTAATATGCCTCAAACCTCGACAGCAACTAGGGACTGGCAAAAAGTTAAAGAGAATACATATTGCCCCTCGAGGTGCCTATCGGATCCTAATCGCGGATCGGGGACAAGTTTTTCCGCGCTGATGAAGTCAGGGACCAAGGAAACTTTTCCGCCTGGAGCCCAGAAACCATCACCACTCCAGGTCCACTACGAACACCAAGATCATGCGAGCAATAACAACTGCCCTCCGTGCTTCGCGAACTTTGCCGCGTCATACTGGACGATCTAGAGAATTAACTGGTCTCTTTCTACGGCGGCAACAGCAGAGCAATTCGATACACACAACGGCGCCTCGCGCATTTACTACTTCAACCTCTTTCTTATCTCGACCTCCTCACGCACCCAAAACAGCCGAAAAGCCTGCATATGACATAACATTTACGTGCGATCCCTGTGGAACCCGTTCGAAGCATAGAATCTCAAAGCAGGGTTACCATCATGGGAGTATCTTGGTCACTTGTCCCGAATGTAAAAATCGGCACGTTATCAGTGATCATCTGAATGTGAGATGTTCTTGTAGTCGTGACCAAAGATTTTGCTAATATTGTTTGCAGATTTTTGGAGATAGGGATATCACGATTGAGGACCTTATGAGGGAACGAGGACAGTTGGTGAAGAAAGGAAGCCTTAGTGAAGATGAAGACGTTGAGTTCTGGGAGGACATAAGTGAGATCAAGAAACGAACAGAAGAAAAGAAGGCAGCAGACATCCCGGAGAAAGACTCCACTTAGTTGCGATGGGAACTCTGAGCTCCTGATAAATGAGCAGTGACTGGGTCAGGATTTGTATATTAGCTGTGTACTTTTATGGATGGCGATTTGGGAAGATTGGGACTTTATACCTCTGGCNNATGGGTAGAGGCATAGTCGGCGTTGCATGATCAGATAAGACTGGCTTATGTATAATTAGAGACAAGAAACTTGAAAAAGTGATACCACTACTCTGTGGTGTATTCCATCATGTCTAGATTAAATATCTATGTACAACATGGCTTGCCGGAAGATCTAATACATCCATAAGTGACATTCAAAAAATATGCCCCTCCCATAACCCCATAACGCCGAATTTTTTAGCATGAGTCTAAACAGATTATTGTTATTCAGTATCCCCTCCTCTTGTCTCGATGCTCCATTCCCCTCTCTTTCCTCTTTTCTTTCTTCTTTTCTCCTTTCCTCTTCTTGTCGGCCCCGAATTTCTCTGGATTCGCCACCGCTTCGATCTTTCTCTTACTACTCCTCTGCGTCCTTCTTTCTCTCACCCCCTCTCTCACTTTCAATAATTGTTCAGTATAAATCGTTGTGCCACACTTGACCTGCAAAGATCTCATAATCTCTTCACTGTTAGACTTCAAGTCCTCATAGCCAGCGCGGAACAGCTCGTCAGTGGAGTAAGGAGTAGGGATCGATGGATCCGTCAGGTTATGAAGAGGTAGGAGCACGTCCTGCAATATTGGAATAATGGTTTCTGCAGGAATCTTAGCGCAGAGGATCTGCAATATTTGTATAGCTGCGGTTTTCGGTACGAGGCCTGGAGCTCGAGGTGGGGATGTTTCGCGCCGCAAGACTTGCGATAGTTTCCTAAAAACATACTGCAACATGGTCGTTTTCTCGCCATCATCCACATCGACATCATCTTCTTCGCCCTCATCTTGGCCGTAGGTTTGTCTAAAAAGGATTTCATTGACCCCAGCGCACTGACCAAGGAAAACGAGGTTCTTCACGATCTCATCAGCCAGTTCCCGGCCCAAAGTAGGAGCTCTTAGCATTCCAGCAATGCGCGGAATTAAAGCCTGTATATCGTCACTTTTGAGCAGTAATCCGCCGGAGCCGGTCAATGGGAGATCTTGTAAACCAGACTCCAAGTTCTGTCTGGCGAAATCTGCAAAATAAACCCCAAAGAGCTTCGAAGCGCTAAATTTTATCCAAGCGTGCGGGTACGACAGACAGGGTTGAAGTCGGAGCCAAAAGGATTTGGATACGGTAGAGAGCATAATCGAGGGAAATGTGCGGCACAGAACCAGGGATAGTTGTAACACAGCGTATATCAGCTCCCAGTCAGAATCAGGTTTCTCTGTAGTGATCAGGATCTCCAGAATACGATTTTGGAGTAAACGGAGGTCTTCCTGGCTATGAGATTGGCATTCGAAATACAGCCCATAGACTTGCAAAGCAAGTCGCAAAACCGAAGTATTCTCTGTCTGGTCAATCCATGATCTCAGAAGGGTGAGGAAATTATTGAGACGTTCGGTGTCAGCTTTCCTGAAAACCTCCTTAATAACTTCCGCTGCAGCAGTCCTGCATTTCTCGCTCTCGTCGTTAATAAGCACAAATACCAGGGGCACAAAACATGTTGCGGATACCTCCTGAACATAGTCTTCAGATGATTTTAACAGGAGGAGATGAATAACCTCTAAAATCGACAGTCGTCCACCTTCTCGATCGTATTGCAAATTTCCCACAATGAATGCCAACTGCTTCGACCAACGACTCTTTTTCTGGAGATATTCTCGTAAAAATTGCAAGTAAGCTCCGCGTGCTAAGTCTCGTGTATCTTTGTCGTCGTTCGTTATCATCACAGTTCCAACATAATCCAGCGTGTCATATACTACGGCAGTCTGAAATTTAGAATCAAGGACTGCCCTTAGGAAATTGAATATAATATGTCGATATTCAGGTTCAGTCATGTCATCTTTAAGTTTCACCAATATCTTGTCCACGGAAGTGTCCTTGATATCAACATCTGAGCGATCTCGAAGGGTAACTGCTATCAGCTTGAGAGCGGCTTGTGCACTTTCTGACGTACAGGATGAAGATCGCGAGATTAGCCTAGCAGCCTCCGTAGTAGCCACTCTGTATAAGTTGGTTCCGTCGCCAGTAGTATCAATGGGAACCTTAACAATTGTCGTCAATAGCTTGAAAGTTGCAACTTGAACCTCTTCCTCTCCTTGCACGAGCGCATCCCCAAGTATGGGAATGAAACCAGCCAGGTTATTTCCAGTCCGAAGACTTTCATATTTTTTCAAAAGTGAGCGCAAGACATCCAAAGCAAACCGTACCAGCTTGAAATGATAGACAGTAGTAGTACTTCGGTCTCCACTCTTCTTGGCTGCAGCTTGTACAATATATCTTTTCAGTCTCCAATCCTCTTTGGCCTTCTCTAACGGTTTTTCATCGTTGTAAACTTCTTGGATTACTTCGTAACAGAAGACTAGACTTTCCCTAGTCTGTGCTGCAGCATTTTTGAGTAATCCCGTGCTGATCCTATTCAAGAGCTCATCGATCTTGCGAACCATTCGGATATTGAGCTTTTCCCTCAGTAGAACCTGGATTGGTCTTATGAGATCCACCAACCGTCCCAAAGTCGCGGTTCTAGCAATCAACTCCATAGAATCATGGCTTTTGCTACTCTTCACTTCTTTCATCTTGCTGGTATACTCTTCAGCGTCCTTCTCCTGACCAGTGACACCAAATATATCATCCATAATGATGGCTACAATTGTTGGCAAACAGTAATCAAGGTCCCCAGGAACAGAATGCTCGGTTGTAGCAACAAGCAGAGAATGCATTGTATAAGAAAGAACATGGAGCTGGTACCCTCTTGCTAATGCACCCCGCAATTCTTTAAGGACAAAACCAAAACAAGATGGTCCAAGGAGGACGCATATCTGCGTTAGAGTTTCTCGTGCCATATCTCTTGATTCTGGTGCCTTGCTCCTTAGAATGTGGCATATATCAGTGAGGATTGGTGGAAGCCTTTCATCTAGTTGCTGAGAAGGAAGAAGTTTGAGCAGCCTGACAACAATTATTGCCACGGGAACTCGCAGGCTAACGGTAGATTCGTCCTTATTATGAAGATATGAAGTCAATGAAGGTAATATATTCGAAGTGAGGTCATCCGTAAGCTTTTCCTGCTTAGGAATTGTCGATGCAAGACGTCTCTTTGGCCTCAGTTCATCCGCACACTCTTCAGCTGCAGCAGCTAGAGCATCAACGTATTTCCCAAGGAGTCTCATAATCTGCTTCGCCAACTCTGGTTTCGAATCCACGTACCCAATATATCGTCGCAGAATGGCACGATATTGTGGCCACTCTAGTGATCCGGCAAGAACACCTATAGTTGTCGTGGTTTCTGCCGCAAGGTTGTGGCCATCGCTTCCTTCAGCTCTATCGAAAATAAAATGTTCAATTACTGGTATAAGGAAGTGGCTAACATTCTGTCCACCAAGGGCTCCATTTTGAGAAGCGCTCGAAAGCAGAGCGAGCGCGCTGAATTGACGACCCTTACCCGCACTTAGGATATTGTTGAAGAATGACGATTCGAGCTCATCCGCACCAGCAAGAAGCACATGCATATCGTTGACCTCTTTCCAGTCGGGAAAAGTTCTGACTAAGTGCGCCATAACCTTCAGGTACTCTCGACGGATCAATTCCGACGGTTCTCGAGCTCCAGTGTGCAGAGCTGGTATTAAAATTGTTGAGAACATCTCCACAAACGGTTCACGCTCCTCAGCCTCCGCAGTTTCTGAGGCAGTATCTATGAAGCGGCATATGCCTTCAGATGAATTGGATGAGAGGATACCAAACTCTTCGTCAAACTTGATGTAGTACAGCATATTGTATAAAAGCGGTTTCCACTGCCGAGCTGTAAAATGATACTTCTCCTTAGAAATTGTGAGAGAGAATGCCTTCAGCCTACGATCATAGTCTGGTAAGTCAAGGCTCATATCAACAAACGAGTTGAGGTCAAGACAAATTTGAGCCACTTCTTTGATAAGAGGATCTTTCTCTGCGTATACAGTTAGCACACGCGAAAGAACCTCCCTACTTCTTTTATCTTTGAAGAATCCAAACAATGAAGTAACAGTATCATAAACTCGGTCCCTCAGTTCTGGATCATCCTGCAAGTTATACAATGGTACAAAATGCTCTAAGACGAGTAGAAGTTCTGCTTTCATCTTGGGGTTAACTCTCCTCGACGGCTGATTCAGCAAGAATACTGATACGTCAACAAGGTTTTGAGCTTGAGCGGAACCTGAGACAAAGGGGGCAAGCTCAGCGACCGTTTCCACGCAGGTTTCCAATAACTCTTTATGTAAGTCTTGATTGTCCCGAAGGGTTTGGCCAATAACGGTGAGAAAATGTTCCATATTAGGTGCTAAAATGGTATCCCTCACCCTGACACCTTCTTCGTTATCTCTTTCATCCTTGGCGACATCCACAAGCTTTTTGATGATGTTAAGAGCAAAAATCTTTACCTCATCCTTCGACTTATGTGGGATGAGACACTCCACCACTTTCTGCAGAATGCGATCATCACATTGTAAGAATGCTACCGTCTTGGTAGAAGCAGCCCAAGTAGAAAAGAGTTGTAGCATTCCGGATATTCCTTGAGACGTTTCGATTGGTAGATTTTCTAATCGAGGCTTTATGATCTCTGAGGCAATCAAAGGCACATACCCAGACCAGTCGAAATCCTGAGCATTTGAGAATAGCAAGACAACGCACTTCAAGCCCGTCTGTCTGATAACCTTCAACATAGAAGTCTGACTGGTATCATCCACGTCATGATCAGGCTCGTCGACTTCAGCATCGAGACGTTTTGCAGCGTAAATGAGGCAGTAAAGGACAGCGTCTACCAGCTTCTGTGTATACGCTGAGACATTTGTCCCGAGGTCTTTCAGTAGACTTTCCATCATATTTATAAATCCCATCTGTCTTCTAACACTCAGTATCTCTCGTTCCTGTGATATTGGCCTACCCTCGAGAACTTTCACGCTTCTCAGAGGACCAAGAGCAATGTCAAGAAAGCCGCCAATATCCTCTACACTGAGACTTCGTAAGATAATCATTCTTCGTGCTTCCATACCCTGTCGGCCACTTGCGATACCTTTTCGAGTTATCGCTCGCCCATAGAGGATCCTTAAGAGAACTGGCATAATATCAGGCTTATGCTCCTGTTGAATTAGACTGTCACCATGTAATAACAATGTGATCTCGTCCTTAAACCGAGCATCATCAAGCAGATTCAAAAGATTCTCTTCATAAGGCTGCACTCCAGACATTTTCCAGGTGAATATTGCTTTCAGAGCCGATTTTTGGATGTCCACATCTCCATTCCCGAGCAAGTCTAATAACGTTGCCTTGACTTCAGCGGCTTTGTACAGTGATTTCGGATTGACAAATAACCCAAAAAGTTCAAGCAGAGATTTCTGATCGTTCCTTCCAAGACGACCTAATGTCCCTTCGGTCTTCTCCTCACTGACATCCATTTCTGATTCTGCTTTATTTGTCCACAAGAGGAACATTGGAACAAGTTGACGAGATCGCTTCTCAGCCACTTGGGGAGCTGCCGAGAGTACTCGAAGAGCTTTCGACCTCGCTGACAGTGGATATTGGTCAACTAATTGCTGTACGCCTTCAAATTTATTCAACATTATGTCCCGCGCGCCCACAACCTCCGACCGTGAAGCTTCGCCAACTTCGTAGAGTTGAATTAGATTAGAACACTCGAAATCCGTTAAACCATCGTCGGCCTTGGAATGTTTGACCTTCTCATGAATACTACCCTGAGAGACTGGCAACTCTTCCAGCCACTTGAAGGAAACAGCTGCAACCACCTCTTCGCCTGGTTTTGTTTCCGATATTTGTTTTAGTGCCGCAGTAGCATCCTCCCAAATTTGAGCGAGCTTCACATTCAACATACCAAAACAGAACGATGGAATGGCCTGTTTCAGCCACGAGTCAACAGGTTCGTTAGGATATAGTGAAGCAAGTTTTCGGATATACATTGATGCAGTGCGTGCAGTTTGTAGATCGAATGGAAGTTGCTCAGTCATTATCATGACTGAAAGCGCTTCCGAAGTGCNTACCCCCTTCGGCTGAATGTATATATTCTAGGAGCCTTAAGGAGAGAATTCGAAGTTCATGGGAATTCGTTCTTAGGTTCTCAATTAGTGAAGGTACCAAGCCCTGGAACCGGCTTCCCGTCTCTCCTTCATCCTTGCTTGGTTTATCGGCGGGTACAACTTGGGTTGGGTACACGGCGTTTTCGTAAGAAAGAAATGCTTCCAAGAAGTGAGGTAAACGGGTGTATCTAGGGGCAGCAGCCAAAAGGAGGGGCTCTAGCGACTTATCAACTTGACCAACTCCCGAACTCATTCGAGTAAATGCGCTAAACCCCTTTCCCACGATGAAATTAGCTTCTTCGGGGGCAAGACTGGAAGAGGGTCGCAGGGCTAGTTTCAACTTTCTAAGAAGAATTTCGGCGATTCTTGCATTTGTGGAAGGATGGACAGAGGTACATTCTAAAACGTCCAGAAGAGCATTATACTTGGGCAAACAACGGTCATGCCATGTTTGAGTATTCCGGGCGTAGACTGTAACCGATGTTTGCTCTGGAAAGGGAGAAAGCTCCAATCTCTCGAACTTGCTCACCATCTGGTCCTGCCAGGATTGGGGTAAACTAAATGCGTCTTTGCCACGTGGACTTGGAAGAACACCCGAAGAAACCATTTTCGGTAATAATACGCATAGAGTATCCCCATTATCAGCATCAGACCAATGTGCGACAATGAACCTGCGAGTAAAGTCAATATATCACATCTTAAATGAGGGAATATATGTACCGTTTAAAATATGGCAAAATCATGCTCCTGAAGCGCTCTTGGTCTGCTTGACACAGGTAAGAGCAGAACGTTAGGAACCATCCTACCAATGGATCTCGAGTGAGAGAATCCATAAAAGCCGAGACGAAAGGAATGACGGCATCCATCGGAGTGTATTGAAACGAAATTGAAACGCTCAGCATCACTGATTGCCAGATATGAATATCCTCAGTATCCTGTACGCTGGCGTTTCCCTTCCTTTGGATCACCGTGACAATTCGAGATAATGTCTTCAGAAGCGCAGGCCAATCACTGATTCGCGTGCCTTTTCTTACCCCAGCCATGACCCCTATTAATCGCGCGGAAAGTAGCACTCGATGCCACGTATTATTATTTTGAGATTCTTCGAAACCGTCAACAGCGAGATTGGCTTGCTCTAGGACAGTCTCTTGGAGATCCTTAAACGTGTCCATATTGGTATGGTGGACTATTGACGTCAGTACGCCGCAGACAACATTTGTCCATGACTCTTCGAAGTCAGGCCGTTCACATCCCTCTGAAAAGACGGTTAACAATGACCTGTAGATCAGAGGTCCAGCAGAGAAGATGCTAAAGTTGTTTCCTTTAATAGCTTCGGCAAACAAGGTCATCAGCCCGTGATAATAAAGTCCAGACTGCTTTGTGTTCAACTCCTCTTGAAAATCTCTTTGAATATGTTCAATAATTAATGGAAGAGCTGTGTCTCGATTAGCTGATGCTCCAGCCTTTTTTATGAGATAGCTCATTGCCTCAGCAGCGAATCGTGCAATATGAGGTGGTTGTTTTGTTTTCCCGAGCAATGGAGCCACAACATCGTAGGTAGGTCTGATATCTGGAACTAAGAGCTTCGAGAGATATTTAAACAAAAATGTCAGGCAGGTAAAACACCATTCTATAACTTCGACTGATTGTGGCGTTCCGACGATGGACACAACCATCTCTAATGTTCTGGGATAATGTTTTTCGAAACGAGAGCCCAAATCATGCGCAAAGTCAGTTATTAATTCGAGCAGCGGCTCCAAAGATTCCCTGTCCCTCTTCGCAATACAATCGGCCATGGCATCCATCAATTCTTGCTCGAAATGAAGAATTTGAGGAAGGCTATCGCAAAGAGGAAGGACCTGCTGCAAAAAGACTGCAAAGTCGACCGACATATTAAGCTCCTGCCATTTTTCTATCCCCGCTTTGAAATATGAGGTGCTGGTAGATATATCTTCCGGATCGAATCCATGGCGGCGAACTCGTCGGACCGGATCGAGTGCATGGAGCTTTGATATCCTGGCGCCAAACGATTCCCAACGGTGGTTCTTTCCATGGGCAGTCCCAGTCTTGCCCTTACGGGTCTTAATTATCCGGCCAGAAGAAGCTGAAGGCATTGTGGCCACAGCGACTCTGCAAACGGACTAATTTGGGCGACTCAAGATTTGAAGATTTGAACTTCAGAAATAAACGAGTAGAAATTATTTTGCCTCGGCGGTGAGCAAAGAAATTCTAAATCAGGACTAGCTCGGCGCTAAGATATGCATTGATAAGGCCTTATCACCTAGATCTGAGCACACTTTGAGCTACGCGAAAAAAAGCATCGCGTTTTGCGATTCAACAAGCATCAATCAATTTACCCGCGCCAAATTGCCAATTGAACTATGACTGCGAAGATGTAAGATTCCTCTCCTTGGTATTATTTCTTCCGCTCATAGTGGCTCCGTTCAGTCACTTTTGACTAATATCAGCTAATGAAATTCTAGCATAGTACTTGGAGACGTCAACGGACAGCTGCCGGGAGCTTTCAAAAAGCTCTCCGCTTTACACTCGAAGAATAATTTCTCCTTCGCCATAGTCGCAGGCAATCTATTTGGAGAAGGAGATGATGGCATTGATGACCTTCTTTCCCATAAGCTTGAGATACCCCTCCCTACGTATTTTACCATCGGTACAACCCCGTTGCCGCCGCGCATTATAGAAAGGATATCAAAAGACGAAGAGGTAACCTAATTGATTGGTTCGAGACACGTTTTGTTTTTGAGCATTATAAGCTAATGGAATTATGCACAGATATGTCCAAATCTTCATTATCTTGGCAAGCGGAGTATCACAAAAACGTCAGAAGGTATAAGGATTGTTGCGCTTGGTGGCCAGCTTGATACCACAATTGTCGCTGGGTTGTCCAAAGAACAATATCTTCCGTTTCATACAGTAGATGATGCGAAGTCCCTTCGTGGCGCCAATACTGCGGACATTCTTCTTACGACTGCTTGGCCGAGCTCTGTCCGTACGGGATCGAATGTGCCTGTACCGGATACATACAATGAGCCTGTAGGCTTGGATCATATTGCTGATCTCTGCACTGCATTAAAACCACGTTATCATTTCTCTGTTTCGGAGTTTTTCTATGAAAGGGAAGCATTCTTCCATGACCCGGATGCGAGCGATCTTAAGCCAATCACCCGATTCATATCACTTGCACCCCATGGAAATCCCGCAAAGCAGAAGTCGCTCTATGCCTTCACTTATCAACAATCAGTCGATCCTACGGTTCCACTTCCGGTTGGTACTACGGCATCTCCCTTCCGATCTCGAAACAAGGTTAATAAAAGACCGGCTCAAGAGATGAACGCATCCTATAGATTCTCAAATAATGATGGGAACCAAGCCCGGAAACGAGGCAAAGGTCACCGAGGTCAGAGGCAACCTCCGCCTGGTCCTGGTGAATGTTTCTTCTGCCTTTCCAATCCAAATATTGAGACCCATTTGATATCTTCTATTGGAGAAGACTCGTACCTCACCGTCGCCAAAGGCCCGCTTACTACGTCAGAGACTAATGCATCAGTTGGGATTGACTACCCAGCTCATGCTCTCATAATTCCGTTGACACATGCTGCTACCATTGCGTTCATGAATGATGAACCTGATACAGCTAGAAGAACCTTTGCAGAGATGACAAGATTCAAGGAATCTTTGCAAAATATGATAGCTAAACGTAGCTCGAATAAGCTCGGTGCTGTCACATATGAAATCAGCAAGGCCAGTGGCATTCATACTCACTGGCAATTCCTTCCCGTACCAGAAGATATGATCCGCAAAGGCCTTGTTGAAGCTGCATTTCGCGTCGAAGCAGAGAACTTGTCATATCCTCCTTTCAGTGTCCGCGATCCGGGTGTAGGCCAAGATGAAGGAGATTTCTTTCGAGTGTGGATTTGGACTCCATCACAAGATGATAAACCCGCCGATAGCAAGTGCCTCACTCTTGCATTTGACGATAGCATCAGATTTTCTCTCCAGTTTGGTCGAATAGTTCTTGCTAAACTGCTTGGGCTTGAGAACCGTATNCCAATGGAGAGATTGTGGCCAGACTGAAGAAGAAGAAAAGAAGGATGTTGCGGCCTTCAAGGCGGCTTTTGCAGAATTTGACTTTACCATTGAATAAAGCCATGGTCGGTGCCAAATATGTTTGTCGGGATGCCAGGAGTTATTGGCGAACGAACACCGAGATCCTCTTTCCAAGGGAGATAATAGCGATACCCCAATATAAACATAAACAGTAAGAATACATCATATCTATTATAACATGTGCTAAGACCTATTGTATTCTATTATCTTACACTTCTTGTATCATGATGTGAGATAGGGACGGGTTTTAATACATATCCAACACATTCGCTAGGGTTTTGTAATGCTGATATCTATTGGGTCGATTGATCCGGTTGCTTAATACCCCAGCTACCGACAGTGGCCATCGCCTTCTCATCTCCATTTTCTACTCTTCCATCTTCTAGCACTTCAGCCAGGCATCGCCAAGGATTTCTCCCACCACCCCACTTCAACACCCTTTCTTTCATTCTCTCTCCATTGTCTCTATTCACAGAAGCGCCATTTTGACCAGATGAGAAAACAATCTGCCAGATACGTTTCGCAAGGACTCTGTCAAATAGATAGCTGTAATATGTGCTGCCGTATCCAAAAAGATGTCCAAAGAAACCCTGCCAGCTTGTTCCCTGCGGATCTGGAGGAAGAACCCCGAACTCCCTCTGGATACCATGATAAACGGATGTGGTATCAAAGGACCGGCTGAAAGGTAACTCGGAGTGATAAGCTTGATCTACCATCGAAAGAAGAAGCTGGTTCTCGGTATCAGATCCTTCAAACTTCTTATCTAGAGCTAGCTTCTCTGCTACCATGGCGTACGGTAGCGGCTGATCGGTCTCATAGTGACGCGCAAACAAGGCCAAGACAGAAGGATCTGCGGCAAAATGTTCCATCAAGACAGAAGGCAGCTCCGCAAAGTCAGTGGCACATCGTGTGCCAGAGACGTTCTGTAACGATGTGCGGCCCAGGATGGAATGGATAGCATGACCCATTTCATGAAAGAGGGTTTGAACTTCTCCAAAACTCAAGAGGGATGGTCGGTTTGACTTCGGTGAACTAGTTGCGAAGTCGCATATCAAGGCTATTGTAGGAAGTTGTTTTAATGCGCCAGAAGACATAGATGTAGCCATACCATCATTAGAGGCCTCTTCGGGAGAAGAAAATAAACTGCTTGGACTCGAGGCTGCTTCCTCCAGCTCTGACTGCGTGATTTCCCTAGAGCATCGCAGCGTGAAGTGGGCCGGATTAGGAGACTTTCCTGGGCGAGAGAATAGATCGCAATACAACACGGCAACATGGCCATCCGTCTCAGATACTACGTCAAGTCGTCGAACATCCGCGTTCCATGTTTCTCCTGGCAATGTTTCGTGAGGAACCAATCGCACACCGTAGAGACGAGTAAACAACCTGGAAAGACCTTGCATGACTGTCCCTAAGGAGAAGTACGATGAGAGAAAATCTGCATTACGCGCCCTCGATCGAATGTAGGATAGAATTTGGGCCTGGTAATAATCCTTATCCCATGGCTGGATTGTGGTCACGCCTTCATTTGAGGCTGCTGCTTTTGCTTTGATAAGCTCCGCCATTTCCAGCGTGACAGTGGGTTTATTGTCTTTAGAAAGAGCTTGCAAGAATTGATTCACTGATTCCGGGGATTTGGCCATCTTATCACCAAGTGACATGTGCGCATAAGTTTCGTACCCGGCCACTTTGGCTAACTCGGCCCTCTTCCTAAGTAACTCGTCTAAGAGATCCAACGTCTTAGGAGACGATGTCCGGCTAGCCACATATATCTCTTTTCGAACATTCTCATCACGGACAGACCGTAGAGCAGCTGCAGCAGGGCCACCAATAGTTGGCAAGACCACTTTCCCCCAGCTCGTGAATTGTCTGGCTAATAACGGGTCCATTCCCTTCATCGCACTGCTGGGGAAAGCCAGAGTCTCTTTTGCTGGAGCCATATAATCGATGAACAATGGCCCAATCTCACTGATATCCTGAGATAAGCTGACAAACTTCTGTCGTTCAGAATCCGGCATGTCAATGGCTGATTTAGAGAAATCGTTTCTCAAGATATTGGCCACAACTCGTTCCTCCTCGCTCCACGTGTTCACAACTTCGGGGGTATTCAATGCAATATTTAATTGCTTGTTCAATCCAGTCGTGGTATTAAGCACATTCATGTATTCGAACATCATTGAATATGCATTCGTTGCTGCGGCCTGGATCTTGGGATCTGGATGGGTAGCCCGGACGAAATCTGCAAGATCAATAACTCGGCACAGCAAATCGCTGAGTCTATCCATATCCCTAGCAACATGTTTGTATTCCTCCACTGATGAAGCCTGTAACACCTTATCCACTATTTTCCTCGCCTTTATCAAGCTCAGATTCGCAAATATCTCGAAACCTTGGGGGTTCGTAAGGTAACGATTCTGGAAGAGTCCCACGCTTGCGGATCCATGACTACGACGCGATGATTGGGAGAACTCTTTCCAGAAATCTGGAGAGTCAAAGATCTGGCGTATGGTCCTATCGTCATGCTTGGCTCCGGGAGCTTCATTGTCGACTGGCACACGTGAGTGGAACGAAGCTGCTGGAGCTGCGAAGGGGCGATGGCGGCGGGTCAATTGCCGGATACAATTTGAGCATATCCATGGTCGCCGATGTATAGCAGATTTTAACATCCCTCCGATTCATCAAACAAGAGAATTTCCACAGTGAAAAGCTGCAGAACAGAGAGACGCGGTTGAAGCCGGATGTACCTCGGTGCATAAAGATTTATGCAGATGTCTTGCATAAGCGTGCATAATAATCCCGACGTCAATCTTTCGATTCCGGAATTTAACCTCGAGTCGCGTGGATCTGAACCTTCAATTCACAGTCAATTGAACCATGGCTGCTAGAGTCTTCCTCCGGCGGGTACGTGGAATCAACTCTCTCAATTGGGATCTAGTTAACAGTATATAGCAACTTGCCGCGGGAGCAATCTTCGCAGGTGTCGCCCTCGTCCCCAAGTCGGCCGTCCAAGCAGAGTCGCCGGAAGAGTCTCATGTAAGTCGTGCCGAACGCAATTCAGCTCATCACATTTTCTAAACCAGATTGCAGGCGAAGAAGCCCATATATGACGACTATGAAGCTCCTCCAGCATACTCCGAACCCCCTTCCTCCCTCATCAGAGCACCAGCAGAGAAGCCAACCAAGAGCTCTCCATCTCCGACTGACCGTCTAGCCGTCCAGATCGGAAAAGCACGTCTCTTTCTCTATCACCATGCCGTCGCAGCCGAAAACAAGGTCAATGAGATAATGGACTCCGCATTGGATCTCGAATCAAGCTTCACAAGCACGGTCGCCTCTCTTGCACCAGCACCTCAAACCGGCGAGAAGCTAATGCCTGGAGCGCTTTACGTGCTCGTGGCTGCCATGGCTGGCAGTATCGTGACCCGAAACCGCAATATTGTCCTGAGAGCTGCCGCCCCTCTGGCTGTCGGTATCGGTGCTGGCTGGGTTGTCCTGCCGGTTACGATGGGGAACGTGGCCGATCTGTTGTGGAAGTACGAGGAGAGATTCCCTGCCGTTGCCAGTACACATATTAGAACTAGAGAGAGCATTGAGCGTGTTTGGTACACGGCAAAGGCGCACAGTGCACATACAGTAGATCTAGTTAATGCCAAGATTGGAGAGGGAAGGGACGCGGTTGAGGGATGGGTTAAGAAGGGTAACTAGATATGGGATAATTGGCACAGGAGTGTCAATATTTGTATTTTGTACAAAACTGAATAGAACAATCAGATTTTCTTTTGTTTATGGGATGTGATAATCCTTATGTGGTAGTATGTTTTATAACGTGAATTTATGAAGCTCACAAAATATCGTGATGTCCGCTACCGGATGGATGGAACTGTGACTCTAAGAGTAAGGTGCATTGACACACCAGATGCCTGTTATATTGGATAGACTTGGAATATACAATCTCACTTTATTCTATGTTCCGGTGCCATCCTAACTTGCAAAATTAATATTGAGACAAATATAAATATAAATATACTTTATAAATATAATACCTGGTCGTTATGAATTTAAAAATGTAGTAGATATATCTATCACCTTGGACAGACATTTCAGTAACAGGACAATTTCAAACTCTCGAACAAGTCTATCACACCGAGGCTCTCAATCCTTACTGTACCAGGAGTAAAAGAAGCAGTAGACTTAATTGAGCTGCCATGTCATAAAGAGCATCATTTCATCATACATTCTACCCTTCATTATTAAATATAAACAAGTATATCTATCCATATCGGGCATTCTGTACATCTTCATCAAACCAAGTGGGATCCTGTCCATAATTGATAATCGTGCTCTTCACCTTGGTGTAGCTTTCGTATGCCTCCATGCCATTTTCTTTACCCAGCCCGCTTTCCTCGAATCCACCCCACGGAGACGACGGATCATTCAGATGGTGGCCGTTAATCCAGACAATACCAGCATTGATCTTTCCGGCAACCCGATGTGCCTGGCTGAAGTCATTCGTCCAGACCGATGCACCCAGTGCAAAAGAAGTCGAATTCGCAATCTCGACTATGCTGTCCTCGGAATCGCACCGTATGAGAGCTATCACAGGACCAAAAACTTCGTTGCATGCCAGGTTGCTCTCAGCAGTGGTTTCAATCAGCGTTGGCTCGAAAAAGAATCCCTTTCCGTCCACGCTCGTAGGGTTCCCACCACAAAGGACCTTCCCACCCTCCGAGATGGCTCTTGATACAAATGCGGAGCACCTCTCCACGCTCGTACGTGAGATCACAGCTCCAATTTGAGTCCGATCGTCAGTCGGTGGTCCGACTCTCAAGGCCTTGGTTCTCCGAACTAGTAATTCAACAAACTCCTCATAGATGTCCGAGTGTATCAAGAGCCGACTGCCCGTCACGCAAGTCTGCCCGCTCGCAATGAAACTGGCAAACAGCGCTGCTCTCACGGCCTTATCCACTTGCATGCTGGGGAAGATGCACACTGGGGCTTTCCCACCCAGCTCGGCGGTGATTGGAACCAGATTCTTGCTCGCAATCGGCGCAATTGCCTCGTACGTGCCCAGACCACCGGTCAAGTCAATCTTGGCAATCTGCGGTGCCTCGCAGAGGAATTTCCCTGTCTCGCGGCCGTAGCCTGACACAATCTGTAGTGTCCCATCAGGCAAGCCGGCCTCCTGGAACAGCTCCCCCATGGCCAGGACGGACAACGGTGCATATTCAGATGGTTTCACAATGACGGAGTTCCCTGCTGCCAATGCGGCTGCAATCTTCTTCGTTGCTATCAGAAGGGGATGGTTCCAGGGCGTTATCTGTACCACCACACCCAAAGGCAAGCGTGTGAGGGTGTTGACGACGGGGCCCTTGAACGGTGTCACCCGGCCTTCATGCGTACGTGCTAATGAGGCAAAGTAATCCAGCCATTCGGGGATCCGGGAGAGCTGTGCTCTCATCTCCCGGACAGGTCGGCCAGTTTGCTCCGTCTCGAGAAGGATAAACTCAGGCAGACGACCGCGGAGCAGGTTGGCGGCCTTGGATAAGACCGTGAACCGGGCTGAGGCATCGGCCTGGCTCCAGACGCCGCTGAAGAAGTTCTTTAACGAGGAAGTGATAATTGACTGGACGACATCGAGAGGAGTAGAGTCTATGGTTCCAATTAATGACTCGGTTGCGGGGTTGATGACTTGGATCTGCTCCTTCGTAGCCGTCTGGTAGGCTCCGTCCACCCAGTTTGACTGGTGACGTACGGACATTTCAAAAAAGAATATCTCGAGGACCCGTTATATATAAGGAATCGGAATAAATATATGAAAGGTAAGGAGCCTAGATGATTTATGTTAATCTGCGGATTTCAAGATGTCTTGTGAGTAATAGTCAGCTTTCTTGGCATCTTGCGTTACATCTGTATCTAATAAATTACGTTTCTTATAAAAGATAGATACGTAAACTTTAAGCCAATGAGTCTCGGCCGAAAATAGAATCTTTGTTCATTTAAAACGTTGACCCAGAAGCTCTAGATAGGGTATAGCTCGGGCGACACCACGGATGATCTCTCTGGTGGGGAATCCTTATCGTAAAACACCGAATTAGGAATCTACTAGACTCTGGAGCTCCGGTTGGCTCTCATTCACAGACCGTAGCTATCAACCTCTGCATGGTTAATAATGACCTACTGTGTACTAACTCTGATGATACATGAATCTTTGTGCTGATTATTGCTAATGATTCATATTTTTTTAAATGTAGATTAGCATTACCCCGCGTCCCACACCTGGTCTATTTACAACATCCCCCCGGCTTCTTTGGACGTTGCTTCTCGATCAATGAGTACAACACCCTTGCCGGCCAACTTCCCGCTTTCAGCTAACTCAATCAATTTGGGGATCTCCTCCAACCCGTTAAAAGCGACCGTTCTCACGCGGATATTATGCTCAGCCACAAACTTCAGCATTTTTTTTGCCTCGGGTAGAGAGGTAGTCAAGCTCCCTTGTATTATAACATCTCTGAACACCAGCTCCCGGAAAGGAACCGTGACCACATCCGGCTGAGCAATTTGAATCATTTTGCCGTGCATCTTCGTCACCGCGGCTGCTAGTGCAGCGGCTGTTGAGTGGTCAGAGACGTTGATGGTAGCGTCTGCACCCGTTTGTGAGGTGATCTTCTGAACGGCTTGAGCGACAGTTTCAATACCCTCTCGGGCATCGAGGGTGTGATCAGCGCCGCATTCGCGGCTAAGTGCAAGTCCTTCTTCTCGAGCATCGATTCCGATGACCTTGAGGCCCTGGGCTTTGGCAAACTATTCAAATATTTGGTTAATAGGATCTGGGCGAGTACAGAGGCTGACATCACAATTTACCTGTACACCGAGATGGCCTAGGCCGCCTCCTGACCCAACAATTGCGACCCACTGGCCGGGTTTCAGGGCAGCTTTAACCAGGCCTCCCCTGCATTGAGAGTTAGAACGACATCTTCAAAGCTCCTGCATCTTAGGAAAAGAATCACCATATAGTAATCCCTGCACAGGCAAAAGGCGCAGCGCTTTTAAAACTCAGCTTCTCCGGTAAATGAATGGCTTCCCTCCCATCAGCCACCACATATTCAGCAAAGTTACCATCCCGGCCAATACCCAATGCGCCCTTGCCAAATCGACAATATTGTCCCTGCGCATTGGGGCCTGTACAATCCTCACATTTTCCGCATCTGCCATAGGTCAGGCCGCAGAGGACGCGGTCTCCGAGTTTGAATTCTTTGACATCGGAACCGACAGCCGCGACGGTGCCAGCTCCTTCATGCGATGCGGTGCATGGAAGATCAGCTTTGAAGATTCCCGAGAGGAGCATGAAGTCTGTGTGGCAGAGAGACGCAGCTCCTACCCGGACGAGGATCTCAAAGGGTTGTAGATTCGAGGGGTTTGGTGTTGGGATGGAGTGGATTTTGTAGGGTTTGTCATACTATACTCTATGTGTTAGTCGAATGAAGCTATATTCAGAATGAGAAAGAAAGCATTCTTTACCTCCACTACTTGACATGCCAGCATAGTTTCTGGGATCTCGACGGCCATTTTGGCGGACTTTGCTCCCGGCGATTCTTTTCAGATTGAACACTCTTTTTTCTGAGTCCTGGCGAAACCTAAGAATGAATGAAACCAATAATCATCTTACCTGAATACTAAATTGGGCTTGTTTTAAGCTTTCCTTTATCGGACTCGGGAATTCAAGAAAGTGCGGAGAGTGATGTAAGTGAGGGGTTCAGCACAAGCTATCGCCGATATAGCTGGTAGGTCCGAAAGCTGGCAGCAGATTCACTGTAGGCGGGGAGCTACCCCACCTTTCTATCTCCGAATTGCTGGCGTTTCGTGTTGCAGTGTTATAGTCAGCAACAGTTTGAGAGATAGGAGAGAGATGGCCATTATAGGCAGTGGTGTATGCTCTTGGTATTTTTGGTGGTATTAGGAATCAACAGGTTGGAAATAGTGACTTCAGGACGTCATCCACAAACTGCAGGGATTGAATTTGTGAAGCAGATTAAAGATGAAGAATAATAAGAAGAAGAAAGAAAAGCACGCATCTCCAGCAAACGTAAGAAAATAAAGAAAATGAAGACAGCCGCCATATAAAAACCAAATAAAAGTGGAAAGACGAGCTCCTCCCAGTTGTTTGATTCGACGGTGGCCTCGAGGAGATGTTCTTACTGTAGAAATATCTCTCGTAATCAAAACTCTACATCTCTCTCTTGCCCACTAAATGATAATTGCTTGTCTGTATCCTGGATACTACCTCGATGCGTATCCCGAGTTGTCCTGGATGAATCTTTTGGTCTGAGTAACCGTGGTTTTTCAACATCTTCTCGTTTTGGAGTCGAGACGCAATGACGACATTCAAAGATGAATGCCATAGGACCAGCTTTGGATTAAGCTCATATTTCACTCTCCTACCTCAGTCGAAACCAGCTAGCCAAGATCAGTGGATAATTCCTAACCACTGGAGTAATCGTAACTGTGTAGGCGGGATATTTTTCAATCGTGAATATTCTAAGGCGAGCATTGGAGAAGTAGCTGAAGTTTGAGAGGCTGTCTAGGTCAATTGATGTTGCTTCCTCAAAGATTCCTAATCCAGAGAACTACGTAGGGTGGGACTGAAAAGGGGAACCTCTTCCTACCTATTAACCTTCGCTGCTCGCCCATTCAGCTGTGTTTAAAGCATGAAGGGGAGTACCCTGTTGGATAAATTCCTCTTGTCACAGAGCTGGCTCCGGCTTTCTCCCCTTGAATTGGAAAAGGAAGCATTGATCAACTTCAACTTTTGAAGTTGATCGATGGACTGGCACACTAAAAGAAAGGAAAAGATACAACCTTGTGAGCAACAGCGCACCAGTAACGGTCTCTGAGCACAATTTGTTCTCAATTGAATCTGAGAAATAGACACCTTGATGTCCAAACCTGAGCAGCGTACTCAATGGAGAGAGCAAGAGAAAAAAAAGTCTGGTGAAATTTTTTGAAAATTGGCACTTCCGGATCGTCAGGTACAGCTGGGTTCTCAGGTGCAGCTTCGTAAAGTGCTGCTGCGAATCGGATGGCACGCTGCAGCTGTAATGTAACAACGCCAGTGTTCCCAACCGGCCTCACGGAGCCCATGGAGGGAGGAGGGACGTGGGAAGGGAGTCGAACGAACAGTCATGGGGTCGTTGTCCGGCTGGGATCCGGGATCCAAAATTCAGACTTGCTGTCGAATGATCCGATGAACACCATCATCAGCATACCAGCTTTCCCGCCAGCCCAGGGTGGAATGCTCCCAAAGTCAAGGATGGGATGCTTTTTTGCATGCTCCAAACACCTCGTGCCAAGTCACAGCCAGAGACGGGTGGCCGGGTAAATACATCATCGTTCCAGTGGAGCGTCTCCTCCGAAGTAGAAGAAAACCGCGATCGATGATGCTAGCTGCTTTTTCTTTAAAAGAAGAAAAACGGGCCAGTAAGCAGCCCCTGCCCCATAGCCCCCGTATAGTATAGGCACGAGAGCAGCGAGAAGAAGAGCCGAGGATCCAGCCCCGAGCCTGGCTAAAATGACTAGCCAGCAGCAGCGGCCAGGTCAAGAAGCGGGAAAAGCTCCCAGTACTCGCCGACTCCATGGAGCCATGTCAGTCACGATCCGCCGTGGACGAGCAGCAAGCCGGAAAAATACAGGACGCACACAGGATTTGTGGTGATGAGAAGCTGGAGGTGAGAAAAAACCAAGCACGAAACAAACAAAAAAAGAGATGGACGCCAAAAGACAGTTTCTCCGCAAGTGATTGCTCCGTGCTCGGGGGCGCTGCTTGGCACAAACCACCACCCCCGCCAGACTCACCAGATCTGCCAATAGGGCGCTGTTTGGCACTGCAACACCTACATCACGGACCGCACATACGATTTTTTAGACGCTGTGGATTGCTAGAGGGATCTGGCTTCGCTGAAGGAACAGGTTTGCATGGGCCATATTTGAAGTTTGTTAAGCTCGCATGATGGTACAGATTGGGAATCAGGCTTTCGCAGCTACGCGTGACGGAAGATGCACCAATAACCACGCCCACTCCGCATCCAAGACGGCCCTTTTCCAGCGCCTCCATGCTGCTCTGGAGGGCCTGGCGGGCATCGCACCACGGCCTTTGACGGTGCTGACGCGCGCCGTTCATGGCCTTGGACAGCGCCGACGTGACCACGACCGCGCCTGGCTGCTAGGCATGAATAGGAAGGTTTGAAGAGGGGACTCAGAGGGGGGCCTCCAGAGCGGTGGCGATGTACCTGGGAGGTACTCCGGGGGTGGCTCTGAGAGCAGAGTGCCGTGGCTTGAGGGCGCAACGGGTACCTCTCTCCTACGCCGTACTCGGGCCGTTTTTTTGCACCACCGCTGCTAGCCTGAGCCACCGCGCGGTACTTCGCTGAGGTTAAGTTACTTTTGCTTCTTACCGTGCCTTAGTCATCCACACGCTCTCCAGTCCCTCTCTTTATTTTCCACCTCTTATTCTCCAGAGCTGGCTCTCCAGTACCGCTGTGGTACATTCTGCACCGACTTTCTGCCCCCATCGCGTAGCCGATCGTCTGTTGTCAGGCATGCTTCTCCCCTCTCCGCCTCCTCCGCATGATGGGGCATTATGAGGCGGCGTAGGCTCACACAATCGGCAATTCCCTACCTCTCCCCAGGTTTCCGCCCGCCGTGCACCTGGGCGCCGCCCGCAATCCTCCAATGGATCCGATGCCACGTTACAGCGTGAAGCCAATATTGGGATGACTGGCGTCGGTGGTCCATTGTAACTCTGCGATGCTGCTCGTGTTGAGAATAAACGTTGGATGGGATTTAATAAGCACTTTTTTCTCCGCAGCCGGCACTTTGGGGAGTGGCTGGCAAAAAAGCACCGAACGAGGCGCGGTGCTAGAGGCAAGCCACTCAGCCAAGGGCCTGTCGGGCGCCCGCGAGGCCCTTCCCCGTACGTGCATCTCTGACATTGCGATCTGCTCTCGCAGGGGCCACCGCGGCCACAGGTGTCACCGGGGGGCCTCCTCAGGGCCTCAGGAAGCGCCCCGGCTCGCCCAGCAGAGTGAGGGGAAGAGACGCTGCACGCCATCTGATCAGGGCAGAGCTCCAGCATGCGGAGGGCCCAGCCCTGCTCCAGATCCAGGTCCAAATGCTCCAGGGCCACCTCCAAGGCCCATTCCAGCGGGGGATCGGGCAGGGCTCAGGGTACCTCCGTACATGAACCTCGCCCTCTCGGCCGTCGTTCACGTCCCTTTGCTGCTGCTTCTGCACCCAATGTTCGGCCTCTCTGTCGGACCGATTGGCACTCGCATCTCCTCTTTCGGAGCTCGTTCCAGCATCGCGGGCTCCGGATCTGGATGACGGCCAGGGCTGCGTTTGCTCGACACGTTGCTGGGCACCTTGCGAGCTGCTTGCCTGCTTGCCTGCTTTGCTGCCTCTTCTCCGCACGATCCTGGACCCCGGATTTCCCCTCACCCGCCCAGAGATGTGCTGATGACGGGTGCCTGTTTTTTGTTTTAATCTTCTGAGTAATTTCCCAGTTCCTGGGTGTCATCCGGTCAGGTACCCGGCAAGGAGAGAAAGGTCCAGGAGAAGGGACGTTACGTACCTCAATATATGAGCCCCGGAGCCTCAACCAGGACGAAGTGGTTGATTGCATGGGAGCCGGCCACCGCGTCCGATCGTAACGATGATTCCGCGACTCCGCTGAAGAGCAGCCGCGGTCGGGTGTTGGCGCAGAATCTAGACACTGCTGATCTGGGGCCTTCCCAAAGCGGAAGATGTGCAAACCAAACGCGGGTGGGCCCAGTGCGGGACGAGCATCAGCGCGAAGGTTGAAGGTTTGGGGCTGTTTGCGGTTGGCGCTGCTCAGGGGCGGCGGGGATGATTGGGAGGCGGCCGAGGGGATACTGCCTGGGGCGAGCTGCGGCAGGGGTCGAGGGGCAGCTCCTGTACTCACTGGAGCTGGAGCTGCAGCTGCCGACAAACGCGACGACATCATCGTCCCTCCCACGGCAGCAGATTCCCGACCCTCGATTTGCCCATGAGGATCACCTTTTGACAGCCGTGAGGTGCGTGCAGAGCCAAGCAGGCATGGCAGGCATGGCAGGCAGGGCAGGGAGCTTCGCACAGCTGGGCCCCTCCAGCAGACCGGGACGGCGCCAATCTCTATAAATTCCTCAGTCCCCCCTCCCTGCCTGGCTAACGCGCATCCCTTTTGATCTCCAGCCCTCGCGGGATCCGAATTTCTTCTTTTCGTGACAATTGGGAAATTCCCTGACCCGCGGTCTGCAAAAGATGCTGTGGAAAACCGCTTCAGCCTTGGTCCTGCTCGCAGGTGCCGCTCACGCCCAGAACGACGGGGACTACTCGCCGCCCTTCTACCCATCACCCTGGGCCAAGCCCGGCACCAATGGCTGGCAGGACGCCTACCAGAAGGCCGTCGCCTTTGTGAGCCAATTGACCCTCCTCGAGAAGGTCAACCTCACCACCGGTGTCGGATGGGAAGGCCAATCCTGTGTGGGTAACACCGGTGACATTCCGCGTCTGAACTTCCGAGGTCTCTGCTTGCAGGACTCTCCTCTCGGTGTCCGTGATAGTAAGTTCAATTGGACCTTTTTCTTCTTCAGAATCGCGATAAGCAATGGCAATGGCAATTGCAATGGCAGCAGCAGCAGCAGCAGCAGCAGCTAACTTAGCGTAGCTGATGTGAACTCGGCTTTCCCGGCCGGCATGAACGTTGCGGCCACATGGAGCACCCGATTGATGAAGTCTCGTGGCCAAGCCATGGGTGCTGAGCACGCTGGAAAGGGTATTGATGCCCAGCTGGGTCCCGTGGCTGGGCCCATCGGCCGTGTCCCAGAGGGTGGCCGAAACTGGGAGGGTTTCTCCCCCGATCCAGTGCTCACTGGTGTTGCCATGGCTCAGACCATTGAGGGTATCCAGGATTCTCATGTCATTGCTACTGCTAAGCATTACATTGGATATGAACAGGTACGTGGGAAACCCCTCATGAAGATGCTGCCAAGCACTTGCTAGCATCCTTGGGAAAATTTCAAACCGCGGTAGCTGATTATTTTCCTCCTTGCAGGAACATTACCGTGAGCCTGGACCTGCTCCATACGCTTACTCCGCAAACATTGACGACAAGACCATGCACGAGCTCTACTTGTGGTATGTATCTGATATTCATCAAAATTGAATGACATTCAAGTTCGCTGATAACGCTGTAGGCCCTTCGCTGATGCCGTCCATGCTGGTGTTGGCTCTGTTATGGCTTCTTACAACCGAATTAACAACAGCTACGGTGCTCAAAATTCCTGGACCTTGAACTACCTGCTCAAGCATGAGTTGGACTTCCAGGGCTTTGGTAAGCATTCCTGGCAGCTCCAGAAATTCTTTCAGACCTTCTGTGGCTAACCTTCAGATAGTTATGAGCGATTGGTGGGGACAGCTCACTGGCGCCGCAAGCGCCCTCGCTGGCCTTGACATGACCATGGCCGGTGATCAGGGTCTCGCATCGGGAGACACTTTCTGGGGCACCAACCTTACCGAGGCTGTCTTCAACGGCACCATCCCACAATGGCGTATTGATGATATGGCCGTCCGTATCATGTCCGCCTACTACAAGGTCGGACGTGACACCGCAAGAGTCCCAGTCAACTTCAACTCCTGGAATCTCTCAACCTTTGGCTACCTTCACCCAGAGGCCCAGGAGGACTTCACCCAAATCAACTGGCACGTCAACGTTGAAGACGACCACGCCCATCTTATCCGTGAGATTGGCGGAGCGTCCACCGTGCTGTTGAAGAACGAGAACAAGGTCCTCCCGCTCAAGAAGCCAAAGAGCATTGCCGTCATCGGAGAAGATGCCCATGATAACCCAGCCGGACCCAACGCCTGCGGTGACCGTGGCTGTGACGACTACACGCTTGCTATGGGATGGGGTAGCGGTACTGCCAACTTCCCGTACCTGATTTCCCCGGTTACTGCTATCAAGGCTCAAGCTGCAAAGGACAAGAGCACCGTTGCCAACGTCAGCGACAACTACGACTTGGAGGCTATTGCCAAGGCCGTTACCGGTGCCGAGGTTGCCTTCGTTTTTGCCAATGCTGACAGTGGCGAGGACTACATCACAGTCGACACCAACGAGGGTGACCGTAACAACCTTACTCTCTGGGGTAATGGAGACGAACTCGCCAGATACGTTGCTTCCCTTAACCCCAACACCATCCTTGTTGTCCACTCCGTCGGTGCCGTCATCCTCGAGGAACACAAGAACAACCCCAACATCACCGCCATCCTCTGGGCTGGTCTTCCAGGCCAGGAATCCGGTAATGCTCTTGTTGATGTCGTCTGGGGTTCTGTCAACCCACAAGGCAAGACTGTCTTCACCTGGGGTAAGAGCCGTGAGGACTATGGTGTGGATGTTATCTACAGTTTCGACGTAGACAGCCCTCAAATCAACTTCTCCGAGGGCCTCTTCATCGATTACCGCCACTTCGACGCACAAAACATCACTCCAACTTATGAGTTTGGCTATGGTCTCAGCTATACCACATACGAATACTCCAACCTCCAAGTCACGAAGCTTAACCCCGGTCCTTACCAACCAACCAAGGGCAAGACTGCTGCCGCTCCCACCTTCGGCACCATCGATTACAACCCTGCTCACAACACCTTCCCAGAGGGATTCCACAAGGTCCCTCTGTATGTCTACCCATACCTTGAGTCCGCCGACATTACCACCACCAACCCACAGTCGTGGCCCGCAGGATACAATGACAGCTCTCCTCAGCCACTTCTCGGCTCGGGTGGCTCTCCAGGAGGTAACCGACAGATCTGGGACAAGATGTACACCATCACTGCTGACATCACCAACACCGGCGATGTCAACGGTGTCGAGATCGTCCAACTTGTATGTACTCCCATTTAATATCTTCTCGATTATGATACAGTTTGACTAACCATCTATTTACAGTACCTCTCTCATGGCTGTGACGGCGACCCAGTCCGCGTTCTCCGTGGCTTCGATGACATTCCTCTCGTAGCCGGTGAGACCAAGACCTTCAGCTACACCCTGACCCGCCGTGATCTGTCCAACTGGGACACTGTTACCCAGGACTGGGTCATCACCGACTGCCCCAAGACCGTCTGGGTGGGTGCCTCTTCAAGAGACCTCAAGTTCCATGCCGTACTTCCTTGAATTAAGTACGTTCCATTGTTGGGAAATAATGAACATGAGTATGATGGATGTAATGATTGATTAAATTTACAAAATAAATGCCGTGTTATGTGTAACGAGCAAAATAATTTCTCCTCTTTGCGCCTAAAGCTTGTGCATGCACCCGTGTGTCCCTAAGAGAATCTGCTTGGTATCTCATTGATTTAACGTGGAGCTTTTGGTCAGTGTGTCCAAAAGAACACCTCGACAACTCGAAAAGTTGTCTTGAAGTAATTATGAATTGAGCAAAGTACACCCTGAAAATTGATTCAACTCAACTCATTATACACACTGCCCCTGTAGCTAGGATCCGCTGGAAGAATAAGGTACATGTCGGAGATAATCTCTCGCACGCAAACCTTCCCCTGGTAAAAAAAACCCCGTTTTACAATGCTAGCACGGCAGCTTAAGTAGAAAAATATATGGTACAACAAACATGCAGGTTGCCCTTTTCTTTCCTTTTTCTTCCCTTTTGTACGGATGTGAGCCCGTGGATGACGTTGATTATTTTTTTAAGAAGAAAAAGAGTTGAAAAAAAGTAAAAGTTTCAAAAGACCTGCCCTTTTGTTGTCCCAGTAAAATACTCGTGACTTAAAAAAGAGAATAGACCCGCCCCCTGCTAAGTAGTTGTGCAATGATAACGATGCATGATGATATGATGAAGCTGCTATTGTTGTATGATGATGGGCGAGAGATGATGAAAGAGGGATGATGAGTCGATGGATGATGAATGATGAGGATTTCGCAAAGGGACAAAGCGGGATAAAAATACTTCTGTGCTAGCCACGCCGTTTGTTTGAAAAATTAGTACACAAAAAACCTCCTTTTTAGTACCCAGTACTGTTGGGGCCGATTTTTGGTGTCCTTTTGTGTTTGGTTTCCTCCTGCGAGGATGAGTGTGTAGTATCCTTGAAATGTTTTTGCTTTTGTTTTTGTAATTCAAGCTTTTTGACAGTAGGATGTTTTCCCCTGAGTTAAGTTTTGTTGAGTTGAGCATCGAATCCACGTCTGAATTCGTAAGCTACTCTCAGCCGGGGAAGGCTGTTTCCAAATAGGAAATGTATTGTATTGTATTGTATATTATATGGGGCGAGCATCAACCCTTGTGATGCAGACGGCCTAGTATCTGGAGGAGAAGCGAAGTCATGGTGGTCATGAAGTATTGTATGTTAAAGTGCTATCAAAGCTTGCGTTGTTCAGGTTCTGCGCCGAGTGGGTGTTGGAGAACCGAAAAGAAGTCATGGTGCTCATGAAGGTCTGTCCTGTGAAGTGCTATCAAAGTCTGCCACTGTTCATTCATAGCTCTGCGCCCGCCTGGTGGGCTTTGGGAAGCCAAGAAGAAGTCATGGTGGTCATGAAATGCTGTCGTAACTTGCCAGAGTTCATTATTCAGGTGGGGCCGGCCCCGGGTGGGTATCTAAGTCGTGATAACCTGGTGCCCGGTCGGCATGATAAACGTTCTTGGACAGGCCTTCGAGTCCTTGGTTGCATGTTTGGTGCGGACTGAAATTTCTATAACAAACTCGTGTCTATTTGACACTTGTTGTTTCTGGCGGGCCTCTTCAATAGTTGGCTAGGTTTATATCGTAAAGTAAGTAACGTATCTGACATGATGTCGAATAATGTATGCCGTCGTATCATGCTTGTATATGAACGTTCTACATCTTTCATCGTTCCATAATAATTGGTAAATCTGTCCAGTAATACAACCAAAGAATCGAATTGGTGATGTTGACTGACGAGCTTACCCTTAGGAGTTTCCCAACAAAGGCTGGCTGGGATCGGATCTGCTGGCCCGATCGAACAGGCTTTCGCCGCCAACCGCTGTAGCAAGAGAGGATGATTGCAGCTCAGTTGATGATCCTAGTTCAGAGAGACCTTGTTCTGTCTCAGGATATGGACTTCTCGGGTCCGTAGCTTCAGCCGTATGGTGCGGAAGGTTCGGCGAATGAAGAGCAGCGTGACTCGGACTGCTAATCCGCTGTGCGGCTATAATGTGGCTTTGAAGATCGTGGTGCAAATTGATATCTCCTGTATCCAAGCTGAGGGTGGACAGAGATAACTCGGATCCTGACATAAAGGCCACTTCCTCGTCAATTTGATAGTTTCGTAGCGGAAAGGTTCCACTACCAGACGTAGGGAAATCATTGAAGGAGCCCTGGGGCGAACCTTCCACGTACAGAGAGCCAACCAGCCCTTCCTCGACGTCTCTTTCTCCCTGAAGTATATGCCTGGGAAATGCTGAATAAAGCCTGGGACCAAGAAATACCGTCAGGAACAGGAAGATGCAAAGGATGGCTGGCACCCATGGCACGAGCTCAGTGGGCGGGGGGCGTGGGGCTGGCAAGGCACTCAAGAACCATAGAGCTGCTCCAAGAGCCAAGGAATAGACGCCATACCTGAGAAATTTGTTAGAGAAGGGATTAAGTAGGTTTCCTAGGGGAAGGGAAACTCATACGCCTTGATCTCCTGAAGCCATAGGCAGACAAACACCATAGCTGCTGTGGTGAATATTGCCACTGTCCTGGAGGCTGTGAGTACACTTTCAAGTCATCACGCTCGTCGAATGTGTTTCACTTACGCCAGAAAAACATGTTCTTCCTCAGAAAGAACCGAGGCAACTGCGGCGGAGCTGGCCATCGACCCGGCCGAGACGACCCTCAGCGTGTCAATTACTGACACCGTGATGATGCTACGCATCTCGGGAATTGTCAGTGTCTGGGAAATGGAAATGATCCTCATTACGTGGCTTCTCGTTCAACACAATGACAAGACAGTTAACTTGGAGATAGAATCTGCCAGCGGACGATCAGCAAAGCATGAAATGAGGCGTGAACAACACAGCAGGTTGAGCCAACGTGAGAGAGGTGCGGTGAAGATAAAGTAGATTACCAGCATAACGCTGAGCTACGGTAGCATTGGGCATTTTGCGGGGAGGCATGGCGGTGGATCTCTCTTGCTGGATAGTTACTGTCCACTACTGTCGCCATGCAGGGCTGCACTGGCTCAGAACCGCGGAGATGCGTGATATGCACGAATTGCCTGACATGTGAAGAACAGAATGCTCCATTCCACCGAGGACTACATTTGTAATCCACTTGCCTCTGGTGATGGCTTCACATATTTCTGGAGAGGGACGTCTACGATCGGCTCAACGTAAGTCAGCCTTGCCGCGACTCGCCACATGATTGGCTGCCCTTCGGTGAGATCAGGGCAATGAAAGAGCCTCGCGGGCCGCCTCAGGTTGCCTCGTGAGGAGCCGACCTCCAGCAACCCATTCCGCATTCACATCAACCACTCAGCGGAGAATTCGGGCCTCATGCGATGTGACAGGGCTGACCGAATATGCAAGCCGTTGGTAGCCGGCTGCTTGCTCGGTGACCGAATGGAGCAGCTGGAAAGGCGACTCTTGCTTTGTCGCCCTGCTCATACGTGCATCCTTGCGTCTGTGAGACGCCCCGCATTGAATCACTCTCCGAAATTGGCTCTGAGACAGTAGACATGCTATCTAATTCATTGAGAAAACTTGCGAGGCTCGATCAGATGAGGGAGGCGAGGTTTTCGGATAGTTTATATAACGTTCGACTTGCAATTGAGAAGACACGACTCAATAAACGATTCTTCTTCTGTCCCGGATACAAGTCCCGGATCAATTGTTAGACCGCCATGCAAAATTACGTTCATTGCGACGTTCGGTCACCTCCCACAAGAGATCTCAACAGAGGGGCTGTCCCTGTCTTCCTAGGATCTGTCACGTATGCCTTTGCCCACGACTCTCGTCGATGTAGTGGTTGCGCTTGCAGGCAATCAAATGCAGTGTGGACACGCGTAGAGCTGTGCTTGTCCATCGCGTCGTCCGCAGTGTCCAGCATCTACACATTCGTCCATGAGCAGAGAGTTCCGTCACCCTTGAATGAATCAGCTACCAGGCCATAAACTAACAAAGTGGACAGGGGATAAGTGGGCAAAGCTATCAGCTACAGATCCTACCTTACAAGCTTCCAGGAGTGGAATTTCTTCTGGATCCGCCGCCAGCCTTAATGCTAGCTTCCTGTCTAGTTCTGGGCTGTGCTGTGTCATCATTCACATATCGACACCATGAGACCGACACTTACCAGGTGCACGTGTTTCTTCTTGCAGTTACTTTGGCGTGTCTGATTGGGCTAGCAACACATACCAGTGCGAACCTAATACTCCTTGGACTTATTCCTTGGGCACTGTCGCTAGCAATGGCATTGAGCATCACTGTCCATTGGTGCGTGCGACGCTACAACAGAGAACAGGGAGCCATTACCCCTGAATACGACGAAAAGAACGATCTTCTAAGTTGGGAATCTACCTTACTACAGGATGTATAATATATTGAAAATATTCAGCTGGACCTTGGCCGGCCCTTGGATATCCAGAAGATCCCACGTTCGTTTTTGGATTATGGATCGGACCCCCTTCCTTTCAGGACCTACTGGATTGGACCTGCCACTTCGATTCTGGACACCGGGTTGGACGGCCAAATAGTTCCTGGGGAGCTCCAGCGCCCCCACCGGACAATAAGCGTGGGAAATGGTAAAGGTTGCGTTTATATAACGTCATATTTTTAGGGTTGATACAAAAACCTTCTTGGATTCAGTCCAGGAGATGCCAAGGTTTACCTATACGTTCTAATGCGAATGTTGCGTGTTGCGTCTTGCAGCCCGCGCTCCATTCATTTGACAGTAGCATGCCAAAATGATATTATGAGATATTCTCCTTTGGCAATGCACTGTTGCTAAATCACGTTTTGCGCGCTCGACAATGCACATTGACGAGGCGCAAACCTATGAGGCTTGCTCACTATGAAGGAACCTCTCCGCTCTTTTTATGATGCGATACAAAAGTTTTGATTCTAAGCTGTCGGGCTATGATTTGATCGGCCCTTTAACAATGCCGACATTATGCAAAGCGGGACTTTATTTGTACGAAAGAGTTTGCGTTGTCTTGGAGGACTTGCCCTGAGATTATTACAAATGTGAATTATATTATGAGGAATAATACCAGAATGGCAATCAATTTACAGTAGCAAAGTTTGATATGGGATTGTACGAATTGTGGAGAATAAGTGGAACGGGGCACTAGTCAGGTGCTATGTACGATGTGTGCGTATCTGGTAGATGATAGAAGTGTTGTTTTAGAGTTGGTTAATGTTATTTAGATTGCGGGTCGAGCCGCGAGGTGGAGAGAACCCCTATGATATCACGTGACTCATTCAGAAACGGGCTGGAGCGTGCGCGGCCGTGCAGGCGACGTGCAGGCGACGTGCATGCATAAGGCATAAAACGGTTAAAAATAGCGTATGAAGCATGAGTGCCCATTGCGTGCCATTGAGGCAGATAACGACCGTGACAAAGAGCACTCACACTCACCGGGCAGGTCAGTTAGCTTCGAGCTCAACCAGGTTGAAGAGCAAGAGAAAGTGGGGTGGCCATGTTTAGATGTTTTGGTGGAACTCTATCGAAGATACGGGCGAGGCGAAAGCAGGGAAGAGCTCCTAGCAGAGGCAAGATGTGCGCCTAGTTGTGCCTAGCCGTGCCTAGTTTGTGCATCTGGTTGTGCATGGCAACAATTCCGCGCCTTATCGTGACGTCAAATGTACATCGATAACAACTGTCGCTCGCACAAAAATCCTGCGCGCCCGGGTACCACTTCCTCCTGCTCTCTCTCGCTCACTTTGCTTCTTCGCACGAGGGGTTGCCAGCGAGCAAGAGAGGGGTTCTTCTCATCAGCAATCATCCAAAAGACGTTCTTTCAAATCCACCGTAATCGCGGTCGCACAATTCCAGCAAAGAATTTCTTGTCGCCGTCAGCACACTAGGCCGCATCCAGCAGCACGTGGCGCAGCTCAGGCTGCTCTGGGCGAACAGGCAATAGATTCAGCGAACCAGCTTGCGACGAGATTTCAGCTTGCAGGTTCCTCACAAATCCCTTTCCCAGGGAGCACCACTATCAGGCAACGAAAGCCAACCCTCCCCAATCTTCCTCTCAACACACTCGTTTCTTCATTTCTCATCGAGACCAAGAATCTCCCAATCCCTCTCGTTTTGCGCGCCAGGACGATCTCGCGCGCGGCTTGTCTCGATGACAATGGTCTCTCGTTCTCAATGGCTGTTGCCCCTGTCGCAGCTCCTTATCGCGTCGTTCCTGCTCCTGTTGAGTGGACTCCCTGCTGGCGCGCTGGCAGCCTCGTCAGCGTCCACCTCGAGCACAGCAGCAGCACCCTCCTCCTCGCCATCGGTGACGCCTGAGATCTTCCCTGGTGAGAAAGGTTACACCTACTACGGATGTTACAATGAGACCGTTCTGCTGAACAACACGGGCAATGTGCGCGCCCTCAGCGGCGGGCAGTCCGAGGCGCTGTCAAACATGACCGTTTCAACCTGCATTAATTACTGCAACAATAATTCCTATACTTTTGCTGGTCTGGAGTATACTAGGTAAGTACCCGAACTCCTTATCCGTTTATCCTTTATTCTTCCACTCGCCGCCTTGACTACGAGCTCGGAATCTGTAAAACTCTTGAAAGACTTTTTCTTCCATACATATATCAATCCAATATCAGTTCCATTGCTTTGGCTAACCAGTACCTATCTTACAGGGAATGCTACTGCGCAAACTACATCTCAACCTTCTCAACCCACATCCCGGACTCGGACTGCAACCTTGCCTGCGAGGGTAACTCGTCGCAGTGGTGCGGCGGCTCTCTGCGCTTGAGCGTCTACCAAAAGCAGAGCTCCACCAAGGGCGCTGGCGTAACGGTCCACGAAGCTCCTGTGAGCAGCGTTCTTGCTCTTGGGATTGCCATTGGGTTCTTAATGTATCTGGCATAAAAACCACGATCAAGGAAAAGAGAAAGAGACAAAACCGACCTTACTTATTGGATAATTGATAATGTATGTATGTGTGATTGGCACTTGTCTTGACGATGTGTCTCTACGCGCCATCAAAAGAAAGGCTATGTTGAGAATTTTTGTGGACCGCTTTGAAATACAAAGCGGACGGAAACGATGCAATGGATACGATAACGGGTTGATACCTGGAGTTTAATTCTTTTTTTCACCTCCCATCGATAATGATCGGATTCTGCCGGCGCGAAGTCACATATAGAGAAAGATTCGGAGTTTTTCAAGGGAATATTGGCGGGGAGTAAACCTGTATTTAGTCGGACTAGTTATAATATTAACCTCCCCAGACCACGCTCCTGCACTGCAGCTTGGACCTTGGTCTTGATACTTTGGAGTGCTTCATCCCATAGAGCCTTGCCCCTTCTAACCTTGTCGTCTTGATCATCATCCATTTGCTCCACAAGCCAGTCCAGCCATTTAACAACGCCCACAACCTTATCCATAGCCTTTTCCTCCAGGATGACCCTCCTCAGGTATCTCCCTATCGCAGCAACGTCGTCCGGATGCGGTCCGTCAGCGGCAAACTCTTTGTGCCACGCACTCATCGTTTCTCTCAGCTGCGAGAGCGTCGTGAGTTTCTGTGTTGTAAACGATGGTCTCGCTTCTCGTGGAGGTAGGGTGATCTTGTGTTGCTGCTGTATGTCTGCGAACCCGTCTGGGTCGAGCGGGCGTCTCTTGCGTCCAGGAACAGTTGGCGCGACCAGACCCGACCGCTTCGCGAGACGCTTCCTCCGGTGTTCATTAATCACCTCTTGGCGGACATCCTCTGGGAGCGCGGCCAGAAAATCAGGGTCCAGTTCTTCGGGTTCATATTCTTCTAGTGGCGCTCCCCCATTATCAGAGAGCCTACTGAGGCCAGAGCCGTCCTGCTTCGTCACAAAGTTCGACTGGGTAAGGGTTGACGAAGGTTCTGTCTTGCCATGCCTGCCACGGAACAGAGTGTTCTTTCGGGATTTTGTTGGTGTGATGGTCTTGGAAGCAGGAGGCCGAGGTAGCTTCCGAGGAGATTGAGGTGGAAGTGCGGTTCTGCTGGCATTTGCGACCTGAGCACGATGAGTTGCTAGAACTTCGGCTTTAACGTCTTCCGGAAGAGCTTCAAAGACCTCAGGATCAATGTCCGGCGGCAGTAATGTTTGCTTAAGGGGACTCTGCTCCCTCGATCCTAACGTAGGGGTATCATCCCGGGATCGCACTGCTGGTGACTGCTCACGAGAAGCTGTACGGCTTCTGCTTTGAGAGATAAGCTTAGATCTTATATCCTGCGGTAGCTCTGCGAGAACGTCGGGATCCATCTGTGTGGGAATTATAAACTGAGTTCCTGTCACATTCAGAGGCTTTTTGGCGCTCTTGTCTGCAGCATTTGCTCTTGCAATTGCAATTGCCGGATGTATTGAAGGCGTTGACTTTGGCCTTTCAGGGCTGAAATCATCGTTGATCGGGTCTTGTTGCTTAGAAAGTCTTGGAGTGACGGATTTAGGTTTGGTAGGGGTTACAACATCGTCAATCGGGTCTTCTATCGACTGTTTCGCTTTACTGACACTCTTCGGCGTTTCAACATCTTTAATCTCGTCTCCACTACTTTTCCTCAGAGTCTTTGGGACAAAGGACGCCAGAAAGTCGATGCGTTTCTGGCTTCCATCGGGCCTTTTGTCATTGTATGGTCTCAATGGCTCAAGTTGAGTCATCTGGACTCCAATACCCCTCAATTCACCGGGCGAAAAACCATAGCTACGGAGTATCGAGACCGCCTGCCGGCCTATTATCTCTGGCTCGTTGGTTGCGACTCCTAGGACAACACTCTTGTTGAATACGTCACATTTGCCATGACCTAAATGTTTCGGTGGGTCAAGTGGTGCATCCGCCGCCCTCTTCATGATCTTCATTGTCAGCTGCTTTCCCTTAACAGCTGCATCTATCATGCGCCTCTGCAGCTCCACACAGAGGTTTCGAACAAATTCTTCCGCTTCAGCTTGAGACACAAATCGGATACCCCAGTTTACATCCGCTGAAACAGACTTTCGCACCACTTGTTCTCCAACCTCGGTCCTATCAATGCCTCTAGCATAATCCCAGAGTTTCTCACCCGTCTTAGGACCCAAAACTGTGATCAAGCGATCTCTGGTCAGTGACCGAATGTCCTTGACAAACTTGACGCCGATTTCCTCTAGCTTGCCTCCAATGCTGTATGCTACCCCAGGTAAGCCCTGTACTTCAAGCCCCCCAATGAAATCCAGTACCTCCTCTGGCTTGATATGATACTGCCCCGCAGGTTTTGCTTTCCGTAGGGCGAGTTTCGCAAGCAGAATGTTACCACCGATGCCAACAGACACAGAACAGCCGGTTGTTTCTTTAATCCTCGCTCTAAGATCCGTTGCAATTTGATCGGCCTTCTCCTGCTCCCGCCATATGCTGCCTTCCGAAATCCCTGTGCCGTCAGAACCGCCCGCAGGAAGAACCTGGGCACTGGCATCAATAAGCGCTTCATCAACACTGACACTCTGGACTACTCCTCCAACATCCAATATCGCCTCGTAAAAGTGTTTGCTGGCTTGTTCATACCCTTGAAAGTCGTAAGGAAGAACTTTGACAGTCGGGCATAATTGCAATGCTTGTTTCATCCACATGCCATTTTTGATGCCAAAACTTCTTGCAGGATAATTACAACTAGCAATCTCGGACCCGCTACCAGTCCCATGAGCAACAACTGCCGGTTTATCTGCATACTCAGGGGCGTTTTTAAGCGAAACAGCACAAAAGAATGAATCAAAATCAACGTGGAAGATATAGCGCCTCGCTCCAGGCTTTCGTTTGGCAACTGGCTTCTGTGAACTCGATCTTTCAGCCGCCATTTGCTGCATCTTGGCCTTCAGATCCGCTTTCCAGGCTGAGAGATGATGCAGCCTGGACTCAGAATAATATTGCTTGATAAATCCAGGGTTCGCAGTTGTAGATTTCCAAACATTTGGGTCAGCCACAAGCATAGCGTTGTGTTCCTCCGCAGTGAGAACCTTGGATTTCTTTGGCGAAACTGCAGATTCCTCCGTGTCTAGCGGTTGATTAACGAGATGGCCAGTCTCTTCAATTCTAGATTGCCCATCCTTTGATGTAGCAAAGATCCCTGAGTCAACCTTCGCGGCATCATTTAGGACGGCTTCCAAGGAGGAACTGATATCAAAATCCGGAGAAGACTGTAACATATCATTGTCCTTGGAATCTAGTTCTGGCTCCTCCGCTCTTGTGTAGCTGTCTTCGGGCTCGGTATTAACCGGCTCGCTATTTCGTGGACTCATAGTTTTGGTATATGGCGGAGTGTTAAAGGACTTCGCGTTGGGACTGTCATCATTCACGCCCGCAGTATCTCTTATTTGGCTAGTATACCAACTTTGGTTCGTCTGGTCACGATAACCTTGCTGCTGTGTATTGATTTGGCTAACCACTTCTCGCCCATTAAATCCCAACACCCGCTGCCCCGGTCCTTCACTCAGCACTCTGTATTCATCCCATGGGAGTAACTTTGCAGCTTTTACGCTGTCAACGATCCATGCCGGTTTGACAATTCGGTAGCGCCGAAATTCGACAGCTTTCTTTGGAGTGAGGTTTGAGGCGATGATATGGGTAACAGTTGTCTTGCCATCCAGATATTGCTGAAACCCCCCGCCATGGCTGACAACGAGGTAATGAATATCGTTTAAAGAAGGCTGCGTATATCCATTCACATGCACAACGATGCCTTTGAAGATTTGTGGCGAGGAAGAGGAGGATCGAATTTCTGCATCAAGATTTTGCAACTTGATCTTCTTTCGTCTGAAGTAGTCGCCAAAACCACCGAACGTTGAACCTTCATATTCTTCTCCATTTTCATCATCAAATGTATGTTCTTCAATCCTTTTCCTCGTGAGTTGGGAATTCTTTTCTAGCCTGCTTCCCATCTTGGATGCAAAAGCTCTTTAGATCCGTAGAAAGGATGAAACGATTGCAACGGGAATAGCATCCTTAAACACAAGTGGCCTTTAGCTGCTTGATCCGGTCAAGCCGCTGCATGGAGTAATCAAAGTTGCGGATGCTGTGATGAGAAAATGGTGCCTATTAACATGTCCCATGATCCTTCGTCGCGTCACGGAATTAGCGGGGCGCGAACTGACAACGTCATTCACGTGACGGAATTTCTTGCTGTCGAAATGGTAGCCTTCAGTGTCTAGAATCTCAAGCGCCTCAGGCGACGACAAGAGTACGTACCAAAAACATCTCTAGAAATATGAAGGATCATCTTCTAATAACCCAGTCAAATAGAAGACTGGATATTTTTCTGTGGTTGTGATATCCCTCTTTACCTACGAGTACTATTCAGGTTGCAATTGATCAATTTCACATATTTGTGTCCACCGTTATCTCGTTCCTGTCTCTTGTATGCCTCGAGTGGCGGAAGGCACTTTGGCAGAGTCTTCTGTGGGAATATTTGCCATATTTATAGTCAATTACAGATAGCTACTACTGGGTTCTTATATTGTCGCGCCATCTGTAATTGTCTTCCGGGTCCCAGACGCAACTAGTACTTCTGACCCCCGCCTGAGATCACGACTCCTATCATGATGTCTAGCTTATTCTTCCGAAAACAACTACTAAGGAAGACATAGACTATTATGCAAAGAAAGTATCAGAAGTCCTTGCATACTCATTTTCAGTTATGGCGTATTTGTGGAAGTCATCTCCAGTGTTACTCCCTCTGCTTAGCGATATTACTCACGAAACCAGGGGGATCATGGCATTTCCCCTAGCTTCTGCAGATTATCTTCCGAGTGTTCTTGTGTCAGAACTATAAAGCTTGCGGCCCGTTAGCTTCGGGGTTTTCTGACATTCAGACCCCGAATTATACAAGAGAATCACCTGATGAGCAGATAATCAGGTGATGCTCGATTTCTTATATGATGAATCGTTTTGAGCTAATCAATCTGATATACATATAGTTGGATTGCCAGTCCACGTATCTTGGGGTATTTCATACTCAACCAAAGCTCAAATGACCCGAAGAAGAGCGTTGGCAATATTGTCAGTTTCACTTCTGATTGGATTGTCTTCCTTACTTTGGGCTTACCTTTCCACAACCAGTTCCGTTATTCTCAATAGAAATAGAGTCATTCCTTTGAAGACTATCATGATCGAGAAGACTGCTATCGTTGTTGGTTCAGGTCTCGCTGGTCTGGCTGCGGCGAGTGAACTGTTGTCTCGAGGTGTTGAGGTTACCTTGCTTGAGCGGGCTTCAAAGCCAGGCGGGAATAGCATAAAAGCAAGTTCTGGGATCAACGGTGCTCCAACAAGATGGCAACCTGGTCCAGATGTCACTTTTTATGAGGATACAGTCAAATCTGCGGGATCAGCTTTATCAATGGGTAGAGCGCAACGGGAGAATTTAATTGCCACTTTGACCAACTCATCCAGAGACGCAATCGATTGGCTGTCTCAAGAAAAAGGGATCGATCTCAGCATCGTCGCACAACTCGGTGGACATAGCTTCCCACGCACGCATCGAGGAGCCGGGAAAACACCTCCTGGGGCAGCAATTGTTACAGCTCTGCTTAGGAACTTGGAAGGAAATGAGAAGTTTCACCTCAAAACCGGATGTTCCGTGCGAAAATTGTTGAGACCCGGGAAGGCTGTTGAGGGAGTGGAGTATGAGTCCGAGGGAGAGAAAAAACAGTTGAGAGGGGTCGTTGTTTTCACTGCTGGAGGATTCGCTGGAGATAGCCGTGGTCTCTTAGCCAAGTACCGCCCCGACCTTGCTAGACTTCCGTCAACCAACGAGGCCAGACCAGGTACCCAGCCTCTGCTCACGGAAATCGGAGCACAGCTGCTGGATATGGAAGCAGTCCAAGTTCATCCAACTTCATTTGTGGACCCAAAAGATGCTTCAAACCCAGTTAAGTTTCTTGCCGCGGAACTGCTCCGTGGCCATGGTGGGATCCTGCTTTACAAGGGGAAGCGATTTGTCAATGAGATGGAGACGAGGAAGCATGTCACGGATTCTTTCTCAAGACTCCCTGCGGATGACAACACCCCCAGACAGCTGGACGTACAGCTCGTCCTCGACGAGGGAGTCTATAGCAGTGCAGCATCACACGTTGATTTCTATATTTGGAAAGGTTTGATGAGGAAGATGACTGCGGCAGAACTAGGGAGCGAGGGTATCCAGACAATCCGCGAATATGCGCTGGCGGCGGAGGGAAAGAAAGTCGATACTCTTGGACGAAGATCATTCGGTCAATGGAACCTGGCTGCTGAAGATGTAATGGGGGAAAGTGTAGTGTATGTGGGAACCGTGACTCCCGCCGTACATTTCACGATGGGTGGTGTAGCGATCAACGAGCAAAGTGAGGTATTAGATGAGCATGGCAAAGCTATAGAAGGTCTTTGGGCAGCCGGTGAAGTGACAGGAGGCGTGCATGGGGAAAATAGACTTGCAGGAAATAGTCTGCTGGAATGTGTGGTTTTCGGAAGGATTGCAGGGAGTATGGCTGCAAAGTTTCTGGAGGGAGCATGATCCACTCAACGTGAACAGATATACATACACTATGTATGAATACATGCACTTCATAACCTAAAATGGGATGTGTAGTTCAAGGATATGTAATATGATGAAACGTGCATCTGACATTTTGGCCAAATTTTCATCGTTGGAAGCCCTTCTTTAGGTACGAGAGGCTCAACCTAGGTCTATTATAAAAACAAAACGCTGAGAAAAAGGGGAAAAAACAAACAAGCACATTAAACATAGAAAGCAGGACTTATTCAAGATCTAGACTACGAATCTACTCGATAAAAAAGAAGCATGGAAAAGTGCGTGTGAAGAACATAGGAATCCATACTCGTGACGATACTCCATGGCAGTGACTGGGACATGCTGGTGAGATACAAGTAGATCAGTCTCTGATGTGGATATGGTGCCTCGGAGTGGCGCTGGACGGTTGGCCAATCAACGGGAATGGACCAAGCAAATGGCCGCTCCTCACGACGCAAACGCTAGTTACATAAGCCAGGGATCCACCAAAAAGCAGTTAGAGAGCCAGATAAGATAGCTTAGCGTGGAGCCGCAAAAAATTTAGCCTAGGAAGCTCGTCAAGGCCTCTTCAAAATTTCTCTGCATTCCACCGCCTGTTCTCTTTGCACCTCGCACCCTCTCATTCTTCTGTGCAATCGTTCAGGTACATAGATAGCGAAGCGCTCTGAGCTGTTCAATCAGTGGTTTAAGTTTTTTTCCTAGTCCCGGAAATTCTTCAGTAGCTTTCAAGATGCCTCATCTACCAGGTAAAGTCAAGCTTTTCTATTGAAATGACCGTATGCAAGCTAACCAGATCACAGTTGCCATGTTTGGACTTCAAGTCCCCCCGGGAGGTCTCCTCATTCCCGCAACAGCCGCATTCCCAGCGACGGTGAGTTCTGTTTGCATCTTTTAAGGCAGCTTTCGCAATGCTAGCTGCAGTTGACATGTATACTGACTTGATCCTTGAAGATTCGCCTTACAATGGCTGCCATTGACCCCAGTGAAGAGCCGGAGTCCGAGGCCGAGGCTCCCCGAGCAACCTTGAGAATTGTCCGAGTGCAAGACCTCGACGAGGATGATGAGGAGGATGATGACGAGGACGATGAGGATGATGAAGAGGATGATGAGGACGAGGACGAGGATGATGAGGCAAACGGAGGCCCCAGCGATCCTGCCAAGTCTAAGAAGGCTAAGAAGGAAGCTTCTATTAAAAAGCTCCTTGACTCTATTGGAGGTNGGCGACTCCGACGAGGAGATGGAGGATGCCGCCAATGGTGTGAACGGCTCCAAGGCTGACAAGAAGGGTAAGGGCAAGGCTGTAAGCAATGATGATGAGGAGGATGACGACGAAGAGGATGAAGATGATGAAGACGAGGATGTTGGTGATGAGATTGAAGATTTCGTCCTCTGCACTTTGGATCCCGCCAAGGTAAGTGCTCAGCGGATGAATCACGTTGCTATACCACTAACGACAGCCACAGAACTATCAACAACCACTCGATATCACGATTGATGAAGATGAAACTGTATTCTTCAGTGTCAGTGGTACTCACACCGTTTACCTCACCGGCAACTATCTCCGCGAAGAAGGCCATGATCACCGTGAGCTTTACGATTCTGATGAGGATGAGGATTATGACCTCTCTCCCGATGAGGATGAACTCGACCTTGACGAGCTAGATTCCGATGCTGAAAGTGACGAGCTCGACGGACTTGAGGACCCACGCATTACCGAACTTGACTCTGATGAGGAAGAGGCCCCCAAACTTGTTGACACCGACAAGAAGGGCAAGAAGAAGCGCGCTGCCGAGGAGATCGATGAGGGTTCTCTAGATGACATCATGGATAAGTCCTTGAAGAACGATGAAGAACCCAAGCTCAGCAAGAAGCAATTGAAGAAGCTGAAGAACAACAAGGGTGATGCCGTTGCTGTCGAAGAAGCCAAAGAAGATACCGCAAAGGCCGGAAAGGACAAGAAGGTCCAGTTTGCCAAGAATCTTGAGCAGGGCCCAACACCATCTGGTGACAAGAAGACCGATGCCAAGCCTGCTGTCAAAACTGTGAATGGCGTTAAGATCGAAGACAGGAAGGTTGGCTCTGGTAGAGCTTGCAAGAAGGGCGACAGAGTCGGCATGCGTTATATTGGTAAGCTGACGGATGGCAAGGTATTTGATGGTAAGTGCTTTATTTTGAATCCATTTAGAAATCCTAATACTGATGTGTCCCTTAGCCAATAAGAAGGGCAAGCCTTTCTCCTTCAAGCTTGGATCCGGTGAAGTCATTAAGGGCTGGGATATTGGTATTGACGGTATGGCTGTCGGTGGCGAGCGCAGAATCACCATTCCAGCTCATCTTGCCTACGGTAGCAAAGCACAGCCTGGCATTCCTGGCAACAGCACACTCGTCTTTGACGTGAAGTTGTTGGAGATCAAATAAGTTGGTGGCGCCATGAATGATTATGGCACTCATTGCTACTAGCTCTCGAGACAACCTCCAGATCTGGGACACTACTATCATCATGTATACACCATGTCTCTCTTAAGTCTCATTCTTGATCCTACTATTTCCTTTGTATCATATCAGAGTTGGTCATGCGATGCTTCGCACGCATCTCCGACCTGCGCGGATCTCTGGTCAGCTTCTGCTGAAGATGCTGCGAGATATCGCGAGAATGGGATGAGGAGGTCGGCATTGCATTTCAGGCGTTTGCAAAAAGTTTTGAGATATTTCTTGCCATGCTTTTTTCTTTTTGTAAGAAGGTGAGCGCTACCTTATAAAGCTCAAGATAGTCGAATGTAAAAATTTCCAGCCTATTTCCTCTCTGCCGTGTTTTAGTCATTAGCATTGCCGTTCCCGCTAGCTCCTTCCTTGATTGTAAAGAGCGGATCAGCTCATGCCTTTGAGGACTAAGCTTGCACCCATCAACTGCTTCTTTACAACATACTCACAGCCGTTGTTATCGATGCCGCTCGTTCCATCTTAACCATTTCGAGACATAACACAACATTCATAACGCTCAATTATTTTATCGTTGGAGATGATGCGATTCCGAAGTACTAAGGCCCTAGATCAAACCAAATCTGTTAATCAAGAGCCGGGGCTCAACCAATGTGAAGATGTAACGCCTCTTCCTGAAGAGGGACTCAGAGCTTCTAAGTCCCAACGAAAACGTTTCAAGCTCCTCTCTATTTTCCGGGGTTCAAAGCGTACTGGTAAATGAGAGTTACCACATGTTTTTTATTCTCAAATGCTAATCAGACGATGCATAGACTCTGTTGATTGTGAAGCTAATTCAAAGGCTTCCGATCTACCTTGGCAGCATAAGAAACTAAATTTGATACCGAACAATCGTTCACTGGACGACACCATCATACATCGTGCCAATCGAAATGGCCGTCCGGCTATCCTGACAAACGAGTCCATGAAGCCAGAGAGCACGGCAGAGGTTTCTCCCTCCAACAGCGCCGGGGACTCTAGTCTTAACAGTCCTAGGTCTCCTCTGACTCCCAGCCAATCCACAGATAAGACCTCACTAGAATCTAATATATCCACGAGCTCAACCTATATTTCCCTAGAATCGATCACTAATAACAAACCTCCTATGGAATTATCTGGTATAGAGGAAGTATATCCTGCAAGCTTGCTGGTATCCGCTCGGAAAGGTGTTCCATCGAGGGCGGTAAAGTCTGCGATGGGATCAAATCACATGAAGTACAGGCATTGGAATAAGATCAGTCATCATCACTCTAATCTTGCGGAGACCGTGGCTACTGTTGAGAAAACTGCTGCTGCAAAGGTATTTTTTGAGCATCATTATAATAATCTAACCTCTGAAAGGCTCACACCACGCTCACTGCACCAACAAGTCGAAATCATCCTTGGAAAAGAGATGACCAAGAGTAATCTAGAGAAAAAGGAAAAACGAGGATCTTCGATGCAACACGAAAGCAATCATCTTCGAAAACTTAGAGTTATGAAAGCTCGTGGTTCAAAAGCTCTGACGGGGAAATATAATCCATCTTCCACCTACGACGTCGTTAAGGTACTAGGGAAAGGGAGCTTTGGTGTCGTTCGGCTTGTGAGGGAGAAATGTGATAAACAGTAAGTCTGAAAGAAAGCAATGGGTATCATGTCCGTCGATATTAACGTAGAGTAGATCCTTCCAAGGTTCCGAGACAAAGGAAGTCTATGCCATGAAAGTTATCCGCAAAACAAATATGTTACTGAATAGTCAAGAGGCTCATCTACGAGCTGAACGGGACTTTTTGGTTTCTGCTGAAGGCTCTCGATGGTATGTGAGGCTGAACTATTTAAGAAGCAGCTAACCAAAACTAGGATTGTCCCCCTTATTGCAAGCTTTCAGGACGAGAAAAACTTATACCTTGTCATGGAATTCATGCCTGGCGGAGACTTCCTTGGGCTTCTCATCCGTGAAAATGTGCTCTCAGAGTTGGTTACAAGGTGGTACATTGCCGAAATGATACTCTGTATCGAGGAAGCGCATGCATTGAAGTGGATCCATCGAGATATCAAGCCTGACAATTTCTTGATTTCCGCTTCAGGTCATCTGAAGATATCAGACTTTGGACTAGCATTCGATGGACATTGGTCGCATGATCAATCATACTATAACAACAATAGATACTCCCTTCTTGAAAAGCTCGGAATTAAGATTGATGGCGATACATTAGATAGGAAAGATGCCTCCAAGGTGGCTGCTGTTACAAGATCAATAGACGCAATGCTCAGAAGCAAGGAAAAGCAAAAAATGGAGCCGCCAGTGTCCTCAAGTGGTGAAGGCATATTAGATTGGCGCAATCGAAAATGTAATAGACGGCTGGCTAGGTCTGTCGTTGGTACTAGCCAATACATGGCTCCAGAGGTGATAAGAGGGGATATATACGATGGTCGGTGTGACTGGTGGAGCCTTGGGATTATTTTATTCGAGGTAAATGCTCTGCATACTGACCACATTTAATTTTCGTGGCTGATAGGTTTAGTGTCTCTATGGGCATACGCCGTTTCAATCCGCGAATGGTGACAGGGACCAGACAAAGATGAATGTTCTTGTAAGTGTGAAAGGATTTTCATTCTTGATCAGGGCTGAGATTCCCAGCAACATAAAGGAACATTTAGATTTCCGACCAAGCCTTTCGTTGGCGCAGCTTGCCAGGAACTCATTGAAAGCTTGATTGAAGAAAGTGACCAACGTCTCTGCTCAAGAAGGTATACAATTAAGGACAATGCAAGCTCTCGGAATATTCAAGACTACGCTGGCCATTTTGTGTATCCAAACGATGCTGAGGACATCAAGAGCCATAAATGGTTTACGGGGGTCAAGTGGGAACGCTTGCATTTGACTACGCCACCATTCGTTCCTGATGTCAAATCAGCAGGAGACACTCGATATTTCGATGATGAATTCATCTCTGACTTCTCGGATTTGTCATCCTCTAATATTGCCGAGCACGCAATCCTTGATGCGTTGAAGCCCTTCGCTGAAGACGTTCAGAAAAAAGCAATCCGCCTCATTGCCCGTCCCAATGATACCATTAGACTGGCGAAAGCAGAGAAGGAGATAGATGGTCTTGAGCTCTGCGATGAACAGAAAGAGTACCTGAAAGTATTTCTCAGATACTATAGCCCCCAAAAGAAGAGGAGGCCTCGAGATAAGCTTCTCAGAGATAAGAAGGTCGGAATGAGAGTCATGGAGGTGAGGAAGCAAACTGCATTTCTAGGATATACCTATAGGCGGAATCCAATTCACCGAGGCAGGCTTCCTAGTGGAATGCCACAGGTGGGTGCAGGAAATCCATTAGGAGGAAGGAGGGTCTGGTACAGGGCTAGATTGAGTATGTAGCACTTACGCACGCACGGCGACTCACAAGGTCGGATGGTTTAGCGTGCTGGAAAGGCTTCCTTGGAAGTATGTTTATTGTCTCGAGCATTTATAACCCCCTTCCTATCGTTCAAGCTACCTTTTAATGGAATGCATGGACTAAATTATATTTGTGTTTCCGAGTGGTGGGAGACGTGAGACGATAGAAGCTTTGGCATAGGCCATCCGCAGTGAACATGCTGAAAATCCGTACTTCGACACTCTGAGTAACTAACTGCTAGTCGGAGAGTGGAGTGAGCATCTACCAAGCCTCGTATCTTTGAACTTGAGCAGGTCGGACCAATTGGTGGGCAAGAGGAGCAACTTTGAGGCAGAAGCTCGGAGGTACGTACCTCCGTGCCATTTGCACCATTCCAAGAAAGGAATTCGAATTCATCGTATCCAGCGTGCGAGTTGGCAAGGTCTTCTACCATGCATCGAGCATTAGCAATGCTTTTTCCATTTTGAAGCGTATAAGTCAACTATCCTCCGCCACAAATGCTTCCAGTCGGGAAAGTTCTAGTTGTTGCATCTAGGAGGCTACTCCCGCAGACATGATTGGACTATGTGCGTCGCTGCCAGACCTCCTTGGCCCAGGGCTGAAGGGCTATAAGCCTTGAAATCCAATATGAACGAGCTGCAGAATGGAACCAATGCAGCTTGATTAACGGAGTTTTTGCGATAACAGGAAAGTTTGAAGCGAGTTAGGTCCCAACACTTCCTCTGCGTGGCCGTTGGTTCGGTGATGATGCAAATATGAGATGACGTCGAGGTTCTAAGTCGCCGCGAGATCTGGGTATCCTGGAGCCCGCACATCGAGCGATAACTGCCGAGATTTTTCCTCAGGACTAGCTATCGAATACTATGAGGACATTCCAGCTCTGTCCAAGCTTCGTCACACGACGCCAATGCAGTGTCTGTCTGCCTCCTGCATGGCGGCGGACACGATGCCATATACCGAAGGCCCGATTGGCAGAGAAAAGTAGCACAAAAGTGGACACAAGTCACTTTTTGGGTATGAGGTAATTATGAGGAGAGTAAGGCTGTTTGCTTTTCCCTTTTATTGATCTTGCTTTCGGATTTCCGCGCGAACCGCAAATTTCTCTTAAGTTTGGCTGTTCCTCTCTGCGGAGTCCGGAGCCTTTGGACCGAGCCAAGGACTATTTCCAAAGGTCTCTTATATCATTCGTGGTGTCTCCAATTGATGTCAATTTAGTTATCTGAGCTTACTGCTTCGTCTCCTCATACCCGGTCTGTTTTCTGCCCTTGTTCGAGGCCCTCAGCCTAATTCTTCCTTTGTAATGCCTGTCCCAAGCATCAGTGGTCACAATGACCCCAGCAACGGTTCCATCAATACAACAGGTAGCAAGGTGGGCACGAGTATCAGCGGAAGTGATATGGGTTCTACAGCCGAGCCCATCCTCCATCCAAACCTTGTCCTGAGAGAGAAGGCTGAGCCATTGCCAGACCCGGAGAGTTTAGGTCTCCAAGAGGAGTTCAAGGGCTGGCATGGTTACATAGAGTGGGAAAACTACCCGGAGAGGAAGAGGAAGGCAGAGGAGTTCTTGAAGAAGTTCGATTTTCCTGCTGTAGGTTACAGTTTTCTTTCCCCTTTTGATCTCGTTGACTTGTGCATGCCATGAAAAATCATCTCTTAAAATATTATTTTATACCGACAACCCTTGAATCGTTGCAATTATAGTATGTATTTTCCTTTTGACATATATATCCAGGCTCCCGAGTTCCAATTTGTCCCATTGCCCAAGACAAATCCTATCCTCGATGGCGAACGCTGGAAACAATACCATTACGCTCTCGGCGAGGCTACGAGAAACATGCCGGCTGAGAGCTGGTACTTTGTCGAGACTGAGAAATCGCCCGACATGATCCATGTTCTTCAGTTTCCTTACAATGGTGAACCGCCACGGGTGAGTATTAGCCTCCAATGAGACTGTTGTCCCAGAGATGACGGCAGCTTAAGGCTGTTATTCACTGATGCGGTATCTAAGGATCGATTGGTATCTACTCTCCTCACCCGGAACGAAGATCACTTCGTGCGTAACCATGGTGGCATCCCGGAGATTAACGAAGAAGATTACTTTTTCGATGTGGGTGGACTGGTGAATAATCCACGCCGGATAACGCTCCAGGAGCTCAAGGATGAGAATATCTTCCCACGCCAATCCACAGTGGTCACTCTCCAATGCTCAGGAACTAGGAGACTCGAACAGATCCACGAATACCCCGGTGATGGGGATGAATTGATCAATGCTCCTGTGCGTATAATGTTTACTATTTACATGAATTACTTAGTTCAAACTGACAAGGACAAACTAGTGGGGGGAGGGTGCTATTGGCACAGCTCGCTGGACCGGTGTATCTCTAAAGAAGGTTATCAAATACTGTGGTGGCCTCAAATACCCCGACTCGCCCAGTAATCACTTGGAGTTTCTAGGCGCAGACACCTATTTCAAGCAAGGATCAGTTTACAACTACGCAGTGTCCGTACCATGGCGCAAGGTCAAGGTGAACGAAGTTTTGCTGGCCTGGGAGATGAATGGAAAACCATTACCACACATCCACGGGTTCCCACTGCGAACAGTCGTCTTTGGATATATCGGTGCTCGGAGCTGTAAGTGGCTCACTCGTATAAACGTCTTGGACAAACCGAGTGAGGGCCCTGTACAAAAGAAGGAATACCTGTATTACAACTCACAGGTCGGCAAGCACAATGTCACCTATTCAGCTGGTTTCAGCATTCAGGATATGCCCGTCTCTTCTGCAATCATGTCACCTCGCGATATGGACCAGATTGTGCACGATGGTAAGATCAAGCTTAGAGGCTGGGCTTACTCTGGAGGTGGTCACTGGCCCGTCCGAGTTGAAGTCAGTGGTGACGGCGGCAGCGTCTGGTATGAGGTACCGTATGACAAGATGACAGAAAAATACTTCCATGCCTGGCGATTGTGGGAAATTGACTTACCCGTTGACGCTGAGGGATGGTTGGAATTTTGTGTTCGAACATGGGATAATGCACTGAACACACAACCTACGTTCGTTAGAAGCGCTTGGTGAGTTATATTCTCGTTGTCCAGCGTCCAGATCCAGATACCGGATCTCTTATGTTGCATAAATTTAAAAAGCTAACTGTGAATCCCCCGTACAAAGGAATTGGGATCTCCACGTCACATCCTCCTGCCACCGCATCAAGGTCTACAGCATCAACCGATCACGTCCTGCAACTGCAACGAAGCTGGCGCGGCTCGAGAAACTCGGTGTCCCGCTAATACCGATCTCGCGTCCAAGCGAATTTGAGAGCGAGAGTGACCAAGCCTATGCCGCAGAGATGGCTAAGAGAGGAGACCGAGATCCGCATGAGTAAACTACTGCGGCTCGACCGAGGCACAGGGCACAGCATTTGCATCCCTACCTCAATGCAGGAGAATGTATGGTTGTGTGTCTTCAGGCTAGTTGCTGACTACTCCTGGAATCGTAGGAGTGCAGTAGCGTAGTCCCTGGGGTTAGACTGAGTAGGGATTTGAAATGTTATGGACGCCCTTTTATTGGAGAGGAGCAAGGATTTAGAGGAGGATGTGTGGGGGACAGAATTGAAGCCAGTTCCTTAAACAACTAACCAATAAAGCTATTCTATTCCAAGTTTATTCGTTCCTACCCAGTATACACGGTTTTTTGGGATTGAGAGAACCAGTCTCCCGATATTTTCTTTTTATATTCATTTCTATTCGTTGGAAACTATAAAGATTAAGATTTTGATAATTCTAGAAAGTCTACCCCACGCAGTTATTTAATAGTCTATATACTTCTGTATCGTATATACGTGTAAGCATTGCCATCCTAAACAGAATCTCGCCAGATCCGTTACACACAAGGTTCATGGGAAGTCGTATCGTGTCACTTTAATACCCCCTCTCCCCCGCAAAGGATTTCCCTCATCAATTTACAATCGGCTTGGAGAGAAGCAACTCTTTGGTCCCTCTAGACAACCAAGTTAAAACACTCCTTAATGGCCTCGCCAAACCTCTCAATGGCAATGGTCATCTTATCCTCCGTCGCAGCCGCGAAGGTAGCGCGGAAGAACATGTCCTCTGGGGCCTTGGCGTGCTCGCCCTTCTCAGCTAGGAACCAGCTACCACGGGACACGAGGACGCCCTTATCAACGGAGCGCAAGAAGACTTGCTCTTCGATCTCGTCATAGGAGAGAGTGGAGTAGTTGGGATGGAGACGGTAGTTGATTTTCATCCAGAGCTGGGCGGTTGCGTTAGTGTGCTGAGTTCATGTACGGGAGTGGAGACGATGGGAAATGAAATATCGGGGAAGTGGGAGAATTGGGAGCAGGTTTAATGATAATAACTTACAAACATGCCTGCCGCTGGAGGATTCCAGCTTACTATCTCCCCAGGAAGGAATTTCTCACAGGCGTGCAGGATGACATCTCGTCGTCGCGTGTACTCGGAGCGGATGTTGCGGAGCCATCCCAGGTACCCATCGTGGCCCCAGGTCTCGTCAAGCATCTTGTACAGCACCATCTGGCTGAATCCGCTGGGGTTCTGCACAGAGCACTCGTTGTGCCGTATGAAGCGCTCGACGATCTGAGCGGAAGCTGTGATCCAGCCTACGCGTGTACCGGGGGCGATGACCTTGGAGAAAGAGTCCATGCGCATCACACGGCCGTCTACGTCTATGGAGAGGTAGGTTGGGATTAGAGCGCGCAGGAAAGAATCGTTTGTGGTTGTCGATGGGGCCAGAGTGAGTGTGTTGCCGTTGCTGGCAGCAGCAGATGGTGATACATAAGGCTCCATTTGGAGGAAATAGTATGGCTCATCTTCGAGGATGTAGACGTCGTGCTTCTGAGCTACTTTATAGATTGCTTTTCTTCGCTCTACGCCTTGGGTTGCTCCTGTGGGGTTTTGACCACTGGGTACGGTGTACAAGATAAATGGTTTTCGTGCGCCTCTCTTCTGCTCATCCCAGTTCGACAGGATCTCATCCATGTCCTCGGGTATTAAACCTTCGCTGTCCATCTTGATTCCTATGCAGTTGATTCCCATTGGTAAAGCTGTCTCCATGGCCGATACAAAGGTGAATTCCTCGCTCATAATGTAGTCTCCTCGCTGGCAGAACATACGATAGGTCTGATCGAGAGCATGAGTGCTGCCGACTGTCAAGCAGCATTGCCAATCGTCATACGGAGGGTTGTTGACCAATTCTGTGTGCTCTGTGACAAAACGTATCAATTGGGCTGCACCCGTGCCCTGGCCGTAGTTGAGCGCCACAGCCAAATCGTACGACCCAGTGCCTTCGGAAATCTCATATTTCCCAGCGGTGACAACTTGTCCTGTGGTCTTAGTCTCGGCTTCGCTGAAGTGGGGTGGAGTTGGAGTCTTGAAGGAGAGGGACTCGATGGGGAAGTACTCAGGGCACGGGAGGCCTCCACCTAGGGAGATCAAACCGGGGTTTTTGAGGTACTTGGCGGCTGCTTTCAAGGAGGAAGGCTTGCGCGACTTGGATTCGGGAGTCAGGCGGTCTGTATCAGTTCTATGTGAGCATGATAGTGCAAAAGAGCTACAAGGCTGAACGTACGATCCCATCGTTTTGCCTTTGGCTTGCCTGTTGACTGAAGAAAGAAGACGTAGTTAGCACACGACAAGGAAGGAAAGAGAGATCACAAGAAATTCAATTGTCTGCAGGGAGAAAAAGAAATTTGGCATTTCAACGGAGAGAGAAAAAGAGCTGCCGCTTAGAAAAATGGCCATTGACTCACAGGACTCTTGTACAGATCACTGCTGGTTGGAGCAGCCGTGCCCGCATTCATTTTAGGGGCTTTTGCCCGCAGCGCAGCAATGCCATCGAGTGTCAATGGCTTGTGCGACAAGAATTGGTCAGCATTTGTGGTATTGTCGCCGTTGGCGATATCGATGGCGGAGGGTGGAGGAGCCATGGAAGGCTGCGGCTCTGGATATATATGCGTATGGATAAGAAGATAAGATAAGGAAAGGCGGGCAGGTGTGTGGGTGTGGATGATGTGTGACAATGGTTTCGATATAGGTTTGTGTAATTAAGTACGTGAGAAGGTATGGGAATACAAATTGCAAGGGAAGAGGTTTGTAGGAGATATTTATAAGGGACAAGATTTAATTTATAAGTTGAGGTTTGGCCGATTGCGGGTTCCTTTAGACGACTTGCGCGCCCTTCGCGTTGGCGGGTCCCCTGGGTGGTATCAGTCCAATCAATCCAGCCATTGCGGTGACGGCACCGGGGCTCTATTTATTTCTTTGAGCCAGGAATGTTACCGTCTTTACCAAAGCATGGGCTGAGCTCGGCCCGGGGACAGTTTCAAGCCCCATTGGACGGGGACGTCTGAGCTATATTGGCGGTGAATTTTACGTGTCGTCCAGCTGGACCGTGGTACCTCGTGCCCTGCGGCCCAGCACATACTGCATATTGTACTGTACCACCGCCAGCCGAAACGGATGCTGATGCTTGGACACAGACCGTGGCACTGCAGCTTTTGCCATCCCGAAGGGGCCGTTGCATGCGGGGGTGACGCTGTCCTGTTTGTAAAGAGAATGAGTTTACGGTGTGCTTATTCGAGGCTCTGTGCTGCTGTGAATATGCTCTTTGCTTTTGCTGATTCCTCCCACCCAAATCCCACATAACATGCATGGTGCATGTTCCTTTATTTTTCACTTCCCCTCTTTTGCCAATGGCTTGTTGGAACGCCATTCCAATTCACTCTGCTGCATCTGCTCCAGTCTGTCAGTTTGTCATTCGACTTTTCTTCTGCCTTCTACCTCCTGCATCGGAGGTGCGTCCTTGCGTCCTCACCAAGCCCTCTGCTCTTAGTGAGGGGAAATCGAGTTTCTCTTATCTTATCGCAACTTGGAAGCCGCTGCAAGCCGAAACCCATTATGTAACCTACGGGAGGGGTGATCATGTGCGACGTTTGGCGGCCTTAGGTCTTAGGCGAATACGAGCGCCAGACCAGGCAATAATTACGACACAACGGACCACAAAGTTTTGTTGCACGTCTGAGCTTCTTCCATCGTCAGTGCTGAGCAAAGACAACGAGGTGGTCGAAGTCTCGTGATCTGATTATATAACACCTGAGTCATCATTATTGAAGCATGTGCCACAAAAACTCACTAGCCACACATATGAAGCTTCAGCCACAGCGTGGCCTGTCGTGGCTCGTTCCTGTTGAGGGGAACGAAGAACGCGCGGCATCGTTCGCGGCCTGGATCATGCATCACCACTCACAGCTCTCCGAACCATCACTACCTCTGGTGCGCACCACACCAATTCACCAATTCCTCCGAGTCCGACTCTCTCGGACCATGATTTCTAGGCTCTAGCCCTCGCCGTGACTCTGCCTTCTTTTCGACTCCCTTCTTGCCACTTCCACCAAGAGCGTCGGATCCGAGAGATAGTGCTCGGATTTATCTGATCTACATGGAAGTTCTCCAGTTGGCCAGCCACCTCTAGTCTTGGATGGCATGGTGCCACAAAAGTCATTACACCGATTGGAGGCGTATCTCTCTCTTCTGATTGTCCATTTACATTTCGTTATCGATATGGCCTTGTACATGCAAGGCTGGCTCTGGAGGCAACTAATCCACGTGTATCGCCCATGTTTGCCTCCTGTTTGCTCAAACGTCTGCCTGTTGTTTGCCTTGTGAAAATAGAGCTTTAATATATATATCCATTAAAGTCAACCCATCCCATCCCCATTTTTGTCTTCTATTCTCACTTTCGTCATCCTCGTCATCATCATCATCATCATTATCTTTCCTCCTTTATCCATTCGATATATCAGGATTCCACAGTACACAACAACACAGAAACCATCGCAATGGCTCATCCATTCAACAACCAGCCCAATAATTTCTGGGACTATCTTCGCTCCTTTGAGGACTTCCGCACCCGCGGCGAAGGCATTGACCATACTTCTCCGCCCCCCTTCTGGCAACCAGGGGCCGTCCCACCACACAATCCTTCTCACCCTCCCCCACCTAACACTGGCTACCCATTTGTAATGGGCCCTCCGCCATTCGGATTCTTCTCCAGGCCCCCTAGGCCACCATTTGGACCTGGCTTTGGTCATGATCATGATCATCATCACCACCATGGGCCAGGGCGTGGTCGTTTCCGACATGGCGGAAGAGGCGGCCATCGTGGAGACCGCAGTCGCACTCGGGATCAGGAAAACGAACAGGGGGATGAACAGCACCAGGGATCGCGTTCCCGTTCGCCACATGTAGAGACTGAGGGATTTGCTCCTGGCGAGCGCGTGGAGGGAGATGAGAGCGAGACGCTTCGTGGAGATACTCCACGCGACCGTTCCTCTCGTCGCCGCTGCCCTGGTGGCCGTGGACGAGGATTTGGCCACCATGGTCGTGGCTGGCGCAGAGGTGGATTTGCGGGCTTCGGTGATGCGAGTGCTGGTCAGGCTTTCAACCTCTCAAATCTGCTCGCTGCAATCCAGCACCACCCATGGGCTCAGATGGTCCAACAGGAGCTCGCTAATGCCGGAATCAACTTGGACGGTCAATCTACTGGCGTCGCTCGCGACGGCCAGAATGATAACACAGGTGTAAACGAAGAGGGAGAACAGACCTTTACACCCCCCGTCGACATCTTTACCACCGAAACCTCCTACGTGCTCCATGTCTCGCTTCCTGGTGCTAAAAAGGAGGATGTTGGCGTAGACTGGGATGGTGAGAGCGGCGTGCTGAACATCGCTGGTGTCATCTACCGCAACGGAGACGAAGATTTTCTCAACTGCATCACTCAGTCAGAAAGGAAGGTTGGCATGTTCGAGAGAAGCATCAAGCTACCTCCGCCAGATTTGGCTTCCGAGGAGAAGGAAGAAATTGATGGTGAGAACATTGTCGCCAAGTTGGAGGATGGTGTCCTTGTCTTGACTGTTCCAAAAGTGGAGAGAGAATGGACAGAAGTAAAGAAGGTCGATATTTTGTGACTATGACCAGGTGAACAATGATTACCGAACACTTCTTTTGCTATGGCTCGATCAACTCGTTTATTATCTCTTCTTGAAGGATCTTCAGCTTTGGAGTATTGGATTTAATGGGATGGGAAATTAGGCAGGCAAAGCTTGGCCTCCGGCTTTATTACAAGCCTTGCGTGTTTTAATGGCGTACGCATCATAATACTATAACATCAATTATACAAAACAATAAAAAAACACGTAGTCATTAGTGACTATACTTAAACATATCTCATTGTTCTCCTTTACTTTTCAAATGTGCCAGCCCAGAAAATGGATCGTTCCATATACGTTCATCTTACGTGACATATATGCATGACTATATTGCATCATTGAAGACTTGATAGATACTGAGAAGCCACCAGGTCCAGAACAGTCTTCTCGATCCACGATCGACAACCGAATTTACCCTTGAACTCCATCCCTGTTTCGAACCAATTCATCCCAGCCCGTTAGGTATAAATTATTTGCACGGAGCAATGTAGCTGGATCCGATCCCCCTTCCAGCACCTTTCATTATGCTTTCATATAAACCCCAAATAGCCCTACTAAGACTATAAGAGGAACCCTCCATTAGTGTAATCGAAGGACAGCACGTCTTGCGGCAGACCTATGCCAAACAGCAAGTCGTCGAAGTTCATGATATCCAAGTCAGCATCCCCAAAGGCATTCCGTATCCCTTGACTTTGCATAGGTATCGATTCAGCGGCAGAAGGAGCGGTGGTGGGAACCACCGCTCGACATGACATATCAAGATCATTATTTGTCGAAGCAATAGCAGGTTCCACAGTGTTGTTGTTGCTGTTTCCTTGGGTTCCCGCATCATCGAGTTTGGCCTCGTTACGAACACGCTGCAGAATCGTGGCGTATCTGGCTGCCAGATGGCTAGTTGGGCCAGCTGCGCGCAGGAATTCCATCCCAGCCTCCAGCGTTTCTTGCTCTGGTTTGATACCGAGCAGTTCTAGTCGTGATTTGTCCATTCCTTGGACGTGGAGAAGAACTCCCATCGATGTGAAGACATCTAATTGGATGATAATGGAAATTAATGATCAGACTTTTCTTTAAAAAAAAGAGAAGAAGACAGTAACATAGGACCTGGGGCTTTTATTACATACAGTGGAGATTATACCATAGTGAGTTGAGTAACCCGGTATGGTATTGACTGTGAATTATCTGCACGGTTTCACGAGCAGCGTATATGCAGGTCTGAGCACCCGCAATGACAATGGACCTGAGAAAATGGTCTTCAATTTGCTGTCTGCTGAACATAATCAGGAGTTGCCGTTGCAGGAGGATGCGTATTTGGAGGTATCTGGATAGTGAGTCATTATAGCTCATGATTGGCATCATCGTGGCATCTTACCTGACCCGCATTACGGATCTTTGGCGTTTGAAAATCTGGCCATCTACCTCAGATTCAGGACGAAGATGGGCTGGCACATCTTTCCACCATGATCGAAGCTGTCCATCAAGAAGAACTGCTCTGCTCAGGAATTGATATTGCCGAGACTCTTCGGATACGCCAGCATCCAGGCGCAGTGACTTTCTGTTCGTGGCATACAAATCCTTAAGGATATTGTCTATCACTTGGGAGAGTTCAATGGTGTGAATGAAGAATGCGATCTCTGATGGACGATTTGCAGGTTGTCGAGGTGTCGTTGAGTCGTTATGGATGTATTGATCATCGACGGCCAATGGACACGGAACATCGTAAACTTCAGCAGCCTGAATAGACGATGGTCGACCGAATTTCATGCTCAACGTGCGGTCAATGATGAAGCATCCCCACCACACCCTCTTTCGAATCTCGACTTCTGCTGCACTTATTGGAGATCCCTCTGGGTCCAAATGAAGGCCAATAGTGAAGGCAGTTCGGATCATGAGTCCAACAAGGTTCCAGCATTCATTGAGCTGGAGAGTACCTTGCAAATAATGAGACATCAAAAGAAGGGCCTGGAGGAGTTCCAAGTTGCCCTTCTTGAAAACATACGAGAAAATGATCTTTCGAGATCGATTCACGAAAGGTCGCACAGTAGTCAAAACCTTATCTGCTGGAATTGCCTTGCAGAATTCACAGCCCAATGCAAAGATGATGTTGAGGAGCGCGTACCATGACGGTCGTGCGACAGATCCGGCAGTATTGACCCACATCTTCTCATAGTCGGCTCTAAAGCTTGGTTCATGGACAAAAGGGTAAAATGCATGCACTCGGTCAAAGTACCCATCCACTAGACTATCAGCAAGGCTACGCTCCGGGAGTTTGTAAACCACATCGTGATCTGCAGGGTTCCAACTGAGACTGTCTCCTGGACTATGCTCGTTTTGTGATATCGAAATGTCGCGATGCCCGATGGTATGTAGATGCACTCCATTATTGGCCTCAGACTCTGGTTGAACCTGGGACACGAAGGCAAATGTTGATGAATCCCCAAAGTATCCATCGGGGTCCCCAGAATCACTTGGAGTTGAGACTTCTAAATCGGCATTTTGCTGGGATCCGGGTATTCTTGCTTGGCTTTCGCTGTTTTGGTAGGAGTGACGCTCCTCTAGGAGAGGAGAATCGTCCGGAATTCTTGAGGAACCTGGCGAGGCATTCCAGGTGACTCGTCCTTCCTGGGCCTCGACTCGTTGGGCAGCTCCAGGTTGAGGAACTAGACCGCCTACCGATTGTCTTTGGCCGAGTGGACTGTTAAGAGGAACTGAGACCCGCTGTTGTTCAGCATAGCCATCTCGACTGTAGGTATCTGGTCGAGAGGAAGCTCGTGAACTAATATTGATTCTTAGCACATTTATATGCAGTTTATCGGATTTCTTATGACATGGTCAGTTACTGACTCTTCGGGTGATGGCAGGTTCGTGGTATCGGCGTATTGACATGTTACCCAGCGACTTCGACACCCACCACACTGGGGTCGTTCGCCATCACAACGATGTTTCCTCTTCCGACATCCTAAGCAGGCTTGCCGTGAAGGCAATCTCCTTCTCTTGATCCGTTCCTCGGCCATCGTTGTCCTCTACGTGGAGTCGACCAGGTTGAAGTATTTCGGATCGGATGGCTATTCCGCGGCATTGTCGGTGTGGGTGTTTGGATTACGAGAACAAACCATTCCGATAGAGCTGTCAATGTGGAGTCGTCGGAAATGTGGAGTGGCGGAATGCGGGGTACAGGGGTAATTATGGGGAGCCGAACAAAATCCGCGGAATGCATCTGTAGATCTCGGAGCCGTCGTTCGGGCGCGTCATTGTGCGCCTGAGCTTGAAAGCTGTCCCTTTTAATCAATTCTGCAAGATCACATGTAGATACTCTTGGGTTAGTATTTCTTACTCGCAAATAATTCAAAATTTAAGGTTCAAACCGGGGTGATTGTGCATGAGAGTTCACCAATCCGTCTGGATGATATTTGCATATCTAACGATCCATTTTCGATTTTCGACCATAAGTGTAATATATGCTATGAAACTCAAACTTTGTCAACGCCATAAAGTGATAAAACATGCCGCCACAGGAAACAATGTGTGCAATCTCAGTTTCAATATGCTTGTGTTTATCATCCCTCCAACTTTAATTGCCATCTCTCCTCATGATAAGGCTGTATTCCGTCGGTGGCACAACTGAAAAATCATAATACTCATACTTTGGTCTTCCTCCGATATACTTCTGTCCATTCTTCTCCAGCGTCATATCCCACCGGGTCAGGAATTTTGAAAGCATAAGCTTCATAAGATTAACCGCAAAAAATCTTCCGGGGCATGCTTGGCTGCCGAGTCCAAAGCCCAGAGAATCCTCGGTTGCCATACCCATCTTAAAGGCACTTTCACCAGCTTTGTTCCCCTCACGAAGCCGGGTAAATCGGTGGCCATCGAAATCGTTGGAATCAAGTCCAAATGTATCTGGATCAGTAGCAATCGCAGCCGTTGCAGCACTTGTCATTGTTCCGACTGGGAGATGCGTTCCAGACATCTTAAATGTGTATGGCTGGGTGACGATGCGGTTCATAGTTACTGTCAACAGTTAGCTAAGTCTCTTTTCAAGCTCCTTAATTTTGATCTCACATACGTAAAAATACGGGTGTCAGTCTTTGGCTTTCTTTTAGGAAGCAATCAAGCTTGAACAGGCTATCGATATCAATTGAACCATCGGGTCTGAGAGCTGCCTTTGCTTCCTGACGCAGCTCCTCCAAGTATTCCGGTTGTGTTAGCATGTCCACTAGGGCAATGCTAATCGTTTTGGCGGACGTGTGTATAGATGCAATCAAAGTACGCATCATAGTATCAGAGAAATCCTCCAAGGTAACGTCATCTGGTGCGCCGCCCCAAAGCCACTCATATCCAAACACCCCCTTGCGGTATTTTGCTTTCTCACTTGCACCTAGTAGGTCACGTTTCTTTAGATCTTCGTAGAGAGGAGTTAGTTTCTCTTTCACGAAGGCTCTGCTTTGTCGCAATCTTCTGACGCTTGGTATCATAGGAGCAACTACTGTTGCAAGATAAGGAGGCCAGGCTCGGACGTCGTCTGCTGATTTGTAGCGATTTACAGCAAAATCACAGGACTGACGAAGCCATTCTGGATCCGACCCGATTTCATCTCCAACGAGTAATGTGTTGGTAACAGTTGCAATTGCCGGGACAAAAAATTTCATCAGGTCAATTGAGACTGATTGTGATGGGTCCTGCGGTAGGTGCGTTTCGAAATATTCGTTGATCTTCCTGTCCATCTTGTTCGTGATATCTCCCAGGTTCTGGTGGATGCCGACACGAAGAGCCTTACCAGACCAAGGTCCACGGCTTGGTGCGCCAGTATAATCTTGCGCAAAGATAACTCCAGATGCTAAGGCCCAGCTAAAAATGTTGTTTGACAGATGCTTCATTTCCTCTAGGTGGTCTTTGGGGAGGATAACCCGATACTTGACTGAGTAGCCACCAATTGGGATTAGGACCTTGAACGCACGCCCAGATTTGTTGTATTTTCGATAACCCGTCTCCAGTAGCTCCTTCAGGTCACTGATATAACGAGCTCTAGAGTTATCTCCATCTGCAAATTCGTGAGTCGGGATATGATTCCACGCGCGCGATTTGACCCAATTTTGGTATACGCGATAGATTATGACTGCCACCAGGGCTGGTATAGCAGCTACCACGGCAATGCTTCGCATTTTTACGTTTGTCTCCTATGATAACCTAGTATTGGAGTATTAGGTATTTGCGGTAATGAGATTGCACTTCTAATTGCCTTTGGAATCAGTTCAAATGACTTGGGCTTCTGAAAGGGCGGCGTCTATATATAGGACTGCTAACAAACGGAAGACGGCACCGAGATCAACAAATTAAGAGTCTGTCTTTGGACACACAATTAAGGTTGCAAAGAATATTCTGTCATTTGAGTCCCGTGCGTTTTGGCTTATTATAGACACAATAATTGGGTATTCATTACTCCGCGGATGCGTCTTCGGCTTCCGCTGTATTCCGCGGTAGAGAACAATTAGCCACCGCTCTTGAGGAAATAGTCCACTTCCCCTCAATGACGTGCTCCACTATATTCTACCGCCGAATAAGCATTTCATGTACGTTGCATGTGTGAATGGCCAGGAATCACAGATCAGTGGGGAATCCGTGGGTGGCTGATTCCCAGTTTCCATCCCGCTAGCGTGTCGAAATCCGGGGTCTGGAGTTCAGAGCTGATCCGTACGAGAATCGGATATCACCCCCTTGCCAATAACAATCCGCCGATTAGTACATATTGCGGAACCCTGTTGTCTATAGTATAAATTCCGCGTGGAGCTCCCTCGTCCATTTCTTTCCCAGATACCCCAGGATTTTCATAATTGCCTGGAGCATCGGTGGCGACTACTATCCATTCACACTGCCACTCAGACCTATCAACTCTAGTATCCATCAATATGGATGTTGATGATGTTGAGATTGAGTCGAAGGGTTCTGCCCATGCCCATGAGTTTGCCCCGGAGAACGAAGCACCAGGACAAGCACTGAGGCTCGACCCTCATGGATATGCGCTTCGCCCACAGCCATCCGATGATAAATTAGGTCGCTAGACACAATTAAATCTGTTAAAGATCTTACTTTACTAACAACTATCAGACCCTTTAAACTGGTCACCATGGATGAAACTAGTAGTGCTCCTACAGGTATCATTCCTGGGATTTCTCGGCCCGTTTTCGCAAGGCACCATCGTAAGTTGAGTATTCTATACAGTGGAAAATACAAATAATGACGGCGAAGCAAGAATTCTGCTTTTAGTCCCTTGGCCAAGGCGATGGGAGTTACAGTCACCGTGGCTTCTTATAGTACCACAATAGCCATAGTGTTTGCCGGAGTCGCTCCTTTAATATACTCGCCAATTTCGAATATTTACGGGCGCCGACCTGTCTACCTAATCAGCACTGCTGTGGGAATTGCTGCCAATGCCGGCTGCGCTGTTTGCAAATCATGGGCCCCTCTACTTGTTGCACGGGCAGTTGTCGGGATCGGGACATCAGTTGGAATGGGCATAGGAGCATCTGTCGTTTCGGACATGTATTTCATGCATGAACGAGGATTGTGAGTCATATAATAACTAATTGGGGATTGTGAAATGCTTACAGGTTTTCTAGGTACATGGGTATATATGTGGTCTTGTAAGCCTATCTGCTTGAAAAAAACCTTGGATTCAATTGGACTGACAGTTAAAGTGTGACAAACGGTGCCCACGTCGCGGCAATTGTAGGTGGATTTACCGCGAAGTATGCTGGATGGCGCTGGTGTTATTGGGTACCAACAATTATTCTTGGGGTTACCTGGCTGATCAACATCTTCTGCCTTCCTGAAACGCTTTATCACCGCGACCCGCAAACTGGTGCTTCTTTACGAAAGCACCGCTCTTGGGTGCAGCTATTCAACTTCAAGGGAGTACCTATCCGACGACAAGTAAAGCTTTGGGATATTACTCACTGCTTTCTCATGCTCAAATATCCCTCGGTACTCTTAGCGGGCTTCTACTACAGTATTGCATTTGGCGCGGGAACGGTGTTGTTCGCCGTCACCGGAGCGGCTGCATTCGGCGGAATCTATAAATTCGATACCTCGCAGGTAGGATTGGCTATCGGTGTCTCTACTACTGTGGGATCCGTTCTTGGAGAACTGGTCTCTGGCTCCGTCAGTGACAAGTTCTTATATTGGGCAAACAAACGACATGGGGGAAAGGGAGAGCCTGAATCTCGGCTCCACGCAACTTGGCCTGGAGCATTTATCCTGCCAATTGGTGTGATCATTGAGGGAGTATGTCTACAGTACAAGACACACTGGTCTGGCCCAGTTATGGGTATCGGGATCGGAGCGTTCGGTCTTCAGATAGTCTCCACCAGTATATTTGCTTATTTGACAGATTGCTACAAGCCCCAATCAGCTGAGATCTCCACTCTTTTGAACTTTGGTCGTCTAACATTCTCTTTCACGCTTGGATTTTATATGGTAAGCGATAGACACGTTCAATATTACGTTTTCAGTCAGGATGACTAATATGCTGTTACATATAGACTCCTTTTGCTGTGGAAACTACCTATGGCATTGCCTGGGCGGTTCTTGCAATAATTACTTTTGTGTTGTACTCTGGAGTTGTGGTGTTAATGTGGAAGGGAGCAGAATGGAGGAAAAAGTTGGGACAGCCCGATTTTCACCGAGACTTGTAGGAATTTCAGCATAGGAGACGTACGAACAGCTCGGCCTCTATTGAATCAAGAGAATTTCGTTGCTGTACTAGCGCCTGTGCTACAACTTGAGTCTATATCAGTATGCAGGGCCACTCTGAATGATTATGGAACATAGCCCTAAGTTAACTGCGTTTCGACTCATAACGGTGAGATCGTACATGAGATCACTTCTTAAATACAGTAGATAAGAAGGAGGATCGCTAACTGAGCTGTTTAAGTTGTATTATTGATTTATTGGCCAGCATATAAATTGGATATGAAATGGCTTGCATCTGAATGACAAGTTGTCAACCCTAGTGCTAGCTATCCGCAATTCACTTAGGCAACGCGTATAGCTCCTTGAGTTTCCCATTTTCATCACAGCTGGCAAATTTCCACCATCTACCGTTCCAGCGTCCAAAAGTTTGCATGACGATCCACTTTATAGGGGGTGGAATTGGCGGCCAGTGTTGCCATAGTCCGTCTTCAAAGCCCCTGTCCAGATTTCGGAGAAAGAAGATTGTGCCCTCTGTTCGCGAAAGTGGCACTGCAGTTCTCATTGCGTTCATAGCAGGGAGTATTTTCACCTTATCGCCGTATCGCGAGAGCGAAAGTATCAGTGAAATCTCATCAGTAAGATGCATCATAAGCCCAGGTGCAAACTGGTCAATGAGCTCGTTCAAGTGGGTGCCAGAAAATTTATCAGGTGTAGCAGCCATGGCTTTGAGATAAGACTGATATGCTTCGAGCCCCGGAAGGAAAGCATCTATAAAATGTCAACAAGAATCTAGATTCACTAGTCAGAAACATTATACGGTGTTGTTCTATGCTTTCGTTCATTATGCCTTTCTCTCCTGACTCATTTTCAACAGTCGGAAAGAATGAATTATCTTCTCCGAGATGGTGGTCTATATAGTGCGCAGTGTCAACACCATTCCGTCCATATATGCTAGTGGTGATTTACTAATTAGAGTGTCTGCCCAGCAGTGAGCATAAGAAATGAAATCAGCTCTATCCCGCGAAGCGACATGTGGTGCTTGTTTGTAAACGCTGTTTAAGCCCCTGATTATTGCATTATGGGCCACGGCCATTACGCTTGCGCCTTCGACATACTGGTCGCAAGGCCTCTATATACATTAGATCCATCCAAATAAGCCTGTCGCTGCACCGAACTCACAGTTAACTTCTGAGCATGAATAGGTGTTTCAATCAACTTAAATGGGCCGTCAGCTAGACGGCTATGAGCTGTATATGGATCCATTATCCTGAGTTCCTTCAGTAGGATGAGGTTTACAAATTTACAGTTGCGAAATTACTCCCCGCCCAAGCCACCTATGGCATGAGGGCGTGTTATATAGCTGTCAGATGGTTCGACAGCTGGACCGCGCCGACTATTACTCCGATACATTCATTATATCCGGATATCCGCTCTAATAACTGCACTTTCTCACATAAGTTGGAGCAACATATAAATGCAAACTATTGATGCAGCTTTGGATTATTTGACAATTTATACAGTTTGTTTATCTAGAAAGGTATTTGCTAAACGTCATTCGAACATAGTCTGTCATGGTTATCTCCACCGCTGGTTGAGAGCTAGAACTGCATAAACAGATCCATAAGAACGAAACCCCTGAGGTATCTATAAACATATAAGGCATAATCGCTAATAAATCATGGTGCCACCGTGCCCCCTAGTTCTCTGTGAAATACCCCCCTAAGCCTTGCGTCCTACAATATCCAGTCCTCCAATTTTACTAGATACTGTCGTGTCACCACTCATGTTGGCATCAATGCGAATTGTCAGGCTCTTGACTGAAGTAAATTTAGAAGCTTTGAGCTTCAGCTCCGCTGTTCCATTAACGTATTCGTCGGAATAAATGTTGAATGATTGCGAATTCTCCGCTTTTGCCAAAGACTCCATTTCAATACCGCCACTAACATCAAGGTTTGCGGCTACCTGAATCCTTGAGGGAGCATTGGACATGGCATCTTTAGGAATTTCGATCTTTAGATGGATCGGACTGACAGACTGGGTGAAGGGTAGGTGAATAAGAAGGCGGGGACCTGATATTGAGGCTACTGCAGATCCACTCAAGATACCGTTAAGAGAGCTGGAGTCTGACGCATTGAGAAGCGTAGATTGTTTTGTATCGATTAATGACTTAAGGCTGACCGGTCCAGTTGCATTATCTGCTTTTGCCTCTTTTCTGACATTATCCTTCGGGAGTGCTGCCGTATAGTAACCAACTTTTGTCGTAAGTTGATTGTTATCAGCTCCCCTCACCTCATCGACCTTCTTGCCATCCTTAAAGAACTGAAAAGTTGGCATCGCCGTGATTCCGCACTCTTGAGCGACATCCCGAGCCTTGTCTACATCGACCTTGGCGAACACAACGGAAGCTGAGGATTCATGCTGCTTTGCTAGTCGCTCGAATGCGGGGGAAATAACTTTGCATGGGCCACACCAGACGGCGTAGAAATCAATGATGAGGAGAGGGTTCGCCTTAAGTTTGTTAAATTGTGATAAAGATTTAATTTCTTGCATCTTGAGACACGGTTTATGTGAGAGTGTAGGTGTCCTTGCGTTATGTGTACAGTGGCAACAGAATAATATATAGTTCGCCGACTTCATTCTAGACCATTCCGCTTAATAACTTCAGTCAACGCCACATATTATGTAAGCTTGACACCGAACAAATCACTTATTAATCGGCCATTATGGATAGTAATACCGTATATCATCCAGGGTTTGCATTAGCCTTCTAACAGATTAAGGATGCCATGGGTTAGTCGGGCATGCATACATTATTTGTGCGAATCCGCTGATTGATCGATTCCGCAGTTGTATTGAGCAAATAGCCTCCTACACGTAGTAACAAAAGAGATTTGGCTTGTTAAAGCTTAAAGCTAAGACTTTATCGTCTATCTCCATCCTACTATATTTATGTTAGTAGCAGGGGAAGACTTTTTATTGTTTTCACAGCAGTTTCCAATTTATTTGGAAGTATCTAGAATCACCTTACGGGGAGACGTGGCGCGGAAACAGCGTGTGAGTAGGAATTTGGAGCTCTTATTTGTTACAATACTATATAGCTCTGCAGATAAAATGGCATCTGATGAAGTTTCAGAGTAAGACCTCGCATCTGGTCCACATTCTGTGAAATATCAAAGTCTGCGCTGCATACACCCGTTACATGCCTGCCAACGACACTGTCTACACTAATATATATCTCCCTTAAGAGTGTGGTTGCACTCTTCACACTGATGAGGTCCCCAACCCTACTTCTAGCTTGTATGGTCGTAATCATGATTCTGTCTGAGCTCATGCATAGCTTCCTCAATCAAAATTTGTCTATACATAAGATGCAAGGTTGTATCTCGTAGCAATAAAGTTATAACTAATTTCCAAGTCTGGAAAACTTCTTCATCCAAAGGTTATTCATGGCGTCAGAATTGTTAGTGCCCTGTTTACGGACATTTGTATTACTGATGTTACGAAGATCCCTCGGCTGCGACATTACGAAATGCTGAATGGTATCGTTGTTAATGATGGTGAACTGGTCACGCCTTGGTCCGGACGGATATTCAAAGTCACTTTGGATTACATCGTGCTAAGGTTAACCATACACAATACCGGCCTGAAGACTTCATGTTGCCCGTTGGACCATCTCCATAAGCTCTCCTTATACAGCGTACTGCATCTCGGCCCCGATGCTTGTACCATCTGTTTGGGGTCGCTGACTTATACACATGTTTCCTCACTATAATTGGCACAAAAATAGAACTTTTGGAGCGGTGGAAGACTAGTGCTGTCACTCTTATTGGTGAAACTATCCATACGATGACGCCGGTTCTTGCCTTGAGTGTAAACACCGTGCTTTAAAATGCTACTATCTGAGTTGGAATTTGATTACCGCTGTGAAAGGAGGCACGGAAGAAGGGACGGAAGAAGGCACGGAGGAAGGCACGGATGTAATGTCGGCCATTATAAGTACGTACTGTTGTGATCTACAGGTCACTACTACCGATCTTAAGGCTCATAGTCAACAACTTGAACTGAACTACTGAATGAACTAGTTATAGTGGACAAATACTCTCACACTCATAGACCTTCATAGTCATAGGCAACAGCCAGTTGCCTAGCGATTGACCCGATTCCGATCGCAAGCAAGAAGCAAGTCTGGAAGTTCATCTGAGTACCTCAGATCTCGCCGTAAGGCACCATTAAGGCACCGTACAGCACGCACGTTTCCTGTTCTTCCACGAAAATCAGGCATCTCTGCTTCCGAAAAATAGCCCCTTAATACCAGCCCCGAGCACCACCGAACATGCGCTGTTGCGGTTTCGTAGAGCCGCGGAATGCCATGACACGGAAGCTTACACCGTGGCATGAACTGCTGTGCTTTAGAGATGCGAATTACGTCACATCACATCTTCCGAGATCCTACCTTGGCTGTCTTGTGTACCCCAAAATACAATCCCACCAAGGCAACCTCCTCATCCCTTCGCACCAGGGATGCCGAAGCGGTTTACACCAGGCAATAGGTGTTTTTGCAGTGCATTTGTAATATGCGTCCGCTCGAGACAGCAGACGGGAAAGTAATCTTAACTAGAAATGGTGTATAATCAGACCTGCGACGACCAACCGCCCATTAGTCCACATGGAAGGTCGGGAGTATGAGCGTAAATATGCTCGTAGTGAAGCTAAGTTCTCGGCGACAAGTGCTCGGATACCATACTATCTGCGATTGACTGGGAGTTTGATGCGGGGTTCCGAGTATGTTGTAGTCTTTAGCCTCTACTTTACGACCCGAGCCAAGCCACTTCGTGTCGGCTTAAGTGTTTTCTGTCCTCCCTCTACTAGGACACGGACTGTAGGGTGAATTATTACCTGCTATTAAGCCTTTGCAATCGGAGGTACTCTCTTGCTAGTCTCCAACAGCACACGTACTCACCGTGTTGGTGTTACAGGCCTCTTTGCAGAGCTCAACCACAGTTTGTCACCAGCGGAGATCAAACAGCTACGGAGGCGTCTGGAGTAAGCTACTACGACTATGAATCAGCAAAAGAAAAAGAATATGTGAGGTGAGACAGAACCCATGAATAAACGGTTAAAGTCGAACTTGAATTTACGATCGAGGATCATCGTAGAAGAGAGACGTTGTTCTCTGTTGCATTTCTGTCTTCGTCTCGGATGTGCAACAACAAGTCCATTGGCTATCATAAATCATGGATAAAGATGGGGCTAGACGCTACCTAAAGAAGTCCGTGATTCAATGCTCTTTTTGCCAAAGGTCTTTTGCCCGGGCCGAGCATCTAGCCAGGCATGAGCGCTCGCGTGAATACTTTCTGAAATTCCCGTTATTCTTCTGAAAACTGATTGATCTTTCCAGACCGTAACGAGAAACCGTTCAAGTGCAACTATTGTGATAGTACGTTTACTCGAAAGGATGTCATCAAAAGACATCACCTGCGCTATCACCAGGATCTCCCTGAGTTGAGTAACAGTACACAGTCCCAGCATCAATCGAGAGTTGAGATGGATGCACCTGAACTGCAGGACATGGAGGCGATTTCGCAATTGCAGTTTTCCCCTTCCATTATTTTGCCATCGACAATAGCAAGTGTGTATACTGGGGGACAGTCAGACGAGTTCCTGCGGCCGCAAATGGCACGGGAAGATCTAGGCCAAGTGGACACAGTGGATATCCTTTCATATGGCATGGATTTTAGTTTTCCGACGGATGATGTACTCTTTGGAGATAAGGATTGGAGCTTTCCCCCTCCCCAAGAGATTGGTACAGGTGTGGATGCTGTGCCATCACCCCCGCTCAGTCTCTCAGCTGAAACCAGTCGGCCAAGCTGGAGAGGGTCATGCGAGATATCTGTGTCTAAGCGCAGCTCATTGGAGCAGGAGGTCCAATCAGTATTTGCCCAGGTAGGTTATCATAAAAGCCGGGTAACAATGTCTTAGTCGATTCTCATAGTGAGAGCAGAGCAATGAGCCATACGCTTTTAAGTTTCCATCATGCCTCACCTTTGAGAGGTTACTTACAGGCTGCTTCAGCGTTTTCATCACACAAGTACCTTGTATCCACACTTCCACCTGGAGAGCTGAAACTGCCCACCCCTGTCTTCTCATTTCCATGGCAGCACTGAGTGCCCGCTACACAGGAGAGGATTATGTTGCCCGTTTTATGTACCGTGCAGGTCACAAGTTGGTCCTAAAGCACGTAAGTTGAGTTCTCGACCTAATTATCATATTTGACGCTGAGAGGATCGTTAGTTAGACTCCAGTCATTCTTGGAAAACTGAGCAAACGGAATGGCTGTTGCAGTCAGTTTTGATGCTCGTGGCCTATGGCTCAAGCAGTGCAGATTACGAGGCCTTTAATGAAGCTATGTCATGGGCATCGCTGTTGGCTAATGTATGTGCTTTTCAAGAATAACTATTTAAAACTAACTTTCGCAGCTCGTGCGCCGGCAGAGAATACCAACCCACATAACAGCGGAACCGGAATTGGATCTGCTGTCGAGATGGAAACGATGGATTGACGATGAGACTGCTGTCAGGTACGCTGAATCTCCTGCACCATACTTAACTGCACCAGTTAAATAACATTTAGCTCAGGACTCTGTATGCAGCATTCTTTATCCTGAACAACTTGACAATATGCTATAATATTGCCCCTCCTCTCCTCATCGAGGACATAGAAAACACTCTGCTCCCCTGCCGTGACGTTGATTGGACGTCTCCTACGCCGGCTAGGTGGAAGGACGCCAGGAAAGATGCCTTAAAATGCGACGTTCGCTTTTCTGAGGCATTGGAGTACTTTCTCTCACCCTCTCATACTGATTCTAAGAAGACAAGTAGCCTTGGCGCCTACGTCATGTTACACGCAATCCTGCAGTACATGTGGAGATACTCGCCTCGGGTGTGGTCGATGAATGCCGATTCTAATCACTTTCAAATTTGTTTCATCGCTCTGCAAAGGTGGCAGGGGTTGTGGGATGACGATAGTCAGTATTGTGCGTCCCCTCGCGCCTCCAACTCTGCTGCATTGCTTCAACTAGCCCATATGCGACTGCACGCAAATTTTTCCCCTATCCGAGCTACCTTGCATACTCTGGACAGTGACAAAATCTCACAGAGTATGACAGACTTTCACATCAGAGCCGTTCGCTCAGGGTCCGGCTGGAGGGCTGCTGCACTCGCTTTACAATCTCTCCGGATATGGGTCAGGATGGGCATGTCCTCCAAATTTGCAAGTAAAGTGTCTCTATATGGTTTTCATTTACATCTTGTCTCAATTGAGTGCTGTAGGTTCTGCAAGATTAACATCACCCTCTAATCTGGCTAATTTATATATAGGTCTCTTCGCAAGCGCATGGGTAAAGGAGATTTCTTTGCTCCCAGAATATGACCGCTCGACTGACGAAAGAGAATGCATCAGACTGGTGGAGGAAATACTCGAAGCGGTAGAATTGAATGATTATCAGGCGCAGAGATCCCTCTCCGTGCAGTTGATCTATGCTTGGGTATCGATTCTCAAATGTTGCGCTGTGTGGGGCATCGAATCCATCCTAGCAGATTCGCTGCAGAAATTTGCCGAGGACCAGGCTTGAATACTAATGGCTACTGGGATGTTTTGAGTATAAGATATGTAAAGGTCCGCAATTTTGCGGGAAGAGAAACTGTCATTGCATTTAGTAGCTCTTCTTTGGCCCTTTCCCTCTTAAAAACAAAGGTACACTGGGGAAAGGCAACAAAACGATTTTAATTTGCCACAAAGTATAAATGAATCCAAAATCATCTAGCATGGACAATGATAGATGCTTATTTATGCCATGTACAGAACCAAGTGTAAACGGGGACAAGGGCTGTGAGAAAGAAATTAGCATTGCGCAGACTATAACGGATTAAGGTCAACTTACGACACCTATGACTGTGTAGATCTAGGGCAAACCAATTGTGGTGTCTACAAGGAGAGATATACTCGTAATTGTAAATTTGTTGAGCATGGGCATGGAGAAATGGTGGGCTACAAATTGAGTGAGCTAATTAAGATACACGGTACCTCGAAACGTCGGTACAGGATGTCCACTGCATGGCGCTAGACAGTCCCAGTCAGGGCATTCAGAATAGAGACGCCAGCCATCTAGCCCCACCATGGGAAAGGATTACAGAACTAATGGTGGGGTTAACCGTAGTCTCGGTTTACCATGGGTATGAATGTTGCAGATCGCCTATCAGGACGTTTGCATACTATTTTAACCCCAAGCACTCTGCTGGGGATATGCATTTATTAGAGAGTGTCATCCATAAAATGTACAGGACGTTCATTGTCAATCTACAACTTGGCTAAACATAAACCTAAATTTGATCTTTTAAAGCCAATACCGCAAAATGCCTCCAAAGACTTTGAGAACCTTGGTCCAGAAGGGAGACCCAACGATTGAGAGGAGTTTGACGCTCCGGTGCGTAGGCGATTGGGGCCATGCTAATTTCCACAAACTCATGACGTTCATTACGCAGGAGTTCACGGAACGTTGCGGCCCGCTCAGTCGGACATTGATTTGGAGCGTGGCCGGCGGTGGAGTTGAAATTACTGATATGATCGCTTCTGGCGTGGCTGACATCGCCATAAATACTCCAGTGAAGCTGCTTGCTAATGCTCGGACGGGTAAAGGATTTTGGGAGTCTCGAGGCCCCGTGCCGACAATGAGGGCGTTAGCAACGATCCCACAGAATGATCGGATGATACTCGGACTAGATCCATCATTGGGCTGCAAAACTTTTGCAGACCTGAGAGAAAAGAAGCCTAGGATAAAACTTATAATGTCCCCAAAAGAAGAAAGCCTAATTGGCTACGCCGCTCATTGTTACCTGGATGCCCATGGTGTCTCTGTGGAGACCATCAAATCCTGGGGTGGGGAGGTAGTGTATGCCATTCGGCCTGAAGAATGTCTCATTCCCTGCAAAGACCCAGCCAATGGATACAATGCTGTGATTCAGGAAGCTATCATGACGCCTTGGTGGGCAGATATCATCGACGGTCCTCGAGCCTTCATTCCCCTCCCGGCAGAACCCGAAGCGCTGGCTACCATTGAGAGAACCACCCCTGGGCTACCTCCATCAACTATCCCGGCAGGGTATTGGAACTCGCTGGAGGAGGAAATTCCCGCTCTCGAGTTCCTAGACTTTGTCTTGATGTGCCGTGATGATTTACCCGAAGATGTTGCCTACCTTGTCACATGGATTCTCGTTACGAAGAAAGAAAATATCGAAGTCAATTATCACAGCTTTCCGCCGGATAGATCTCCCATATCTTGGCCCATGGATCCAATGAAGATGGCCCAGACTGTGTTCCCTTTACATCCTGGAGCGGAAAGATTTTATCGCGAGCACGGGTATTTGTGATCGCAAGGCTCAAAGAAGCTTCGTGTAACACTAGCCTCTGGCTTGAGACGGGATTTTATGAGTTACTCTCCAGTGCAGCTTTCTCTGGAACAACGATAAAACAAAAGTTTAGGAACCATTAAATGAATAAATTGACGAGTCTTACATTCCCGTATGCACCATGTACATCCCTTAACTACCAACTTCTAATGCTTTACTTCCCATTGTTATCGACCTCCATTCTAAATGCAACTCGACAAGGATCAATATTCTCAACCTAAAACTGAAAGTAAGTTTTAAAACAATCTGGCTTGATAACTTTCTCCTGTATCATCTATGAATAATGTCTCTTGTGTAGTAGACCTACGTTGGTCTCCCAACAATTCTGCCAGGAAGTTATTCTGGTCATCGATACGTTTCTAAATGTTTTAGATTTGGTTATTTGGTCAAAATATCGTAACGGTATGATATTATCTGTCTGTTTGTAAAACTATGCATTTATAAAGGGAAGAATATTCTCTAATATGAGTAACGGTTTTAAATAGCTTGGCAAAAGCATTATATTGATTGAGTTATGCATAGCTGTCGAGGTTATGGAGCCTATGAAGGACGGTTGTAAATTTTGATTACTTCATCCATCTTATTCCCTAAGAAACTCCTCAAACCATTGGAGTGCCATGAAAAATGCAGATTCTTTGGCAAATTTTTCTACCCTGTTGCTCAAGTCACATCTGACGGCGAATCCATGAGCAACTTGGGCGTAGAGGTTGATCTGGTAAGGCAACTGAGTCTGTTTTAAAGTTTCCTCCGACTCGTGTCTAGAGTTTGCGGGAAATATGTGGTCGTTCTCTGCTGCCGCGATTGCCAAAGGCCCCTTGATTTTCTCCAGCTCATCGGCTTCAATCATTGCCGGGTGAGCGATGTATCCGGCATCAACGCTTCTGGAACCGAGCGCCCGAACGACATATTTGGCACCAAAGCAGTATCCTACAGCAGCGACTTTCTGGGCTCCAGATTAGATATGACTTCTGGTATATAAAATACCTTCTGATACTTACGTTAACCTTGTATGTTTCGCGAAGTGCGTTCAGTGACTGCTCTACAATCGGGTCCACGGTTGGCGGCGTATGGGGTATCCTGTCCACTCCTAACCCACCTCGCATCCAGTTCTGGAGGTCAAAAGTGGCCATGTCGGAATTCAAAGGGACTGGGTCGCCATAGAATAGATCTGGGACAAGGACAGTATATCTACACATCATCAGTGTCGACTAAGCCCGCTGCTAATTTACTGACCCATTCGCAGCATATTGGTCTGCAACCAGCTGGGAATTAATAAATTTGTGGCCCAAAATGTCCGTGAGACTTGTATTTAATCAGTTGAAGACGAAAATTAGCCTGCAAATACAAAATTACTTACAACAGAATCCCATAGCCATTACGTCTTTCGGGCTCGCTGACATAGACTTCAAAATCGCCAATAGTCTCGATGCGCCCGTGAGCTTTACCCTCGTGTTTGACGCCTTGGAAGCAGCAGCTACTAATATCTTTAGAAGCCATTATGTGGAGTCAGATGAATTTAATCCTGAATGAGTATTGTCAAAGTGATGAAAGTGGCATCTATGTTCAGAGAGCGTTTTCTGCATAAAACACCTAGTATCCCCAAGCGTCCATCGGAGCCTAGTAGATATTGGAAGCTTTAGTAGTGGAGACAGCGCTCCAGGTATGAAACACCTGCCTCTACCACTGGTGTATAAAATGGTCGGATGGGGTAACACTTGTAGCACCCCCCTCCGCATGAATCATCCCTAGCATGTTGTTGTCTCCGCTCATATAAGTTTTCAACCCTTCCAAACAACTCTAAAGCACTGCCTTGCTCAAAGCATCTGCTTCCTAGCGCAGCTTTAGTCACTTGCTCAAGCCACATTAATGGGTTAATTACTATGGGTGGAGAATATAGCATGACCAATAGATCCTGTGTGTCCAGTTGCTGCATTGATCCTGTTGTGCGGAGCTAGGTTTCTTAATCCCCACCAGTTCCCCACCAGTAGCTCAATAATATGCCATCCGCACCAGCTATCAAAAAGCCATCCCCATCAGCTACTCCCTTTCTGGACTCTCCCATCTACGCGATTCATCGTCCCTACTAGAAGTACAATGAGTAAACACCCCACCACTAGGACAGACGCCTCAATATTGCCTCCGCTTATCAAAAATATCTTATTTCCTTTCGAGGTACCCGCTATAAAGTGCATGTTATACAGCAAGTAAAGGCGCCGTTTCGAGATCGAAAGCCAAGTTTAGCAAATCTACGAGGTATCAGGTATCAGACTTTGAACAGACATGGTAGCGAGTAACAGCATCACTCTGGAAGGCAAGTCATAACGGACCTATGCATTCCTAAGAGCTGGCTAATTCTACTAAGATTACCTAGCGTGGGAAGAGATCTCATACTCTTGGGCTCGCGCTTTAGATACTAAGGTAGTATTCTCCCTTGTGTGGTTCCTATTACCTGCTAAGAAGAGTTCTGAACAGGATTGGGATTTGCTACGTTCAGTTTTGGCCCCAACAGTCACGGTAAATCCAAAGCTCGTGGGTGTCGATAGATTTCTAACCCTGGCTAGCTTGATTATCTTGAGTGCTTTGGGTGGAAGGATGAAAAAATACCCTCCGAGCAATACGTGGCCAATATCAGCGGTCCTGATGCTCTAGGTCCACCATACACAAAGACTATGCATGTCTTCGCGGCTTCTAAAGTCAGAAAGCTTTCTGCAGTTTCTGCGACGGCATGGCGGCAGATAAAGGCACACAACTTTCGTTTTGACCAGAAGACTAAAGAAATAGTTGGAAAAGGTCACGGTCACGGAGTGTTACAATTCTTCTATGAGAAGATTGACCACGACTGGAAACTCACAGGCGTGAAGGCGGTTAATGACTTTATGGAAGGTGATATACAGTCCGTCTATCCAACATATCCGAAGTGTGAGTTGAAAATCTAGATCACAGTATTATCAAGAGTCAAAAAGTTCGTTCAGTTGAAAGCAGGACTTCGTGCCCCAAAGTAAACGTGATATGCACCATTCCAATCATCTGCGTCTCCAAAGACTAGACGGGAGACTTGACACTCCATTTACCAAAAGGCAAGGGTGTAGGCATTTGTGTAGCGGGCACTTGGTCCACTTCAAGAGCTTTGTAATGAGGCTTTTATCCTCAGCTGCCACGTACCTTCATACCAAATAGCTTTCCTCTCATCAGTGTATGCGGGACGATGGGTAGAGACGAGATCAAAAAGAGAATCATTCTGCTGATTAGTGTTTGCTAAAAGTGGCAGGGCTTGTGGTAGAACTAGCCATATCAAAATAGAGATTATCATTACCTAATACGTATGTTAACACTGGCTCTGTGCCATTTCTATTCCTGGGTAAGGAATGGAATACTCTATGTTCTATATTTAAGTTGAGGTCCTACCCACGGTTTTCATTCCGAAACCAAGCCTTTGGCAGTGCAGGGATATTGAGAGGCTAAACAGAATCGACAAGACTTTGAGGAGAAACCATACAGCAGAACACAATAGGACTTGGAGCCCCAAAGCCAAGTTTTCCATATTGAGCTATCAATGAAGGTTGGATTAGAACCTACATGCTTTCGGAGCTCGGTGGATACGGATTTAACCAAATACAAGACGAGGAACTAATTGATCCAAGCGGACCCCACCATCCACTTGGGGATATGGATACGGATATGGGATCCCTTGAGGAACTATAAATTGCCTTTACCCCATCCACGGTGCTCCGGTGTGTAGCTCAGATATTTGAGAAAGCAGGAAACACGTGACAGAGAACTGATAACAGTTCAAATACATCATATATTAAGCCTTCAAGATTCAATCGGTATTGGTCATCCTTCAAAAACATGTGCATCAGAACTCTTGCTGTCGTGGGTGCTACGGGCAACCAGGGCAAAGCGGTCATCACTGGGCTATTGCAGAGCGATGTCTCGCACAACCTAAAGATCAGAGCTTTAACAAGAGATACAACCTCAGATAAATCCAGGGGTCTTCAAGCTCAAAGCATGGGAAGCATAGAGACTGTTGAGGCCAGCCTTGACGACATCAGCACCCTGGATACTGCGTTGGCAGGCGCAGACTACGTTTTTGCCAACTTGAACTCGTTCCTAGACATAAACAGGGAGGTGCAGCAGGGCAAAAACGTGATCGATGCTGCAAAGAGAAATCGAGTCAAGCTGTTTATCTGGTCAACGCTTCCATCTTTCGCAGCATTCACCAATGGAACTTACACTAACGTTCGCCATGCTGAGAATAAATTCCGAGTGCAACAATATTTGGCCCAATCTGGCCTGACCTGGGTGGGGGCATCGACGGCATTCTTTGCCAGCAACTTTTTGTTGCCGGGCTTTGTATCCGCTGGCGAAGATGGGTCGTATACGATCTTGTCGAACATCTTGAAACCTGACGTCGTATGTGAGTATGACATTCATGCTACCTATTCTCGTTGACTTAGACTTTCACGTTCTACAGTACCGATGACGTGGCTCGAGAAAGATCTCGCTCCATTCGTCACTGCTACCATAGAAGCATACATGAATGGCAATTCGTATGCCCCTTATAATGAGGTTGTTGTGGTCGCTGGTTTCAGAGCGAGTATCAACGATCTTGCTGTTGAACTATACAAACAAACAGGGAAAATTGCAAATATCAAAATTAGTACAAAAGACACGTCTTTAGAACTCGACGAAATGCTCAGAAGCTTCAACGACTTTGGCTTCTACGAAGGTGAATGTATACCAAGTGAATTTGTCCAGAAGAGTTACATTCATCATTCTACGCTTTCAAAATTTGTCGTGGAGGCGCTGCTTCCGATTCTCAGATCGCGAGGTCAGTGATGGATAATATTAAGGAATGAACCAATGGCAGCAGATGTTCAGATATGATTTGTATGGCACAGGGACTCAATTAGGCGCACCTATTGATGATGCACTGTACAATCGGTATGTAGGTGAAAATCCTTTACTCAGCCAACCGCACGATACATATCTGCAACTTTTCTATAAAGTAATTTGCATGTTAAATTTGATTCGAGCCCCGTGCCGCATCACGTTGAGTAATTTACAGCGGTAACCACTCTACCCAAGCAGTCAGGCGTCAAATTGTAACTTTAGATTAGCATCCTTACCACCCAGAGATGGCATGCTTCATCCTCCTTTTCACCCCGCCAAGGATCTGTACGGCTTGGAAATAAATAAATGCAAATTTTAGCAACGGCAACAACGATAGCCATCCCTTATGGAAATCGTATCCCATATCTTCTAGGACAAAACTCCCAATCGTTACAGGCCACCACGCTGCCCCCCAATTGCCGAAGATCCTGGTCTTGTTCAGCATTGTTCGCGCCTGGAGTTTCTCAGCCCGCCTAAACATGGCTTGTTCGAAGGCCGAAATTGCTTCTTCCGGGTTCACTTTCCTCTTCAATGCATCGACTAAAGCTTCGGAAAGTGTCAAACCATCAGTCAACGCCTTATTCGCCCCCTCACCTGAGAATGGGGTCATTAAGTTTGCTGCATCTCCAATCAATGTGAAACCACTCTTGTGCTCCCAAGTATTGCCGACAGGAAGTTCATATAGCCGTGACGGCCGAAGAATGTGACAAGCACTGATGAATTCTTGCATCTCCGGAAGCCAGTCGCTGAAAGTTTTCAGCATGTGTGCCTTCAGGTTGTCTTCATTAGCTGAATAGGCGGCAAACATGTCAGTGGTGAAATTTTCGTCATCAGTCTTCCAGAAAATGTCGAGCTTGAGACTTCTGTCAAAGACCCTTTGAGCTACAATGCCTTTTTGATCGCAGAATGCGAATAGAGACCCTCCACCAACTCGCTTGATGAGGGTAGGGTGCTTCTCATCTGGCTCTGTAACGTACGCTTCAAAGCCGCAAACGCCCGAGTAGACCGGCTTGACATCAGTCAAGACCTCGCGCACTTTGGAGAAAGCTCCATCGGCACCAATTGTTAAGTCAAAAGGCCCTGCCGTCGTGCCGTCCCTGAATGTAATCGTTTTGTCTCTGGTATTTACTGACTGAAGCACCTTGCCCCAGTGAACATTTTCTTTGCCAACGCCGTTTAATAGGAGTTCTTTCAATAGTTCGCGGTCTATTTCCGGACGCTCATAGTCTGCCAAGTCATTCTTGGGGGGATCTTTCAAATGGAAGACTATTGTGCCATTTTTGTCTGCAACGAAGATCTCTTCGCCATCCCATCGCAGCCATTTCTGCGCTTCCTCAAACAAACCCGCCTTTTTAATTGCTACTAGACCGGAATCGCCGTGCAGGTCCAAGCTCCCACCCCGGAATACTCGGGCTGTTGGCGTTGCATCTCTCTCGAAAATGTTAACGTCTATGCCAATGTCTGCAATCTTAAGAAGTCGTGCGCAGACGAGTCCGGCTGGGCCTGCACCGATAATCGCAACCTTGAAGGTCATCGTAAACTACCAGAGGCACTAAGCACACTGAAATCAGGGACGCAACTACAGGAAGATGGCCAAGAGTGAGATTTATATGTCCACTTCTTTGAGAGACTCTCCTCCAGGCATGATGAAAAGATTAAGCACATTGTCCTGTTCATCAAATTATTTTATATGCCGTGGCGGTGACAACAGCACTGGAGCAGACTTCCGAGAACCATTATTGTACAGTATCGATTTGCCTGTCTCAAATCTTACAGGCCGCTAAATTGCACCATTGGTGGGGAGTGGGGTAGCTATGGCATCGTGCATGAGGTCGAGTCCTGCAGGTCGTATTGGACGGCTGTGGGATCCGGGGGAGGTCTGTCCACAGGTCAGACTTTCCTTTCGGGATCTCCTGCGAAGCCCCTGCATCTTCCTCAGACAACGGAATCCAGACCTCAGACCCCAGATACCAGACCCCAGATCCCAGCCCCACCGGGCATTGAAGAAAAAAAAATGAAGGATATAATTCAGCTTGAAACCATGTTGCGAGACCTCGTATTTCTGTCTTACCGTTCTCGGCCATTCTTCACAGTCATATATGTGGTAGGACCGGTGTACGTCGACTTATCTCCGCCCTAAAATCACGTCCCCAAAGAGCTAAAAATGGCCTTGAACGAGATATCCAAAGAGTCGGAGCCAAAGGAAGACGAAGTTAGGCACCTGGAAGATCAACGAGATCAAATTTCGGGTGTGGGCGGCATAATGGACTTTCAAAAAGGCTACTATTGGAACTCTAAGTTCATCGGCTCTATGATTGGCATTATCCTCATGGCACAGAGCCTTTACGTGGGCTACGTCTTGCCGGCCAGCTCACTCGAGATCATCAATGCTGATCTCGGTCCAAGCCACAACTATGTTCTGATCACAAATGCTGAAACGGCCATCAGTGGATGCCTTCTAGCTCTCGTCGGACGGCTCGGCGATATATTTGGTCGGAGATACTTTCTCATCGGTGGACAGATCTTTGGTCTGCTTGCTGGCATCATTGGGGCTACAGCACAGAGCATCAACGCCATGATCGGAGCAGGTGCGCTCATGGGTGTTGCGGCAGGCGTACAACTGACCTTTACCTTTGTTGCCTGCGAGTTAGTTGCAAACAAGCACCGAGGATATATCGACGCTATTCTCTTCCTCTGCACTATTCCTATTGCAGGGATCGGACCTGGCATGGGTTAGTAANTNTACTTTTAGTTGATTCCTTCTGGTAGACTACAGACTGACTTGAGTTAGCACGTCTAATCATCAGCAACACAGAAGCGGGGTGGAGATGGTTTTATTATCTTGACATTATCACGTGTGGAATTTCTTTGCTTTTCTTGGGTCTCTTCTATTTCCCACCTTCATTCAAACAATTAAATTCAAGAATGTCACAATGGGATCAAGTCAAGAGAATTGACTGGGGTGGCACGATCATCTTCGCCTCAGCAGTCATACTTTTCATGCTCGGGCTGTGTAAGTTGCGATGAATTCAACTGTACCAAAAGGTAGCTTGCTAACAACATCGCTCGTAGCTTGGGGAGGCACGTCTTACTCTTGGACAAACGGCCATGTCATCGGTTTTATTACTGTGGGTGGTGCTCTTCTTGTGATTCTTGGTCTCTACGGTGCGTCTGATCCAATCCGTTACCGACATACTCAGGCTGATACTATCGGCAGAAGTCTATGCTCCCTGGGTCTCTGAGCCCTTGCTTCCAAGAAGACTCGTAACTAACCGTAATTATATTGCCCTAACATGCTGCGGTGGGGTCGGGACTATGATATTCTTCAGTCTCAACATCTTATGGCCACAACAAATTACAGCCTTAGGATACGGGACAACGAATGTCCAAATCGGCTGGCTTTCTGTAAGTTCTCAAAACTCGGAGCGGAAATGTACCAGTTCTGACTATATCTCATACAAGTGTGCTGCTGGTGCCGCAGTGGTTTTTGGCCAGACTATGGCCGGAGTCCTGTTCAAGTGGCTGGGTCATGGAAGATGGCAACTAGTTGCTTGCACAACAGGGATGTGTGTCTTCATGGGAGGCTTGGCTGCGGCGAACAAGGATAACAGAACTCTTGCATTAGCCGTAAGCCTCAGCCCATCATAATGATTGTTAATATTACTGGAAAAACTCACACGTCAAGAAGTTTACATCCCTTGGAGGATTTTGCGTTGGCGTTCTCGAATTGGTGCATATCGTAATGGTTGGACTATGCTGTGAGCCTAGTGATATTGGTCTAGCTTCCGGTCTGCTTGCATCTATAAGACAAGTTACAGGAACCATCGCTGGTAAGTTCATGGCGGTAGATCTTCGTATAAATGTGTTGACTAATTAATCTTGTATAGCTACAATATACGTTGTTATTCTGCAGAACAGACTCGCCACAGAAATACCGGCGAATGTCGTTCCTGCCGCGCTGAACAACGGGCTCCCGAACTCCAGCTTACCTCTCCTCTTCAATGCAATTCAAAACGGTACAAGTAGTGCCTTGCTTGCTGTGCCAGGTGTCACAACCAAGATTGAGGCGGCTGTTGCTGCAGCCACAACCCAGGCCTACACGAGTAGTTTCAAAACCGTCTATCTCGTGAGCATCTCTTTTGGAGTCTTGTCTGTGATCGCTGCTTTTTGCACGCAAAATGTAGAAAGATTCATGACTGGACAAGTCGCCAGACAACTTCAAGGCACAGTTCAAGATATCGATGGTGCAAAAACAGTAGGTTAACACAAGAGTTCATCTCTAAATTTTAGATTTGCAATTGGGAGCTTGTAGGAAAGCAGTCTAGAAAAATGGTCTAGGTACGCGAAGTACGACGTTAGCTGGCTACTATTATATTACCATACAAGCACAGTTTCCCGATACTCTCTATACTTAGACAAATCGCTACATTCATCCTATCCCTACTGGTAATTACTTTGACGCCTTCTGTATACTCGTACTATACCCATGAAATGCCTTCGCGGCTTTGGTGACCCGTTCTCGTACCTAACATGGAGTAACAAATTATTATCTAAGATAAAATTTCCGTAGATTATTTGCTTGACGATCTTCAAATCTGTTTGGTGTTAACCACTCTGTCATACGGGAGTGTTTAATCACTAGAGGAATGGTATATCCGTGCAACGTGCGCATTCCATGTCCTATAATTGAGGTCGCTTGATTGTTGCGCCAAGGTGTGAACCAGCCTTGGAAATGTTTCGGATGCCATGAGTGGGCCGGATGCGCATACGTAGTTTGTATGGGAGATTTGCTGGTTGACTGGATCTGCGGTTGTATTGAGCACCCGCCTTATGCACGCATAATAAAAAGAGCTAGTTTCAAGCTTCGAGCTAATTTTGTCATGCATAACCATCTTATTGTGTGAATGGTAGCGGCATAACCTGTCTTCTTCATTGTCCGGCAGAGTAGTTCTGAATTTTATTGCTAGGATTCAGAATTACCTTACGGGGAGTGCCTGAGAGGAGGTGCTGAAACAATATTTGAGTAAGAATTGTACATATATTTAATTGTTACAATACTAGCATGCAGCCCAACAGATAAATGTCCTTTGGTGGAGTTTTTAGAATAAGACCTCGCTATAACGTGGTCTCCATTCCTAGGAAATATCAAAGTCTGTGCAGCTTACACCTGTTGCATGCCTGCAAACGACACTGTCTACACTCAAAGATAAACTCCTTAAGAGTGTCGTGGCATTCCTCACACCGATGAGGTCCCCGAACCCACTTCCAGCTTGTATGGTTGCACTCATGATTTTGCCTGAGCTCACACATAGCTTCCTCAACCAAGGTTCGCCTATTTCCTCTTCGACCGTCGGGATTTGCAACATGCCCAGCTGCTTGTGCCTGCTCAACGCCAACTGCACGTCCACGTGCTCTATCTATGATACGATTGGCACGAGCATAAAGACGCTCCTCATCCCACTGTGCGCAGTTACAGTTCTTCCACCGTTCTCCACAAACGTAGCAAAATTCAGCGCCGCAACGACAACTATCAGTGTATCAGCAGAGGAATGTAATCAGTCAGGGGACAGTAACAAACGTTATGTGGTTGCATCCATGATCTAATTCTACAAGCCTTGAGCAAGAATAGCATCTTTGCCACCCATTTTGTCTAGCTACCTCCAAGACTTGGTGTAGGGTCGTATCATTTGGACAATCTCCTTTGTGAGCTTTCGCTTTGCAGATGGTGCAAGTTGTAAGCCTGCAATTAGGGCACGCAGCGACATCACCTTCAATTTGGCTGGGTTCAATGAAGGCTGAACATGTCGAGGAATAGCAATAAGTCCTGTTCGGCGTTCCAAATTCAACTTTCTTTTTCTCATAGCTCTGTACAGTTCCTGGCTTGAGAAATACGCGGACGCTCTCTATGGTGATTGTCTGGCGGCAGCAACGGGGAGGAAAGAGTGACTCGTCCGTCATAGATGCCTCGAACAGATCCTGAAGACAAGAGTGGCAGTACTCATGCCGGCAAGGCGCACGAGCAATTTCGATGAACTTCACGAATTCGCGGCAGGCTTCACAGCGACGACTGAGAGAAGAACGATCCGTCGTCCTAGCACCTTGTGAAGATGATTCTGCTTTGCCCGTCTCTTCCTGATACCAAGATCCCTCTTCTGCACTATCAGCGCCAGACATGTAAATGATTCCTAACTTATCTATCAGTTCATCTTCAAAAGATTGTGCCTCGTTGTCTGATTTAGGGCGACATGTGGTTGATGGCGCCAAGCCGTTATTTAACTGGGAAGCGATTTCGTGATCTCTTCTCTCAATGTCTTCTTGGGATACAGCTGCTGCCAACAGTTTTTCATCAGCATAAACAGCTTTCGCAATGCTTCGGGCCATCCGCTTATCTCTGCATAACGATGCTACACTTCGAAGCTCTTGTGCTTGAACTTGTAGCGCAAGAGATTGATCTGAAATCTCGTTCTCGCGGCCTTTGCCTTTTGACGATGAAAAGCACGCATCAATATCTTGAAGTTGAAGCCGGATAATTAACTCTGCGGTCTGTTCGTCAAGAGTTTGAAGGATATCTTGATTTATAAGTGCCATAATTGCAAATCTACTTCACTGTAATAGTGACAGATTCAGTTCTCAGTTCGTTGAAAGGTGACGTGAAGAAAGAATTTCGAGATAGGTGAAACGGAATTCTATGATCAAAGAAACTCGTTTTTCTATATCGCTCTTGTTTGCTTTGCCGTTCTGAGTTCTTTCTCAAGCTTTTGCTCGACCACAATTCTGAATCACCCTTTGCTAGCTCAAATGAAAGCTGATGATAAGTTAGTCGAAATGCTTTCTCCACGAACGCTTGTGGATCGTATCGATGATTGGCGACGGTCAAGATATTCGGTTATTGAAGTGAGGCCTCCCCTAGGCAACGCACGAGACTGTCAAAGGCCAAAAGGCACAGTTTTAGTGGATTACACTTGTATAGCGGAAACTCTTAGTCTCTCACAACCGTGTAGTACTTATTGTATGTTACAGTTGAGATCACCCTAGTTCTTTTTATTCGAAAGTTTTGTCCCACGATCTCTTTTACAGGTTGATCTCCCCAGCAAGCACCTTAAGTGGCCACTGCATAGCAAAGTTGTGGGGCGCTGGGATCAAACCGCATATTCCTTGGATGTCCCTCTTGATTGCCTCATATCGGCCGCTGCCCCGCAGCCACCAAGCACCATTGTTTAGTTTCAAGGATAATACCAAAGCTCGAGCTAACAGCGCCATTGCAAGCTCATCATTCTTTTCCAGTAGAGTAAAGAAATGTGAATGCAGCCTGTGTGGCATCATAGCGATGAGTCGTTCAAGATGCTGCGTGTTTACTGCACCGAAGTAGGCCTTGTATAGCCATAAAACGTAGCGAGAAGCTTCCTGATAAACCGACTGTTCCAGTACAGGCATGCTATGAACTTTGAAGTGGAGAAACAGTTGCTTTATCTCTTGTTCCATTCCATTGAGTTGGCATTGTTGCTCAGCTGTGATCTCCCGAGTAATCGGCTGGAGTGGCTCGTCTCCCAGCCACTCATACCCTAATTTCCTGAGAAGATATTTCCTTTGAAGATATAGAACTTGCACACCCCTTGTCATATAATAGGCTTGCACAGGGAGCTTAAAGCTTTCATTAGGACATGAGTGGTGAGAAATCAACCAACTAATTTTGGCCAACATTACCGATGTAAGAAACAAAGGCTCGGCCATCTTCCCATCTATCTCCGGAAGACGTTGGCGATAACTGACGATTGTTCGATCAAGGTACTTTGAGATAGTTACCTGTAACGTGTTATCATCGACGGCTTGTGAGTGTAGGTGTATGGCAGATAACACTAGCATTGCATCCAAGACAAGTTCGTGTTGAGAAGCAACCTGTGGGATTCTGATCCCCCACAGATCATCTAGTGGTTTGAGACTGGAGTTGTGCATTAAATGGCAAACAATCGTCGTGTAGTGATGAATTAAACGCGTTTCTAACAGCCTGTCGCCCTTGAAACTCGGATGATACATCGGATCAAGATCAGAGCTTGGCTTTGGCTGGCTTAAAGCTAACAAACCGCCCGAACATGTTCTTGCCATTAAGTTTGATTTATTATTTGCCCGTAGCTTCTGTGTAGCCACCGGTCTGGGCGCGTAGTCGCAATACTCCGGACGTATATACCGTCTCATGCAGTTGCCGCATACCGGACGAACTTCGTCACACTGTCCGTACTGCGTCAATATGGAACGCGTGATTATGCAGTGCCAGCTTGCAAACTGACCTTTACCTTACGTGCCCGGCATGTCGAACAGCCTGTTTTCGATTTTTGAAGAATCGCCATTACCTATGCGATTCCTAAGCGCGAACCAAGTTTAGTAATGGTCGAAGCAGATGCGTCCTCAGAGTCCCTGCATCAGAGATACAGAACCCTGCTCGCCTTCCTAAGTAGGAAACCAGCCAATCCGAGAGTGCGAGGAGGCGAAGATGCGAGATATTCTGATGAGTGAACGCGGTAATGGGTGCGGAGTGCAAATCTACTTATGCACAGCTCATTCTCAGCTCTGGATAAGAGGCTGACTATTCATCCACGACAAGGGACGGCGGCAAAATATCATTTCAGCACTAATAGAGTCTAAATGCGGCCCCAACAAGCACAATACAGTCAGGCTAGAGATCGGCCCAATAGGCTGTTATTGGCAGTTGACATAACCTAACTGCAATGAGATTAACGCAGTCAACCCCCGCAAAATTGCCATAATAATTTACATACTAACTGACAGCTACTTGAAGTGCCAATGTTGGTCACACGTAAATCAGTGGCACTACTGTGTAGATGGGCAGGCAACTAACTTCTTCCAATTATAGTTAACGTGAGAGTGCCAAAATAGCTTAGTTAATCGAAACTATAAATTCTTCAATACAGATATGACTATCCCACTAAGAGAGCCCTGGTATAAATTCTATGAAAGTCGGGACTGTGATAGCATAGAACATCCATTGCTAAACATCAGTTACTCCCAACAACAAATAACTTAAGCGATCTTAGACAAGATATTCTAGGAAGAAGATGCGCTATAACGTCTCCGAATTGCCAGGCGCACTGCCTAAATCCATAATTCCGGACGATATCCAGCCTACTTTGGTTCTGGAGGAATTAATCGGTCGACTGCCCTCACTCAAATCAGAAGATCTCGTCGGAGATGCTCTGTGGCGTGATTCTTTTGCTCTGACGGGCACATTGCGGACTTTTTCTACTGCACAGAGCATCTCACAAGCTTGGAACGAGACTCTCTCCGCGAAAGGGCCGGCAGAATTTACGATACTTCCAGATACAGCGCGCATCTCACGGCATGGGGATTATGCTTGGCTCGAAGCTCGGTTTACATTCCATACAACCAAGGGGTTGCCGCAAATGTTGTGCTCTGGGAGTATTTCACTCGTACCAGATTCGGAATCCGAAAAGAAATGGAAAATATGGGTGTTTACCACAATTCTGGAGAATTTCCGCGGTCAAAACAATGTGGATGCACTGCTTCCTGGAAATACACCTCGGATAAATGACGGCGATCCGTCCCACTTTGAAGCTGTGGTGCTAGGAGGAGGCCAGGCTGGGCTAGCCGTCGGTGGCCGCCTTCAGGCCCTAGAGGTATCTTATGTTATAGTGGACGAAAATAATGAAGTTGGTGGCAGTTGGATGAGCCGATATGATTCACTTAAACGTAACTTATTCTTTTTCCGTAGCTCTTTGTTATTGGAGTTTTTATTGACAGCGGCTTCTTAGTTCATACGATAAGGGAGACCGGTATGCTTACCCGAAATGCTTCGATTTGAAGACTGTCAATTGACTTCCCAGCACATCTACCTTTTGAGAAAACTTTCGATACTAGCTACCCAGAATGGCTGACCAAGAGCGATCTTGCAAGGGGCTACCGGACATGGGCAGAAAAGTACAACATAGTATGTTACATGATTTAATCAAGTAGTCATGGTATCGGCTATGCTAAATACTCTATTCTGGCGTAGAACATCTGGACCTCCACCAAATTAGTTTCATGCGTCTACAAGAAAGGATCATGGCTAATCAAGTTAATTCGAAATGGAACTGAACAAACAATTACTGCAAAGCATATCGTCTTTGCTATTGGTGCTGTTCGAAAGCCGGTAATGCCAGAATATCCCAATAGGGTAAGCAGACTAACAAGTGTTCCCTATGAATGATTTACATTAATTCCGGGAAAGGACTCGTTCAAAGGGACAGTGTTGCATTCGGCTGTATACACATCTCCATCTCTGTGGAGAGGAAAGAAGGGCATAGTTGTGGGCACAGCAAATACCGGTCTGTTCTAATTCTGAAACTCCACAGTATCAATTCATCCTAACATTTGAAAGCCCATGATATTGCAGAGGATATGCTTAATGCTGGCTTGGAATCTGTAACAATGATCCAAAGAAACAGAACATGTAGGCACTATGGTCCTGTCTACGGCTGAATCCTAACACAAATGCTATAACTTAGGGGTGCTTCCAAGGAAGAATGTAGCGAGGGCACAAGGTGGTAAGGTCCCTTCAAATTCTTGAGCAAATATTACATAAAATTTATAGGTTCTGATTCGTGAATCAGCGTTTTATAATGCCCACTTACCAACAGAACTTGCCGACCGGCTTAATCTCGCCGGTCCCCTCAGTATCAGCCGCAAGTTGGCGATGTTCTACTTGCATAGTATGGCTCGGGCGGAGCCTGAAATTTTCGACGGGTTGGAAAATACTGGATTTAAAGCGGAGCGATATGGTGATTTGCATTTTGTGTTGTTTGACCGCCTTGGTGGTCATTATGTGGATACTGGTGCTTCAGAAAAGATTGTTAAGGGCTTGGTATGTTAACCCCTTCCCGGTCTAAATGAGCATATTTTCTGTGAGAGTAATTTCTTCTCTGAGTAACGATTTCTCTCTAGATCAAAGTCCACTCTGCTTCCAGACCGAAGGCATACACAACTGACGGCCTCTTGTTCGAAGACGGCAGCCAGATTTCCGCCGACCTCATCGTTTTCGCAACCGGATTTGATGGGAATCTGCGGAATAGAATACGAGAATATGTCGAACCTGACGTCTACGAGAAACTCAGCGAGTTTTGGGGTATTGACGAAGAAGGGGAGGTGAACGGTGCTTGGAAGTTTCCTGGACGTATGCATTGCTCTTTCATTCCTATCTCCATTTATCTATCTCTGCTGTCTTGCAAATTATACTCATTTTCTCGTCTAACAGATCCGGGACTTTGGCTCACAGGAGGTGATGTAATCATGTGCAGATACTATTCTCGTTTCATTGCACTGCAAATCAAAGCAGATCTCCTCGGGACTCCTCTAGAACGATATGAAAAAAAGCAATTTTCTTAGCTCTGCTTCATCAGCACTGGTTAGCTTATTAAATACACTTGTCTTTAAAGATATAACAAATCAAAGTCTCAATCTGCCGTATAGCGCAGATGTTATCAGTATGCCGACCTCTAGTCATCTGCCCAATTCGTCTTAGAATCGACAGCCTGCGTATTTTGAGTGATCTCAAAATGATTTATCATTTGATGGATTTGGCATCTATAATCTTTCATATTGAGTATGTCTTTACGGGAGAGACAAAGAAACAGCATAGAAGTACGGTAGCGGAGGCTGTAGTGATGTATTTGTCACGTGTTACACGTATATATATATATATATATGTCATGTGACCTTGTCCGATGACGTTTTAGCGCAACAAGGAAGCAGTTGCCCCTTCAACCAAGGTGATTATTTTCGCCCCATCAATATCCCCTCCCCTCCAAACCACAAAATACTTTTGCACTACGTGTGCATATCAGCCGATTCGCGCTGAAAAGCGGAGGTCTGCATACCCCTTTGAAAGCGTCGGGAAATCTGAAGACGATAGGCTCACCAGCCAGATATTCCAGTACCTCTTGTCGTGAAAGGTCCCGAGCCGGGTCAATCGACGTCACAACCTGAGCTGAGGAAGAATCGCGTGACAAGATTGGGACGTCCAGTATATCATAATCGAGTTTGGACAGCCGTTTCGCGACTTACCGACCTCAAAAATAACGTGCAGTTGCTATACCAACGTGCGCGCGTGTTTGCATGCGAGCAGTAGAATAAACAGCCTGATACATCTACAGCTTTGTTGTCAAGACACGAATTCAACCTCCAGTCATGTCGCAATCTGATACTGAAAGTCTGGATTACCTCCAGCCCGATTTCAATCCAGCTTCTCTCACTGTGCCAGCTCTACGATCCAAATTGGTCAAGCACAATATCCCATACCCGTCTAGCGCAAATAAGGCAAAACTCGTGGAAATATTTACCACGGAGCTGCAGACCCAGTCGAAGAAGATCCTGGCAGCTCACAAACGTGCTAAGCGCACCAGTAGAGGCATCACAAATGCAGATGATTCAGAGGCGGAGCGCATTGCCGATGAGGAACTGATGCCTCCCCCGGCACTTCCTGCAGCACGATCTCCGCGAAAGTCATCCCGAAGGATCAAGACTGAGGAGAGCGAGGATGAGCCATTGGTTGTTAAAAGTCCTTTGAAGAAGACCCCCAGGGCGAGTGCTAAGCATGCAAGGGCCTCCGATACAGAGACTGGCACTGATTTAGATCCGGTGAAGAAGTCTGCCAGGAAATCAAGAAAGAACGAGTCACTAGACACAACCCCTGCCCCCATCCTTCCGAAACAAAGGATAAAACGTGAGAGCGAATCGACTTTGGACGACAATGAGATTTTGCAGCGGGAGAGCTCCAGAAGGGAGAGTGCGTTTACTTACGATAATCCTTTCCAAAGTGGAAGTTCGCCTCTCTCAGATCAACGTACCCCTAGCACTGACAGGAGAAGAACAACCAGCAGCACACATAAGGATCCTTTAAGGAGAAAAGTTAGTTCGACAGTGAGGCGTAAAACAGAGTCGAGCACTCCGTATGATGAATTTCATCCCCCAAAATCAGCTACCTTCGAAGTTCCGGTCAGTGCTATATCTTCTTTGAAGGCTGAGGATACAGATGCCCTCCAAACCGGAGAAGAGTTTACACCTGAGGAGCAACTAGACTTAGTCAAGGAGGAGTCCACCAATGGGGCGGTGGCTCTTAGGAGACGAAAACCGACGACAGCTGCTCCGTCTAGGTGGAGTCGGCCGCTTTGGGCTCTTTTTGTCGCTCTTCTATGTGGTTATGCTACTTGGTATAGGCAACAGAAGCTTGCAGTTGGGTATTGTGGTGTGGGCAAACAACCAGAGCAGTTGATCCCTGATTCTGTTGGACCCTATCTCCCGGACTGGGCGATCCAACTTGTTGAACCACAATGTGAAATTTGCCCCCAGCATGCGTACTGCTCTGAAAACCTTGAAACCCATTGTGAGACTGATTATGTCTTGAAGCCACACCCTCTCTCAGTTGGCGGGTTGGTTCCTCTACCGCCAACATGCGAACCAGATGGGGAAAAGGTCCGCAGAGTAAACGCCGTTGCTGATCGTGCCGTCGAAGAGCTCCGTGAGAGAAGGGCGAAATGGGAGTGTGGAAACCTGGTCGACGAGAAAGGGGCACCAGAGCCGACCGTGGAGATTGATGCTGAGGAGCTAAAGAAGCGAGTCAGTAACAAGAGAAGGCGGGGGATGAGTGAGGTCGAGTTTGAGGAGCTATGGGCTGGTGCGCTTGGTGAAATTGGAGGCAGAGAAGAGGTTGAAATGCGCGTCGAAGGGTGAGTAACTCGACTTCCTTCCTTTCTTAATTCTCTTTGCTATGTATAGCGTCCCTTTGTATAATATATCTTATAATCTGACATGATTTGGCAACTAACCAGATCCCTTCTGGCCACCACAGAACTCCAAGCCACCGCATCTTCCTCACATCCACCTCCCTCGCCCGAGTCCCCCTCGGATGTGCAATCCGACGAACCATTCGACTCAGCCTGGCAAAGCATCGTCTCCAGATTGGTCTCCTAGGATTGTTGTCCTTGGCAGCACTTTATGTCCGCTCGATTTTCATTTCTCGCGCTAGGGTAGCGTCTCAGGTACCACATCTTGTTTCCCTCACTCTTGACAGATTAGCCGAGCAGGCTGCTGCTGCCAAAGCGGATACTTCCGGCACCACGGATCGTTGGATTAGCATCGGCCAACTCAGGGATGATGTCCTTCGGGACGAATACAACGTCTCCAAGCGCGAGCAACTATGGTCTCGCGTCCGGAAAATTGTGGAGATGAATGCCAATGTACGTTCTGCGCAGAGAGAGGACCGCAACGGAGAGATTAGCCGCGCCTGGGAGTGGATCGGGAGTGTTGGCGGTGATGCCAACGAGAGATGGAGAAGGAGGAGTGGAGCTCCCGGCGGAAGAGTAAGCTGGGGTGCTTATGATGAGAGTAGTAGCGATCTGGGCAGGAGTCCAGTGAACTTCGATTCTGGGTCCGACATTACCCCTCGACGATGGGAAGAGGGGAAACGTCCGATTTTCTAGCCTTTTGGACCAGGTTGTTTTGGGTTCTGATCACGTGTGCGTTGTGAATTCATTCGTATTAATGACCTGACGGGAGGTTGCTGTGCATAGTTTTGAGTTGGACTGATTCCCTTATGCCGGTGGCATGCCGAGCGCTGTTGGGACTGGAGTTTAGGTTTGATTTGTAGGACTGCTGAAATATGAAGCTATGCTTGCTTTTCTGATGGATTCATCTTGTCCGCCCTAATGATCTTGTGCCCTCTCTCCTTTAGTCTTATGAGAATTTTGCCGCGTTAACTCCTTATTCCCTCCTGTTGTCCCGTATCTGGTCCTGGGATATACAGATTCGTTGAAGGTGAAGAGTTCCCTTTATTCTGCAAGTGATAATATATTTGTAACTTTAGCAGAAGAGTGCTCGGTTGCATTTCACCTTTTAATACAACATGGCAACATGTATGTAGCAAAGTATGAGAATACAAGATTTATTTCAATCCAGAAGTACTAGCGATATCGAGAGGGCCATGAGATGGACGGAACAGGATTATTAGAATTCCCATGGATCACTTGGCTCATTTCCCTTGAACATAATTATCTCCCAAGGATTCATCCAGCTAACCAAAGAAATTTGGCACCAAGCCGTCAATATCAAGTCCTGCTGCCTTTTTTTTTTCAAAATACGCTGGTAGAGTAGGTCCATATGATCCTAAGGCTAAGCCTTCTCCTCACTCTTTTCATGAAGAACAACCCAGACTCCCTGGCCAGGCTGCAACACTATCTCCGCCTTTAAGCACGGGTTCCCGCCGTCTATGGGATCCATCCTGTTCTCAATACGCTCAAACCGCTGCAGCAATCGCACAATCGTGTAAGTCATCTCCGTCAAGGCGAATTGCTGGCCGATGCAGATGCGCGGTCCACCATTGAAGGGGATGTATGTCCACGGTTTGGGTTGCCAGTCTTCCCATCGCTCAGGGCAGAAGTCTAAGGGATCTGGGAATGAAGTGGGGTCTGTTGGGTCATGCGGCGGGTAGAGCTCACGACGTCTTTGCATTACCATAGTCGAGTACCCAATCGGAGTGTCTTTTAAGATTCCAATTGGAGACATGCCATCGGGGCCTCCACCACGGGGAAGAGTGGTGTCTTTGAGCGCCATACGGACATTGAAGGGGACGACAGGGTAAAGGCGGAGTATCTCATTGACAGTGTGCTAGATTCCGGGTTAGACAAGCCCACGAGTTGCTGTTTACACTCAACGGATTTTATTTTTTAAGGGCAGAATTTCAAAATAAATTGGAGAGAGTGAGAACGAACCTGCAAGTAATTCATTCCTTTCAGATCAGCGTAAGTGGGCAGCCTGTCCCAGCCTAGAGTGTTTTTGATTTCTGCTCTCAGCTTCTTCACAACTTCTGGATGACGAGCCAGCTCATAGAATGTCCAGCTGAGAGTTGCTGCAGTAGTATCTCTCCCAGCAAGCAAGACGGCAACTAGTTGGTCCCTCAAGACCTTGCGGTCACGGGTAAAGGAGGCCAAGGCGTGGAGAAAAGTATAGCCCTCTTCAGATTTGGTCTTCGTTTCAAGCTCAGATGGGGAAAGATTCAAAGCAGACTCAATAAATGGTTCAATGAAGGAGTTAATCGTATCGAGACCGGCATAGAATGTTTTTCGAGAAAGTAGAAAGTTCAGGGGGCTAAAGAGAAACAAATCAGCACTGTACAGCAACTTAATTTATACTTGCATCCGGACGGGAGGAGAGATAGAAGTGGCATAAAATGGTAGATTGTACCCTGCCCTGGCAATTAAATTCTGTACTCTCTGAACTTCCGCAAAAGCCTCGGCGAAATCCTGTTTTGGAGACTGTAGGCTGTCGACACTTTTACCGAGCAGGAAATCGGTCGCAGCATCAAGGGTATATCTGAAGAAGAAATCGCTGATATCTACCTCCCTCCCATGGGGGACACCTGCTTTATCCAGTGCGTCCATGAAAGCGGACACATGCCTCTCAAAGACCTCGAGATCAGACACTCGGTCCTTGATGAATTGCGGCCGAATCAGCTGGCGGCTGTTATGCCATTGCTCCAGATCCGTGGTGAAGATGCTGTCACCGAGGAAATCCTTCCAATCATTGTGGAAAGGCTTACCCTTGCCATAGTCACTGAACTGGGTCGTAAGAATGGCCTTGATGTTTTCAGGGTCAGCCGTCAGGATGCTGCGGACGCCTACTGGCCAGGCTTCGACGGTGTGCGATTTGCGTTCGCGAAAGAGCGTCTCCCAGGAATCAAGATTTTTGTGCTGCTTGGTAGCTCTGATCACTTTCACGAGCAAATCGAGGTCTAAGAGTTACCATAACATGTTAGATCAGGATGGTCACTTGAAGTGCGGGTAACATAGTTATACGTACCGTAAGGAAGGTACGCTTTCACGCGGACTGTACGGCCACCCAAGGCTCGGATTTTGAGATTGATTTTGATCCATTTCGTGATCTCTGAAAGGATAATTATGGCCACGACAGCCAGAGCCAAGTAGGTTGGAGTGACATGGCGAAGGATCCCATCAATCATGTTGGTTGTCGCTGGTGACTTAGTGCTGTTTACTGCGGGGTTCTTTCTATCTACTCAGTAGAAAGTTGATGGCACTTTGATATTAGACAATAACGATACAGCCCCACACGAATATTCATAGAGCAGTACTATATTCATTAAAGAAACATTCCGCGATTTCCGACTAGTACGGAGGGTTATACGTCGTATATATCGCGCCCGCAATTTACGTTTTGGATGCCTGTCAAATGGATACCTCGGCGGGGGATTTAGCCTGTCATGTGCACATCTAACGACGAACACCGCTTCGGTCCTTAGATCCTTCGAAACTCTCGGTATTTCGGTGCTTCGGTGCTTTGGGTACATCTTGATAAATAGACATCTTTGTGCTGGGATATAACTAAACATACGTAGATTTTGGCACATTGTCCGAAGCTGCGAAGGAGGCACGGCCGCTCCTCCTCGTATTCGGTATCTTTCCCATTTCGACATCCCCATGTCCACCGTATCACACTTTGCATACACGCCAACCTGCCAATGCGATCAAGATTAATATACCAAGTGCTAATGCCCCTGTCCTAATGGCCCAACAAGACTGATGGTAATATTCAAAGCACATCACAGGCAACAGGGAACTACCAATGCATCAAGGGCTTATAGCAGCGAACTCTCTCCACACACCCTGTAGCTCATCATCTTCATAGAGAGCACTCTTCAGGATCATTCTGCGTACAGAAAATCATTTGTACCGGTCCAGCCTGGATCCCCCTTTTTACGAGCCGTTCCCGCCAGACGCCAAGCCTGTGGCCAGCGTCAAGTTGGCTTCTGTTCTTCCCCTCCGCATCCTTTCCACCAGACCATAGTACTTCCCCCGCTGCGGCGGCCCGAGGCCAGACCATCATGTCCAGATTTACGGGGTCTGTCTGTTCACTCCAGATATGCACCTCGCCGCCAATGACGAGTGACGCTTCTGATGGAGAGAGGTTGGCTATGGGATCGTAGGAATAGATTAATCGCCAGTTCTTAGTGGGCGAACAGTAGTCATTGAACGGATAGTACTTCTCGAAAGACTCTCCCTGGTGGAAACTCAGCCACTGGCCAGCTCCGCAGTCAAGATACTATATACGTCTGTCAGTCTGAAGGCTCATCAATGGACTATATAAGTAGGACGGTTGAGCTCACCCAGAATTGGTAACTTCCAGCAATAGTCTTATGGCCGCCCTTAACTATCTGTTCGACAGACTTATCACTGAGCCAGCTTTGCACCACCACATCCTCGCCCAAGTCCAGGTTCCACTCCGTAACCATCTCCTCCCAAACCATTGGAGCCAAGCCAGCAGCTCGAATCTGCTCATGGCTGCGATCTATGAACCGCTGTAGATACGGTTTGATTACCGCAGGATCATTAGAACGGATTGTTTCATCAAGCTCATACACGTTCATATTCACCTCATCGCCCCCAATGTGAAGGTACGCTGAGAATGGCTTTATCCGAGGTAGAAGATCATCCCACAAAGTGGTGATGAACGTATCGACAGCAGACGAATTGAGTTTCAGTTGACCGCAAGGTGGTTCGGCACAGTATTTATCCCATGGTTTTGCATTTTGAGCTGCAATAAGATCAGGGTACGCCAGTCCTACCACAGACGTATGCCCCGGCGTATCAAACTCAAAAATGACTTCCACACCTCGGGCCACGGCATATCTCTGGATTCTTTGAATGTCGGATGGGCTGTAGGTTAGTCCAGTCTGGAATGCGCCTTTTTCAGAGAGCTCAGGAAGGGATGGGATTTCAATTGGCCAAGATTGAGCATCCACGACATGAAGATGAAGACGGTTGAACTTATTCCATGCAAGGGCATCAATAGTCTGCAGAATCTTTGAGACGGGAAACCAATTCCGAGCTACATCAAAGTTCAATCCACGATGGGGAAATCTCGGAGCATCGACAATACGGACAGGAGCTAGTACTGTATATACTCCGCTCCCTGATGAGTGCTCAAAGAAAAGCTGGGACAAAGTCTGCAAGGCCCAGAGCACGCCTGTGGAGGAAGCTGCGCTAATTTTTGCAGCACCATCTTCAGAAATGGTCAGATTATATGACTCGTCTACCTCTCCGGCCAATGGCCTGAAGGTGCTAGCAGTGTCACTGCCTGTCTGTGTAATCTCCAGAGTCTTGATGTATATTTTCTTTGCAGACGCGGAAGGCTCAAACTGAGAAAGCTCATTACGGGGGTGAAACTTCCACGGAACGATATTTTGGGCAACTATGGTTTGGTATGTCCTTGAGACCGCCGATTGGACAATGTCAAAGCTTGAAAAGTTCACGGAATCGGAGGCAACGAAGTTGGTAACTGGAATTTGAGAACCCCAGCCCGTGTGGACATCTAATAGATCAGGATGGACTTCTTGAATATTTGTTTCCAGAATCTGTCCATTATATGTGATCTTGAGACTTTCAGACACCCATAATGGAGAACTTCCGTGCTCGAAGAGTTGAGGAATCGGCCACACCGCCCCAGCGGTAGAAGAAAAAAGTAATACTGAGCAGAAGCCAAACAACATCTCCTCAATGTAGCAAACGTACGATCAGTTTACAAAGTTAAAGAGAACGGTGTGGAATAGAATATCTGGATGAACCAGAATCTCGTCCCCCACAATATGGGAATAGGTGCGGGAAGAATCACAAGAATGTAACGTATGTTTGCCCTCCACTTTTGCTTCCAGTACCTTGCAGATCAATGAGCCTATTAGATGCGACGTCATGGAAAAAAAGAATACACGAGAACAATATACCAAACTTTGGTATCTATCGTACATCACTGGACGGCTCTTGAGCAAAGAGAAAAAAGACCAAAAACGACCAGTTTACCCAGACAAATCATGCAGGTTTCGGCAGTTGTAAGTTTACCTCATTGCGAGGCTGAAGGGTCCAATTAAAGTTGCTGACCAATCAAAAATTCATGCAGGAGTTCATTCTTTGCGTAATGGTCACGTGCCGAAACGCCAAATGGGCGCAAGCTTTATCTCATCTTAGCCTTCTGTTGACATTTCCAAGGTCGCCATCCTGGAGCTTCTTTGTGATCTCGGACTCTTCTCGAACACAACCTCCTTTCGACCCTCCTGGCGGCAAAGATACAAAGTACCAGGCTCGACCCGCGTGGCTCTGATCGCCTTACTGATACCTTTGACGCGCTCGTGCGAGCCTCAGTCTACGGCTTGCTGAAATTCACGACTCCCCACCTCCTTCTCCTACAGTTCTCAGACGTCCAAGATGTCTGTTGAAGTCGTTCTCGAGTCGCCCTTGGCGCACGCATTACATGCAGCCATTCAACCAAAACTGGTAGAAGTTGGCTGGAGCGGTACCGCGGATGATTCTGCTCTATCTGAGTACATCATTCTCATGCTCGCCAACGGGAAAACCCAAGACCAGGTAGCTGCAGAGTTATCAGGGGATCTTTTGAATCTCCCACTAGATGATCCGGGTGCGAGGGACTTCTCGCAGTGGCTCTTTGAGCAAGTAGGCGTGCTTAGTGCGCAGTTAAATGGGGACGGCTCAGGTCCAGGCTCGCAGCCACCAACCAACATAGAACAGTCTGGAGTGCAAGGCGGTGGACAGGATGCAGAGATGGGCGATGATGGAGCGCCTGGAAATGTTAATGTGTAAGTCGTGATATATCGATATTTTTGGCAGTGCTGACAAGTTGCAGACCGACAAGACCAAAATCCATGCGAAATCCTGGTAACAGGGGCAGGGACAAACGAATGTTTGGGCAGTTAGCAAAGGCAATGGATCGAACGCAAGATCCCCTCCATCGAGTACGTCCTCAGGCTGGACACGAAAGAATTAACACACATGCGCGAGGACCGCCAACTGGACCTCGAGGGCAAGGACAGAGTAGAGGCGGCCATCGGATGCAAAACGGTCGGTCAAACGGGCCCATGGGTGGGATGGGAATGCAGTCAAATGCGGCGGCAAATATGATGAATATGTCACCTCAGCAGCAATTCGAACTTCTTGCCATGCTTGAGCAACAATCGAGAATTATGGCGCAAATGTTCACTCCACAGCAACAGCAGATGATGATGGGGAATTCAGGAAAGGGCGGGTTTCAGCAGCAGCCACAGCATGGGAAGTCGCTGTTCGATAGAGTGCAGAATAATCCCCAGCGGCAACAGAATAACGCTTTCCGGAAGAACGCAAAAACTTCTGAGGCCGATGGACAGCAAGACGGAGAACAAACTTCCATGGATGTTGATATGGCAGGAGATAACAAGGCCGAGAATCTTTCTCCGGACACTCCTTGCAAGTACAATCTTGCATGCACCAACAAGGACTGCAAATTTGCTCACCAGTCTCCTGCAGCTCCTCCCGGAACAGCAATTGATGTCAATGATGTATGTTCTTTTGGAGCAGCATGCAAGAACCGAAAATGTACCGGCCGTCACCCGAGTCCAGCCCAAAAGGTTGCACATCAAACAGAGCAAGATTGCAAATACTTCCCCAACTGCACGAACCCTCGATGTCCATTCCGCCATCCGTCCATGCCCTTGTGCAGGAATGGCGCCGACTGCACGACTCCCAACTGCAAGTTTACACATGTCAAGACAGCGTGCAAGTTTAATCCTTGCTTGAATCCAACCTGCCCATTCAAGCATCAAGAGGGGCAGAAGCGGGGCAAGTTTGACGATAAAGTCTGGGTGGCAGACAATGCTAAGGAGCATGTTAGCGAGAGGAAATTCGTTGATGAATCAGGCGAGGAGGAACTCATCAGACCCGAGGAGACAGCTGCTCCCGAGTCGGGGGTGAACCAAATGACAAATTCGGCGGAAGTCATTACATGATCGGAGTTGGGGTATTGTAATAAATGTAGGAGGAAAACAAAAGGGAAATGTTGGCAAACGGATGTGAGATGTGAAATTGTACGATAACCCCAGTGCTCCCCGGGGGGAATTTTGGGTGAGCTGGAGTTGGTGGATATATTCTCATCAGGGGCATAATTATTCATGGTTCGGGTAGCTGGATACAAGTATTTAGTTGCAAATGAATTTGGAATGTTTTGAGTGCAGGCAGAGCAAAAAGACTCTGACCAGCTAGATATACATATCTCTTCTCCACCATTGACGTGACTTCGCAATTCCCGAATCCATGAAGGAACTTCTTCATGACCTCCATAATCGTAATAACGTCCGAAAACGCAGAACTAATTGGAAGTCCATCCCAAGGGTCCAGAGCATCAAAGTTGCTGGAAACTGAGCTCTGGGGCTTAGTCATCCACTAATTGCTAGCGAAGCCTGCCAACGTCAGGCCAGTTGACGATAGATCTGAGCCTGGTTAGGGACAACGTCAGTTTGTACCTGCAGAGCCAATGCGGTCAAAACTCCCAGATGAATATCTTGTCAGTCTTCTGAGAAGATGTTATACCACTCCGGGTTGCCTTGCAAGCCGCCTTCCCTTGCGAAATCAACCGCAACGACCTGGAGCTCTACCGCGTACTTGGCGAAAATGCCATGAACGTGGGGGTTTTGCGGTTGGCAATGGAGCTCAGAACAGATCTTATCAAACTTTACATCCTCAATCTCAAAATGTAGATCTGTACGGAACCACATCTACGCTTGGCCAAGAGACACCAGACCCGCACTCGGGCAGCGCAACAAGACGGAACCATGGAAACCAACCCAGAATTGCGGTTATTGGAGGCGGGATTACGGGCCTGGCTACTGCATATTATCTGACCAAGGAGGTTCCCCGTGCCAAGGTTGTCTTATATGAGAAGAATGATAGATTAGGAGGATGGCTGCAGTCTAAACAGGTAGAAGTTGAAAATGGAACGGTGCTTCTGGAACAGGGTCCTAGGACATTGCGGCATACTTCACCAGCTGGGATGCTCACGTTGCGATTGGTAAGCTACTGAATGCAAATTCCCTGTAGAATTGACGTTGACCCATCATGGATAGATCGAAGAACTCGGCTTGCAAGACGAGGTCCTCATCACACCGAAAAATGCTCCCGCCGCTCTGAATCGATTCATATACTATCCAGATCATCTAGTACGCATGCCGGGTCCGGGGCAGGACTTTTATCAAATGCTATGGGCCCTTCTAACGCAACCTGCGTTTAAAGGTGTGATTCCAGGTGTTCTGTTTGAACTCAGACGGCCCGGAAGAAACACATCATTCGATGGTCCTGATGATGAATCTATTGCATCGTTTCTGTCAAGACGATTGGGGTCATCTGCACCTGTGGATAATCTCGTATCAGCTATTATACACGGTATCTATGCAGGTGATATATATCAACTTAGTGCAGCTAGCTTGATGCCTGAAGCGTACGCACGTGAAGAAATATATGGTGGCTTCTTTGCAGCAATAGGAAACTTCGTCAGACAGGGCAAGACTGGCTCAATATCACGCAAAGATCATACGCTGCTAAATGAGATGAGGGCTAAGCTGGGACCAGATATGAAGGCCATGATGCAGGGAGCCAGTGTGTACAGTTTCAAAAAGGGCGTTAGCACTCTGTCCAATGCCTTGGAGACGTATCTGAGGGCAAATCCGAATGTCACCATTGACCTTGGAAAGCCGGTCGAGGAACTTGTCTATGATGGCAAGACCCAGACAATCGATGTGAGTATACCTAGTCAATTAGTCAGAAGAAGGCAAAAGGTAAAAGCTAACGAAGCACATAGATTGGACCGGAGCCATTCGACCGAGTCATATCTACAACCTCTGCCGCGGCCACCTCATCCATTATTCCATCGTCTTCACCTATCAACTCTCTCGCGCGGATCCCTTCAGTCACAGTCATGGTCGTGAACCTTTACTTCAGTAATCCCAACCTACTACCCGAGCAAGGCTTTGGCTATTTAATCCCACGTTCAATTCCCTTTGAGCAAAATCCTGAATGTGCTCTAGGTGTTGTCTTTGATTCTGATGCCCTGCAAGGGCAAGATACCGTCACTGGAACCAAGATTACCGTCATGCTAGGCGGGCACTGGTGGGACGGACTTGTGGCATACCCTGATTCCGAAGAGGCTGTTTCCATGGCCCGCGCTGTCCTCAAGCGCCACCTAAACGTCGATGAAGAGCCCCAGGCTGTGAATGCTTCTTTGCAGAGGGACTGCATACCTCAGTATACGGTTGGCCATAAATCCAGGCTAAAGGATGCACATTATAAATTGATGAGCCAGTTTGGTGGAAAACTTTCCGTTGTAGGAAGTAGCTACACTGGTGTAGGCTTAAATGATTGTATCAGAGCTGGAAGAGATTTGGCAAAGCAAATTGCCAGCGAAGAGAACGTTACGGGACTGGAATCATTCGTGCAGCCTCAGCAATGGGTGCTCGTATAATAGAGAAAAAGTACCACGGAGATGACCTTTTGAGTTCTTTTTTTACAACAATGTAAATTATTAGACTATATACATATGGGTATCGTGGTTAGATTTCAAAAACAAAGGCAAAATATTGTGGCTGTATGAACATAGATGATGGTGAATACGATCTCCATGTCAAACACAAGACAATTAATTTAAGTAGCATATGATATCTTCCTTATGTACTGAATCTACTTCGTCTCATCGAATCTCAAAGTCCTTCCAGATCGGTTTTCTCCAGAAAGAAGAGAGCGACCGTCGCAGTGCTTCCCCTGACATCTTTCCCCGTACTATTATCGGCCACGTTAGTAACTAGCTTTTTAAATCGCGACTCGCTTCTTGCATGTATCATTCTGGTACAAGGAAGATACATACCATAAGCTTCACCGACGAGAACATAGTAATCATTTTCTCTCCTTAGCACCATCGGGAAATTGCATCCAGCAATGATAAAAATCTCATCACCAGGTACTGTGCCAGCAGGGCCAATACCCATATCACCACGGTTAGTTATTAGAAATCTTCTGTGCCCCATTACGTTCCTAAGGACATCATCTTTGTTCTCATCCACAAGACCTGCAGTCAGCAGGCTTTCAAAGTCCTTCTCAACGGTATACTTCGTCCGAGACAACGCCCAAATGTGCTTGGAAGACTTGACAAATGAAGCGGTAGCGGATAGTATGTCTCTCGCGCTTGCTTCTAAAGGATGGATGAGGTCAATCTCCGCCACTGTACCGAGTACAGATGCTGAGACTTTGAGTGTATCCAGTGGACTGTCGAAGTCAAATACAGCAGTAGTTTCTCCAGCAGCTTTATACCCATGTCCATAAATGACAACCGCATCCATGGAGCCAGTCCAATACATTGTCATCAGGCGCTTCCTATTAACGAATAAGGTGGGCCGATTCTGGTTGGCAGAATGTCGCCAATCAGGAACCCAAGAGGGTAATCCATCTTGACGAGATGGCCCACATCCTCCAAGCAGAACATGATCCAGATTCTTCTCGTGGAGGAGAATCTGCTGTGCAACTTCTCTATAGGCTACTCCCATAGATTTTGTGTAGTCGGGTTGAAGATCGCCTCGTGAGTTTTCATCTGCCAGGCCCAAGACTGCGTAGATCTTGTCCAAGGGATCACTTGATTCACGGTCCCAGGTATTCCATAACAGGCTATATAGATGGCTTCCTAAAAGTCTCTTGTTTGAAATGTGAGTTGCCAGGCTGTACCTTCTTTTCAAAGAATCCCACTCTGTTTCCCGCGCAGTTCCTTTTATGGAAGCTCCCATATCATCCCATGCTTCAGAATAAGACATTGCCTGCTCAAATCTCTTCCAGGGTAATGTCTTATTCCCACATTGTAGTATAGTATTGGCTGATTTCCAAACTTCTTGAACGACCCACGTTCGATAGAACCAAGGACGAGCGAATAGCGCATCTACTGCCAACCAATCTTGGAGGTAGGTGTCATCTTTAAAAAATCTGTAGTAGCTGTTGTCATATAGGACAGGGAACCCAGTAATCATATGATCTCCTGAGTGGGCTCTGTTCTCTTCATAGGCCTTTTCTATATTTCTCCATCGAAGTCGGGATTTGTATCGCATTATAGGGTCCCACCGGCGTCTCCACTCTCTCAGTTCGTATCTTATTTTCCACTTCCAGCTTATCAGTCGTTCTCTCAATGCTTCCTTCAAGGTCGTATAGCTTCCATTTCGTGGGGGTGTCTTCACACTAGACTGAGACGATGAGGGATCAGCTGCATTAACGTTTGACTCATCAAGCAGTCCGCTGGTGAATTCTTCGCCATTTCCGTCCCCGGTAACAACTACTTCATCTTCATCGTTTCTATTTGAAGCATCGGTTTCCGTTGACTGGAGTTCTGTATCACGCTCCTCTTCATCACCGGCCGAGACACTCGAGCCCTGTCTCTCGTCACCAATCCAAGTATTACTGAGTTCACGAGCTCTTTCTTTTCCCATGACTCTTAAAAATTCAAGTGCTCTATTGCTGGTCTTATCTTCTGGCCCAATCCAGACGACTACCCTCTGGGCACTAGCGTAAATATCGCCCATAATCCCCACCTGTTGACTGCGTTCTGGTTTATCTTCTTGATTGATACATATCGCATCAATCCACATAACTCTTTTGTCTGATGCATATCGAAGATGGCGCAGAGCTACCTCAAGATTTGCGGTTATATGCAATGTGCAACCATCAATGAGGATGGTGCGGGCCAAATCTGGAGCACCCCAGGCGTATGAGAGACACTCATAATCTGGTGCATCTTCCAATTTTGTGTGGAAGCATTCGCAGTAGAGTTCATTTTCGACATCTCCAGGTAGGATAGTAATGAGTCTAATTTCACGGCTACCACGATCCAAGGGTGTATATTGGTAACTATTGGATGCCATAGGGACCCGTTGGCAATCGGTGGGTCTCCAACTTCACACCTTGAATAAGAATCATTTGGTAAATGGAGGTAGAGGTGTGCTGCACTTAAAAGTACTGTTGCCGTTAAATATATCAAAGCAAGTGACCATGACAAGGCCGTAGGACCCCGGTAGCTGCTACGCCGCTCAGTCTACAGCGCCAGGTAACGGTACGAGACATCCGAATCCACTCACAGTGAGAATAACAGCCCTCCAAAAAAAAGAAAGCGAGGTCGTAAGATATGAAGTTTTTTATATGAAAAAAAAGAACCTTAAATGAATCAATCGAGAAACAGTTTTAGTTTTGAGATTGTCATCGAAACCGCCTCAACTAACTTTGAGAGGAATCCTAATTTTCAGATACTGAAAAAATTAAGAAATACATCTACAGAGAGGTTGCTATAATATACAGACACCACACCCTTATAGGCAGAATAATTTATTAGAATGTGACAGAATTACCCAGGGTTGGGAATTTAATTAATTAATTTAGTATAACCCAAAATTAAAATTAATTAAATTAACTTTTCTTCATACTAAAATTAATTACAATTAATTAAAATTAATTAAAAATTAATTAATATCACGTGTTTTACATAATTATAATTATAATTATGCAAATTATACAAATTTATATACTGTCACATGATTTAATAATAATTATAAAGATTATTTATTAATATTTATTTTGATTTTAAGTATAAAATAGGATATTTATTTAAATTTAAAAATAATCAACTATTATTATTCTATTTTAAATAATTTGATAATCTTTTTAATCACGTGAAATAACTGTATTCACGTGATTTAATTGTTTTTAATTAATTTTAATTAATATTAATTAATTTTAGTATAGGATTAATTGTTGAAAATCGAAATTAAAATTAATTAATTACTTAATTAATTAATTTAAATTAAAAATTAAATTAATTTTTCCCAACCCTGGAATTACCTAATTTGTGTTTCATGAAGGCGGATACTACGGTAGGGTCTATTATTGATCACTCATCATTCAGTTACTTTCGAATTTGGGTCCAAAAATGACCATACCTTGTGCTGACGAAACAAATGCGACGATATGAGAAGTGCCGGACCTCGTAATGCAACCAGTCTGATCTTGAGAAAAATCACATACACGTTGAGTTTAAACCACTTGGTAAACAATTACGAAACAACAATTAGAGGAGACAATCAGCAGTATTTGGTGGATACACAAGGCTGCAAACCGGCATATGCGTTGCACCAGTTATTTTGGCCTATAATATGAGGCTTCAAGACCTACCTCACGTGATGACGTGGGACGCTGACGCGAGGGTGAAGCTGCCTGAAGCTCCCCAAACGACATCATCCAACTTGTACAACACCCTTGTTTGTAACACTCTCTTTTCTTCTCATAGTATTTTCTCATTGTCGTTAGATATGGATTCACTTGTCGCGCAGTACAGCCAACCGGCCTTTGAGAGGGAAACCTACTCTGAAGATGAGCAGCTGGAGCTCTACCAGCCTACCCCGAGCTTGTCTCTCAAGTTCGCCATGCCTCCTGTAGCTCAGGTAAGTGTGGATTTTATATTTGCGGAGCTTGCTAGAGCTCTAGAAATCCATGGCAGTGATGGCTTTGCTGGAAGGACTCTCACAAAGACGAGTTGTACGAGAACAAAGGAGGAACAGTGTGGTTGAAGTTGATGATAGCCAGTATCATGTTTGTTCACAATTGCTAACAAGTTTTCTCGATTAGCCTTCTGCCTGGCTTCGAGCAGCCACAGACGATCATTCAAATCCAGACTGTCCTATTAAGATTGCGCATGGTACAACGACGTTGGCATTCAGATTTCAAGGTGGTATCATCGTAGCGACGGATTCGAGAGCGACAGCTGGCAACTGGATTGCGAGTCAAACGGTTAAGAAAGTCATTGAGATCAATAACTGTTTGCTGGGAACTATGGCCGGTGGAGCAGCTGTGAGTTTCCATTCTGCAAGCTCTGCATTGTAGGAAGAGCTTATTTTGACAATTGGTGATAGGATTGTCAATACTGGCTTGCATACTTAGGCATGCAATGTCGACTACACGAACTGCGCCATAAACGCCGAATTTCAGTTGCCGCTGCATCTAAGATCCTTGCAAACCTCGTCTATTCGTATAAGGGAATGGGCCTCTCGATGGGAACAATGTGTGCAGGCGTCACACCTTCTGAGGGGTAAGTAAAATGTCTCTGTGGGCGGATTAGACCCGGTTAACGTTTGAAATAGCCCGGCTCTTTATTATATTGATTCAGACGGTACGAGACTAGCTGGAAACCTCTTCTGCGTCGGATCTGGACAAACATTTGCCTACGGAGTGTTAGATGCGGAGTATAGCTACGATCTCAGCGAGGAGGCTGCGTTGGAGTTGGGAAGAAGAAGTATTCTGGCTGCTACACATAGAGATGCTTACTCTGGTGGTTACATTAACCTTTACCATGTGAAGGAAGACGGATGGGTGAAGCATGGCTTCTCTGATACAAACCCGATATTCTGGAAGACGAAGTTAGAGAAAGGCGAATTTTCGAACGTTACGAGCGAGCTTGTGTAAACTAATAGGCTAGAGCATGGATGGGGTATTCTATCACTTTGTTTCATTAAATTGGTAGCATGGTTGGGTAGTTATCATGTATACTATGCTTTACTTTACGGATTGTATGATCTGTCTAGAACTCATGCTGCAACTGAAATTTGGGGAGTTCAGTGCTATTGTCTGATGCTAAAGATACAAGTAATGTGCATTGAAAATCTGAGATGAGATCTAGTAGTACAGGGTATCAAGCGATTTTACTCCATCCATCCACGCCCAGGATTCCGCCATCTTCACCATTAGGATCAATGGACCACTTCTTCAGGGCCATCATTTCCAGATTTGATCTGTAACCAGCTTCCCACATTTCCATACCGGTCCACGCGATCATTGCTGCGTTATCTGTGCACAATGCTGGTGGAGGAAACATAAGCTTCATTTCCGCGTAACCCCGAGCATCTAAGACAGACCTCAGAAGGTACCGCAAGAACTGATTACTTGCTACACCACCAGACACAACCAAAGACTTCACATCCTTCAGATCAGGGTTTTCCAGTGCCAGGAAGACACGAGAAGCAAGATGTTCGAAGGAGACCCTCATGAGCTCACGTGCAACTGCCCTTCGTTCCGCAACAGCCATATCAGGATTGTCTTCCATGATGCGCTTCACAGTACTCCCAATGCCAGAATAAGAGAACTCCGACCCTCTAAAACCTTCTGGAGCTTGTGATAGCGGTGGTCTAAATGCCCAACCATAGCTTGTCTCCTTCTGAGTCAGTTCCTCTTTCCTTGTAAGTGGAGGCAGATAATCATATTCCGATGTCTCCGGATATGCGAAAGCTTCCAACACTCGTCCGTACATCACATCCGAAGCCGATTCTAAGATCGCTGTAGGAAGTATCTCCCGCGCGCATTTATCGATCACCACTCCCAATGCTAGATCGGATGTAGTAGCGAGGATTTTGTGATCGAAGAGTGACTTGGAGTGGACCAACATAGTATGACCGCCGGAAACGAGAAGAGAGAGGAAAGGGAATTCAGGCTGTAGTGGCTGGGTACCAGAGGAGGAAGCTTCGGTTTCCAGCGCAGATACCAAACGGGGTGTCAGAGCATGAGCCTGCATGTGGTTTACTCCTAACACAGGTATCTGCCACGCGATTCCAAGGCCCTTCGCAGTATCAATCCCAGTTATCAGACTCGCGCGCATCCCTGGGCCTCGAGTGACCGTAATAAAGTCCGGCTTTTGTCGGAATATTGCATGACTTCCGTCCGCAACGGGTAGACAGTTGCCAGACTGCTCATTCCCTGAGGGGACGACAGGTAGAGCAGAGACCGCATCATTCACTAGCTTTCCCAGATTCTTTTGATGTGACACGTGTGACAGCAACGGGTGGACTCCTTCCCACGATCGATTATCGGATGTGACCTTTGAATGATAGTGTAGAATTGCAGAGCTGTTCTGGCGTTTTTCGAGGACCGCAACACTTGTATCGTCACAAGATGTCTCTATTGCCAAGGTTAAGAGACTGCGCCGCTGCACCGTATGGCGGAATAAGACCACCGGACGTCTGATGAGCAGGCATATTGGCCTCATCAAGCTAGAAATTCCTCCTCCAACTGGTAGACCCCTTTTACGATGTTCGTTATCAAAGAAAGTAATCAGATCGGATTAAATTCGGAAAAAAGGTGGGTCCACTCAACAGGAAGATGCTAATTACAGACCGAGGCTCAATTCTTCTAAGACACCCTAACATAGGCGTTGAGCATTTGCACGTGTCTATCTTCTCTTTTAATGTCACTCTTTCCGTAACTAATCCAGAAGCTTTCTTACTTCATTATACATTCCTTTATTACCTTGTCTTTAATATACTGCTTGTAAACTCTGTTTCGCAGCCCTTTCATAGATTTATTTAGACGTACACCGGAGCGACGCGATTGCATATATCATATTCTAAAAGTAATGGATACTCCGAGGGTCCGGCAGGTGTTGCTGCAAGTATTCCAGATTTTGTTGGGGTCTGGAAACAGATGGAGAACGTTCGGCCTGATCCTTCTGGCTTGCAATATCAAGAACCTGCCCTTTGTATGGCACGTAAGTTATCTCTCGTCGTCCCAAGTCAGAATGATGTATTGAGTTCGTTGCAAGTACCGATTTTTGGGCGCATTCGTTCAGCATATGTTACGGCCAAAGTCCATACCGAAGTCTCCGGATCCTGGATCTTATCAGCTATTTCTGCCCGTTATAACTTCTACGCGGGCACCAATGATGGAATGTGATTACAATATCCATAAATCTAACAGCACATACTTCTCTGATGTGGACGTCTCGCGGTGCCACTTAATCTCGATTCTCTGTGCACCGGGTATCCCAGCGTATAAGAAACGGCGTGCTTCAGGTGAAGAGTCCGCTCCTTTCAACATCGCCTTGGGCGGTGTTGCCTGCTTCTTCCATAGAGAGATCAAACCCTATGAACCTTACGAAATGTGGTCGAGGGTTTTAACATGGGACCATAAATGGGTGTACTTTGTCACTCACTTTGTTAAGAAAGGTGCCAAACGACCGACAGGATACCTCATGCACGAAGAGCGTCGCTCCTGGTTTCCCTTTCTAAAAGCAAACAAGAAACCACGAGTGCAAGAAGCCTCGGATCCAGTGGTAATTTCTGGGACGGACAAGCTTGCCAGGCCTAAGTCGGATATATTTGCCTCTTCAATCTCGAAATGTGTTTGCAAATCCGGGAGGAAAACTGTGCCACCGGAATTATTTTTCCAGCGCTGCAATCTGCTCCCTCCGAAACCAGAAGGTTCCACTGCAACTCCGTCGCCCTCATCGGATGATTCTGGCCTTGTTGATGCTCCTGTGGGTAGTGCTTCAACTATTTCGCCTGATTCGGTTGCCGAGCTCCTTGAATGGTCATTGACTCCCGAACAAGAAGCTCCGGGTGAGTGGACGTGGGAGATGATTGAGGCTGAAAGACAGAGGGGAATGAAGATAGCCTCCTTGATGGGTGGCCTAGACCAGATTAAAGAAGAGTTTACTGGTGATTCCAAGCCGGCCTTGGGTTCCTATAGAGATCTGTTTTGAGTATGAAATATTGTAAATGATCTCGGGAAAAGAAGTGACATATAGCTATGTTTGGATGTAAGGATATGATATATTGCCAAATATGGATAGGCTGTGTTTACTAGAACTATGTAATATCAAGCCATTCTTGCCCTCAAGGTATTGACGAAGTGGCTCATGGACAAAATTGAACTAGTAGAGAGCGCCAAAGAACCTATGGTAAGAGCTCGTATGGGAATGCGGAATAACATCAGCAATCTGTTGAGGACCACGAAAGCTGAGACCAGTACTCAATTAATTCTTCTTAGAAGCACAAAAGGTCTGGTTACCAGAAATGGTGCAGTCCAATGAAACGGCTTCTCGGACATTTTCGTGGACGCCGCGGCCGCTTCAGCTAAGCGCCGCGCCATCAGAGCCAACCACCCCGCAGCATCTCTACGCATCATGAAACTTTTCTACGCGTTGCACCTATAATTGGATTCTGCAATTGTGAGTTAATGATTACGCTCTGACAAAGCTGATTCCGCGCGCCTGGAGCGGCTCTTCTAGTTTCACGGGTCTCCAAGCGAGATGGTGTATCAAACAACGATTGGAGTCGGTTTTGCTGGTGTTTGTTTGAGCAGTCAACTGGTTGGTCTGTGACTAGGGAAATGAGGATGAGGCCGCCCTTTCTTTGACCAGGCCTAGTGTCTCAAAGTTTGATACCGCGCTTGTCATTTCTTTGAGATCTTGGTGGTACGAGCTTCATCTTAACATGTATATATTCTCCTGCTCCATGTCAGAAATCACCATACATTTTCTTCATAGAACAACTCGAGCTCAAGTGACGCCGGCCGTCCAAAAATATTATTTCCTTCCTTCCTTCCTTTCTTTCTTTCACAATAAAATCACAAGTATCAAAATGAATCTCTACTTTTTCATCGCGAAGAAAATATTGGGTAAATCTACCTTCAGCTCCCTGGTTGATCACTCACTAAATAGAAGATATTTTCAGGTACCATCCATTTTAGGATTTTCATTCACTTTTTAATAATACCAATAATTGTCTTCTGCGGTATGGCTCTCCAGACTTTCTTCTAAGTACGGAGTACTGATGCTTGCACCAGCCCTGTCCATTTCGGGATGTACGTCGAGTTCTCCTGGTATACCCGACATATACCTATTCAAGCTTGAATCTTCCCAAAACTCAAACACAACAATATCGCAGCGATCCAATGCAGAATCAGCCAGCCTGAGGCTTGCGTATTTTGGTAAGGGATTCCACGAAGTTTGTTTGAACAAAATTCTCATACTTTTGTAGGACTCTGCTTGGAACAAGGTTCAGAGACCACGTGCCTGTCCACGTCTGGGTCGTCAGCGAAGGATGTATCAAACAGCCTCAATGGAAGTACTGGCGGCCATGGGATCCCGGCTTCTATTGAATCGATGCTCGAGCCTGCGCTAGCCCTCCAATCCCAGGTGTTTACTTGTATGATTGGCGTAGCAGCCATCATCTTCTGCGCTGGTCTGATTTCTCTCGCTATTCTCCACTTCAGTCTCAGACGGACGAAGGCCATGGATTTCAAGCCCATAAATATAATCAGAAGACAAAACGCCCTGCGACAAGCATCCCTGGCTTTCACCTGGATTGCTACTGGATTTGCCTTTGCTGGCACCTATGCCATGATGAAGAGCCTTGATGCAATCAAAGTTCAGACCAAGTATTGGGTAGAAGATGCGGATATCACGGCAGGGACGGCTATTCTGGTATTCCATTGGTTCACGTTCACTTGCATTTTCCTTTTCACGGCAGGGATATCTATTATCCATAGAAGTAGAAGCAGCGATTTCCAGGAGTCCAAGGAAGGACTACCTTACCCAGCTGCGTAATCCGGTCTACCTGGTCTTGTCTTAGAAGGACGATGTGAGAAAAAAGCGGAAGCCATACGGTTGGTGTGCATTGTATACTAGCATCTCAAAACGGAAATAGATTTCCGACTTTGCCCAAAATGTTTTTGATGTTCTTTAATGTATCGGCTTTCATGTAATGTAAATATATCCCACCTGACACTTTTACACCAATATTACTGCAGGACATATGCCTGGGAATTATTTTTTGGTAATGTTTCGGTGGGTGCGCGGGGAGGGAGCGAGCATATTTGAGCTAGTTTTCGGTGGTTTCGAGTGATCCGATTCGTCGAACCTCACTTCATTGGGGAACATTCTGCCCACTTTTTTCCAGGTAGAACTTGCTCGGAATATCCAAACTTTTATTTTCAAGTGGTGAGCTCTGTATTTACATTTTATGCTGGAATCCTCAAATATTAGAGCATGCCAACCTAGGTGTTGGATTGGCCCAAGAGGAACATCAAGCAGACTTAAAGAGAGGGGGAGCCACCGTAGCTATAGTCCGATAATCTGGTAACCTTCTAGATTATACCATGAACGTAAACTAAATCCTAAACCTAAGAGTTTGCTCAAGATCTTCAAGGGCAGGAAGTATTTGCGCCGGGCAGAGTAGAATACTTACTGCCTAGTCAATAAGCCTATATACCGGTTCACGTCTAATTCCTTAATTCATACCTATACTTTACTTTTAGACGGATTTGACTTAATTATCAGTAACTGAGGCTCCAGTAATAAACAGTTGTTGCAGCGAAACTTAGTGCGCAAGTTTTACTGCTCGTGTTTGAGCAAGTTGTGGCTGACTATGCAGTAGTGAGAGCGATAGCCTTGGCAGTCGATCCCATCATTATCTACCATTATACATACAGAAAGCTGAATATTTATTATAATTTTTAAAGTAAAATTTTGGTTGATTTAGTAGGGTAAGCATCTAAATTACCGCATTCTTAGACGGGGACATAATCCCATTGAGTATGTGGGCGTGATATGGCGACTGAGCAAGTTAATCTGTCAGACTTACGCAACCTGCGGTGATATTAGAGACGAGTGATATTTGGCCAAGCATAGAGAGGAACACGGAATCCTTTATCAACGCTCTTTCTCGAAATCACGACTGTTGTTTGTCCAAGAGGATTCGTTTTACCTGAATCTCTCCTGCTCCATCTCCATATTGCCAGATACCCCGCATCTACCGCGCACAGCTTTCAAAATGGAGTCGATGTCTGGAATGTCGGGGATGGGAATGGATATGAGCACTGATGGGATGTTCCTTAGCTATAATTCAGCGTTGGCTCGAGGATATTGGTACATCATTGCCGGAATATTAGGGTGCGCAATTCTCATAAGAGCTTTTCAGCTGTATGAGTCTCTATCAAGGTCAGTCACCTAGTGCCATTTGACTCCATATTCCAGTGCATAGTCTTATTATCAGTTAAAGAGGGGTTTCTCACATCGTGATAGATTACGAAGATCCAGTGATCCACTTGTTGTATATCCGACGAAGCCACATAACGCTGCAACACAAATCTTCGCGACCATAACGGCGGTTGTTCGAGAGGCATCCTACCCACAGTTACACCTGAAGGGCAAGTGGTTGTCATGGTTGAGCCCTCCTCCGCTTGGCAGAGTTCTTATTCTTTGTTGCTACTGGTCCGTCATTCTCTTCATGATAACGCACAACGTGGTGGTACACGATCCCTATTATTATGAAAGAATCGGCTTTCGAGGCGCCTGGGTGTCAGTCACCCAAGTCCCTCTGGTGTATTTGCTTGCATCTAAATCGAATATTATCGGATACATACTAGGAAGTTCCCACGAACGGCTGAATTGGCTTCACCGATGGGTGTCTCGGACTTTGCTGGTGACCGTGACAATACACGGAGGATTTTTCTTTCGTGANATGGATGAGGGCAGACTTCGTCAAACTCGAACTTGAACTGATGCCGATGGTAAAATACGGACTCGGAGCCTGGGCGGTCCTTGTGTGGACCTTTTTGAGTTCCTTATCACCTTTACGCCGAATGGCTTATGAGGTTTTCGTCTTGCAGCATATTGCGGCTTCGATCACCCTGTTAGGGCTTCTATATATGCATGTCCCTTCATATGCCGGATATAATATCTGGCTTGCGATTGCAGCCATTTCATTTGACCGAGCGGTGCGTCTCTGTCAACTCCTCTTTCAAAACTTCAGAATCAGGCGGCCATATCAGGACATGAAATTTATAGGACATCGTACTACACTTGAAGCGGTAGGCGATGATATTTCTGTGTTGACTATCAAGGATCCTCAGACAGCATGGATGCCTGGTCAACACGTGTATCTCTGGCTTCCTCGAGTTGGACCTTTAGAGATGCACCCTTACACTATCGCTAGCCGATATAGACGGTCCAAAGAACATACTCGCAACGAGATACAACTCGTTATTCGTGCTCACTCAGGCTTTTCTCGACGACTGCACACATTTGCAAAACGATCGCATACGCATCGACAAGCCTTAACTTCATTCATCGTAGGGCCATACGGGCCACCACTTCGCCAGAATTCTTTCGAAACTCTAATCCTGATATCCGCCTCGACAGGAGCTTCATTCATTCTTCCAATACTGGAGAGCACCTTGCATACCCAAGGCCCCAAATGCACAACACGCATCTCTGTCTTACTCCTTGCTCGCAACCGGAGCCACATCGAAGTTTATCTGCAGCGTCTATCAGATGCACTCATTGTAGCTAAGGAGAAAGGGATAGATCTCGCGATCCAAATTGCTATTACCTCGTATGCAGATGATGGAAGTTCTGTCTTTACAGGCAACTCCAGTGACGAGGAGCAAGGGTGCTGCTGTGCCAAGAAGAATTTGGAAAAGGGGACGGAGGAGACGTGTCACTGTCTAGCTAACCCAAGTTCTCGTTCATCTTCGATCTCTATATCCACACATTCTTCTCGGAAATTGGAATCCAGGACAAATGTGGCAGAAGGTATCGATGATAAGAGACCCAGTCCAGGTATCGTGTGGGCATGCAACCGTCCGGATATTGCGGAATTCCTTCGCAAGCCGGTGGAAGCTACGGGCGGTGAAACATCTGTATCAGTGTGCGGAGGCAAATCTCTTGTTGCAAAAGTCAGGAATTCCGTCGCTAACCTTTCGGACGAGCGTGCTGTACACAAAGGTACTGGGGCACAAGGAATCCATCTTCATGTTGAGGAATATTGCTTCTAGGCTAAGCTGAGCAATTCGTTCCATATTTGCGGATATTGACGGACATATCCAGAGTATGTTCCTCGTCTCTGTCAATACCATCGTAATGCTGTATCGGTTAGATAGTGCTACCAAAGAGATAGCTGTTCTGATCTGGCGTAGAATCTGGGAGTATTTGCAAAATGTTACTGTGGATATGTGTAGTTTTTCTCCTTCAGCTTTTTGGATTTCATCAAGGGATAGATTATTTATTTCTATTATTGGATTTTGCTGATACGAAATATGTGGAGCAGAATTAAATAATTGGAAAAGATTAAGACATAACTAAAATAATGAAAAAACAGAAGAATAAAAAATATTTTTAACAAATGCGAATAGGTCTTCTAAATATTGCTCACTATCAATCAAATGTAAACAGCTTTAGTAGAAGATAGAGATCGCGATAGGGCGCGTTTGGAAATGGTATTATGGATCAAACCGGAAGGAGCACGGAATGTCCAGGCAGATAACGTGGACGGTGGGTCTGGGTAAGATCGTTGCGGAACAGCAGGCTTCGCCGCAAACGGAGTATCATCGTGATCCGAGAGCTTCAATCAATCCTACTATCCGCATTGCCCTCGTTTGTTATTAAATATATGCATTCAATACACTTGTAATCGCCATGGATAATGTCTATCGTGAATAAAGCCAATATTGACTGGATTCTGACTGAGTCGTGGGTTTAAGGTTTTATGTCCACGTGATGTCAGCAGGCGAAATTTAGTCATCTAGATCGGATCTTATCCCGAAACGGTAAAGTGTCTTTCCATCACTGTTTCCCTTGAACGATCATACCCCTCTGGTACTCTCGCGATCATTTTAGAGATCCATCTTTACCTCCTCTCAACCGCTGACCGTCGGAATTCTGTAGCCAAGCTATGAGTCGAGGCGGTAAACTTGCTCCAGAAGTCAACCGGTGAGTGGCAAATGGCCCCGTTTGCGAACGCTCTGCTTTGCGAAACTTCTACCGAAGAGAAAGATAGCTGACATGTCCTCACAGAGCTTTGTTCGTAAAGAATCTAAGGTTCGTGGATCCTAACCTCGAAATGCAGCCGAAAACGCATAGATTGATTGTTGAGGACCATTACTGATTGCAGTATAGCTACAACGTAACACCTGAGGAACTGTTCGACCTCTTTGGAAAGTTTGGCCCTATCCGGTACGATCTCCACCTACATGTCAACCTCGATGACAGGACTATACTAACCGATACTACAGCCAGATTCGCCAGGGCATTGCCAACAACACGAAAGGCACGGCATTCGTCGTATATGAGGACGTGATGGATGCGAAGCAGGCGTGCGATAAGTTGAACGGATTCAACTTCCAGAATCGCTACCTCGTTGGTACGTACGACGATCTCGATGGCGCTCCCCATCCTATCGATCACATAGCTGATAGAAAGCAGTATTATATCATCAACCAGAGAAGATGGTCCGATCGAAAGAGGACCTAGAGGCCCGCCGGGAGAATTTAGAGCAGCTCAAACGGCAACACGGTATCGAATAACAAATAGACGGGTCTGTGGAACAGCTACCAGAGCATTCCCGAACGAGAACAGAGGCTTCTGCAGGCCCGTTGTTGAATAATGAGTCCAGGCGGGACGATACTGTTACAGATAGCGGCAACACCAAGGGAAATAGGCGTACTTCTTCGACTTCTGTTCTTGCTTTATTTCGTGGCTGGATTCTTCCAAGGCGTTGAGAGGAGTGAATGGGATGGGCTGAATCGAGCCTGGAACCTGGGGATGGAACCTACGTACAGTGGGGATCCTTTTGGTGGGAAGGGCGGAATAGGATACTGTTTCTTTACTCCTTATGTTATTCTATTATGATCTCCGATGGTATTAAATTGACAAGGGACGCACTTTGCTCTTGCGAGCAGGTTCCCGTCGTGATCGTAAACTGCATCTCTCTATAATTCCCAAGCTCCTGAAGATCTCGATCACCGAACTACTAGCCCAACTGCGAATGCCGAAAGAAGCCATGCGATTGCTCACAAGACCTGTTTGGGACAGGCCACGTGCCCAGATTGAACACGCAGGAAGCGGGTATTGGAGGGAAGCCCCCACGCCTGACTGCCTGGACAGGGCGTCCTAAAGGCTACCCCTCCAGCTTATCAACGAGTGATTCCCCGAGTAACTCCCTCCTATCCAGCTTCAGACAATACCGCATCCGTACAGCAAGCCTTACATCTACAAAATCTTCAGAATATCGAAAATCGAAGCGATTCAGCTAATCCCCGTCAAAATGCACGGTACTGCTTGTCCCAAGTGTGGCGCCGAGGGTGACGGAGGCAAGACCTGCTCTTCTTGCGGAGCTGTGAGTGGTCACTTTTGATTTTTACTTTTTTAGATGATATGCATGAAACCACCTTGTTGTCCACAGATGCTGATATCATAATTACAGTCCTGCCCAGTCTAAGCACCTCGACCCATTTCGGCCGCAGCCTCAAGCACTCTGCAATCCTGTGCCTCAAAGCGGGGTATGACAAGGAATAACACATATGAAAGTGCTGGGATAAGGCTGGAGGTCAAACTGGCGGGCTGAAGATAGTTTTCTATCCTGCTATCTGCAATATACGTTTGATCATTTTGCTCTTGCTATCAGCATCTTGCTATCAGCATCTTGCTATCAGCAACATGACCATCTCTCCGGGATATTTTATCTCGTCCGTGCTTTGCAGCGTTGATTGACAGCCTCACCGGTTATCCAAGGTTTTATGTATTAACGTGTAGGTAAGTGAAGGTTTTATGGGCAGTAGAGAGACGTCTTGAAATCTCCACTATGGTATATTGCCAAAATGCTTCCTGCCAGGTTTGGCATCTGTCCGTCGGATATCTTAGTAAATGCCATTTCTGGCACCAAACGAGACCGACAGGATACTCAACTAGTGTAGCTCGTCGGATCTGAAGCTAAGTAGGCAGTAGCTTGATAATGCACCAAATTAAATAATTGATTCAAGTAACTGATTCCTCTTCATGAGCGTCGTTCCATCCTGTGATGGCTGCACCGGCCAAAGTCTGCTGTTATTGATTGAGTGGTCAACTCAACGTCCAGTAGTTGATAGGACCGTACTCATTTTCACTTGAAAAGCTCGCTAGAAATCGCCTTTGTGAATTTCCTTAATATCTCCTTTTCACATTTAGGTTCGAAAGTTTCCAAAAATAGGAAGAGCAGAGGGAACGTAACTAATCACGTGACGCCACCACCTTGGTTAATGCTCGACTTCGAAAGACGCCTAGATTTGTGGCTGCTGGCAATGGATGATTACTGATTCTACTCCTTTTAGTATGTAATCGTCTAGAAGTACGACCAGGCTTGGTAAGTAATAATAAAGCGAATATCAAAACGACCGAAGACGGCAGTAATAACTCTCTCGCTATACCTGGGGCTCACAAGGTGGGGCCATCATCCTGCCCTCCACTATCCGGACATTGCTGGATCCTGTAAAAGGGAATAATTCCGATACACGCACGATGACATTGCCGTTACGGTGACCAAGCTAGGTGAATGTCCTCTGTGAAGGCGACGCTGGCTGACACTTGCATGGTGATCGTCCTTTCATTCTGATGGACGATATCCAACGTGAAGTCTTTTTCTGCCTCTCCAGTGGCTCGTTTATACCCGGATTATTCGATGGCCACAATAGGCAGTTTTTTAAATACTATATAACATGGCCAATAGGATGCCGCACAGATGATACGACGAGTATACATTACGGCATACAAAGAGAGAATCGTAGATGTGCCTGGCCCGCCATCCTGTATCGGACGTCAGAAACAGGCCCAACTTACTCAGCTTATATGTCGCGCAACATTGGACGAAAGTCCTATGCATGCATTAACTCAACGATGCACCCTCTGTCCATGATCTACGCGCCTTCCGCACAATTGCCGTTTGCTTTTACTATGGTATGTCGGCTTGGCTTGCAGTCGTGGCTGACTAGAATCCGCCGCTGCGAGCCTGGGGTCGGAGACAGTCCGACAGTCGGTCAGCCTTACTCTCGCAGCGGCCCGATTATTCTCTCACGAGACAGTACGGGTCCCCACGGGAGAGAGGGCGCGGTGCGGGGACTGTCTGAAGCATCCTTAGGTAGATTTTAAGGCTGCGAAAGCCTACTTTCAAAGGCCTCAGCCTGCTAAATGATTACGGATCCACAGGCTACTGTGCCTTATACCGCCGTACGGACTGCTGCCATGGTCCTTTTGCCACAGGTGCGCCTATGATGGGGAGGCTGAGGGCCGCTTCATTCAACCGGCGCACGCATCTTGCCCGGGCTGCCCGAGAAGGATTTACGGGGGAACGGGAAGAGGGAACAGTGGTTTCTGACGCCCTGAATGCACACATGGATTGGAGTCCTGGACGTGCAAAGGGCTCAAGTTGACTGTATATCCAGCACTTCTCTACACGTGTTGCACGTTATTGGCAAAGTGAAGGGAAGAATGCCCAAAGACCGTTGTCCACGACGATCCAAGGGCCTTGAGCCCTCAAGGCCACGGGCTGTTCTGGGCCATCTTTTACCCCTGGCGCTCAGCACACCGGGACCTTAATTTAGCGCAGCGCATCATCGCGCACAGGTGGCCAATGGTGTGACGCCCTCGTAAACTTTAAATCTTACATGTCCTAGCAGCGTGCATGACATGGGCGTTTCACGCGCAACAGCAAAGTTTGCTTGAGGGCAAAAGACATATCGGATGAACTCTTCCATGTCAAAGAGGACAGAAGGCCCAGAGAGCGTGATGCTGACTCTACACTAACATGAATCGTCCCATCTCGAGCTCGGCATCTGAGGAAGCGGCCGCGAGCACCGGTTACAGCCGTCCACAAGAATGGGATTTCCTTCTGCGAGCCCATGCCTGAGTGCTGCGACGACTCAGCCCCACTGAGGCTGGACCTCACTGGTCAGTGGTCTGGCAGGGGCCAAATACATTTCCGCCCTGATGAGCTTAAAAAAGCTTCGACGGTTCGATGGCACTGAGGGCAGAACGCCTCTTCGTCTGTTCTCCGCCTATTTGAACGAGACACCTTCCTACTGCAGTAGGGGCCTCCGTCAGCATCACCAATGACAAGCTCTGGGTGGCAGAGAGCCAAGTGTCAGGCTGCATATACAGGGACTCCCCTAATTCAGGGCAATCTATGCTTTGCTTTATGCCGCCTTTACAGCTCCGTCAGCGGCCAAGTGGCTATAAGCTTCAAGGTGCTTGGATCACAGAGTGAGATGTCATCCGTACTTGATGGACTGGAGCCCTTTGGCCAGCATCACAGGTAAGCACTATAAGGTTAAACCAATTGATCCATTGCTCCCAGAGGTCCTACCAGCTCATGGAGAACGTCCCACTTCCGGTCTCATTACCGTATGACCTAATATCCGTGTTGATTCCTGATCGGAGCTCCCTATGGGTGGTGCTCTTGTTCTCATACAGGGGGAAGGACGACGATGTCCGTTGTGCAGCGGGGCAAAATGTCTTCACTCTGGAACAATATATAAAGTCCCGTAGGATCCAGCGATGGATGTGTCTCCTCACCCCTTTCCTTACAGTGATCTGGCAGTCACTAGGTTAACTCTTTCCTTTCTCTTCTACAATATTTTTTATAGGAATCACTGGTTAGCCCAGCCAAGATGGTGGCCATCAGCCCCCTTCTTGTTTCTGTTCTCTCCTTGCCTCTCCTTGCTTCGGCCACCCCCGCTCTCAATTATCACCACCAACAGCACCCAAAGTTTACCAACTACAGTTCTTTTGATATTCTCAAGAATGTTCCAACTGAGCATTTCGCTCCTCACAAAGTGTAAGTAGACCGAAGCTTGATATAGTCCCATTGGGCAGACTTCCAAGCATTTGAACATGTTTGTCCTAATACATGATTGGATATAGCGGAATCCCCTTTACTATCAAGAACAACACCGCTCAACCATGGGTGCATCTGAACCACGTCAAGAGTTCGAAGAATGTTCCCAGCGAACGGAAGCCCGAGCCTCGCCAAGCCTGCGGAGGACCCACTCCTGACAGTCCCAGCACTTGGTGGTATTCTGCAATCACGCATAACGGCGAATCATCTTTCATGGAATCATCCTACAAGGGCAACTATAAGGTTTTCCGTAACGTGGTGACTGATTTCGGTGCCGACAACACCGGTAACTCTGATGCCTCCGCAGCCATCCAGCGAGCTATTAATGGTGAGGGCACTTTTACCTTGGCTTCTAGTTGCTGCAAGAAGATGGATTGCTAATGTTAAATGCAATAGCCGGTGCTTCAAATGGTCCTGCCCGGACTTCCAACTCCATGGGAACTACTGGTCAACCCGCAATGGTGTACATCCCTCCTGGAACGTATTTGATGGATGGAAGCCTTCAGCTCTATGTTGGCACCGTTCTCATTGGTGATGCGCTCAACCCACCTACTCTGAAAGCCAGCTCGAGTTTCGGTAATGATCACATCATCTATGGCAAGGACCCAAATCAAGGAGGCACCGTCAACTTCTACCTGGGTATCAAGAACTTGGTCATTGACTCCACTAGTGTGCCTACCTCCAAGTCGCTTGCTCTCCTGGATTGGACTGTCAGCCAGGCTACCCAGCTGACGAATGTGATCTTCAACATGCCTGATTTCTCAAACCACGTCGGCGTCACCACCCAATACGATTCCAACAGCAACGTTATTCTGGTAAGTATTTTCTCTGCTGGATGCTACTTACAGCCACGTTTTTGTACTTACTCTCTTAATTAGAATGACCTGACGTTCACTGGTGGTGCCGTTGGCATGGAGTTGAGCGGCCAGCAATGGATTTTGAAAGGTATCACCGTCAACGGAGCTAACACTGGAATTAAAGCCGGTGCATTTAATCTTGTTTGTTTAGAGTGTAGCTTCCAGAATGGTGCTGTCGGTATTGACGCTAGTGGTGTTTCTGGATCCTTGACAGTGATCGACTCTAAGGGTGATTCCCTGGGCACTCTCGTCACCTCAACCAACGGAGGTGGTAGCGCTCAGAACTCCATTATCCTGGACAATGTGCAGTGCACCAACAGTGGTGGCACCGTCACCTTGAACAACAATGTTCAGCTCTCAGGCAGTGTGACTAACACTTGGGTACATGGTAATCTCGTAAGTCAACCCACGCAAGCTGAAATCATAGCTTTCAATTGCTAACGCCAAATCAGTACGCAGGTGGAAGCACGAGCGCCCAGAACCAGCAAGGATTGATGGTCACTACCCCGAGGACCGATCCCTTGCTCGAGTCAAGCGGTAACTACTTCACTATGAAGCCACCTACCTTCACCCAATATTCAGCCAACCAGTTTGTGAACATCAAGTCTGTCAGCGGCTTGCCTGTTATGGGTGATGGTGTCACCGATGATACTGACAACATCAACGCCATTCTGCAACAATATGCAGGCTGCAAGATCATCTACTTCCCTGCCGGAACCTATATCGTGACTAACACCATTTTCGTCCCAGCCGGTTCGATTATTGTGGGAGACCCATACGCCAGTGCTATCAGTGCCGTTGGCTCCAACTACTGGAACCCTGATGCTCCAGGCACCATGGTTCAGGTCGGCAACCCAGGAGATGTTGGCACAGCACAATTCGTTGACATGCTCTTCACCGTCGCCGATGTGTTGCAGGGTTGCAAGCTTGTTGAGGTCAACATTGCTGGTGCTGCTCCTGGAGATGTTGGTTTCTGGAACTGTCACTTCCGTATTGGAGGCGCCGCTGGTTCCAAAGTCGAGACCAACTGTTCAGGCACCCCTGATCAATGTAAGGCAGCTTGGGGTCTTCTCCATCTGACCAATACATCCTCTGTCTACATTGAAAACATGTGGGGCTGGACTGCAGACCATGATTTGGATGGTGGCCATAACCCACAGACGATTTCAACAGGACGTGGCATGTTGATCGAAGCCACCAAGGGTACTTGGCTCGTTGGTACTGCGATGGAGCATCACACACTGTACCAGTACAACTTCGAGTACGCTGCCAATGTTTTCTCTGCGTTCCAGCAGAGTGAGACCCCATATTGGCAAGGCTGGGGAAGCCCAGACTTGGACCCTGCTCCATGGTCTGATAACCTTATCGCCAGTGACCCTAACTACAGCAACTGCGATGCTAATGACGCTGCTTGCCGCATGGCATTCTTTGAACGTATCCGTGGCGCTTCGAACTTGTTCTTGTACGGAGGTTGTGTCTGGACTTTCTTCCAGGGTGGAACCAACAACAACTGCAATGGTGACTGCCAGGAGAATGCGATTCGCATCTTGACTTCCGACGAGTCCTTGTATCTTTATGGCACTAATGTCAAGGCCATCACCAACATCATTCTCGAAGATAAGACCGATGCTGCGACCGAAAGTGCCAACGGTGGTGGATGGGGTGGTGTCATCGCCGCCTACCTCCATACCTCCGGATCGACCAGCACCCCACCTCCAAGCGGTGGTAGCCCGCCCAGTGGCAACGATGGAAACAGTGCTCGTGTCACTGGAGCCGGCCTGAACTGGTATTCCTCGTCGTTGACGGTTGGAAATATGGGATACCAGGACCCTCAGTACTACTACTGCTTTAATGGTCCGGCTTCTAACTTCCCACCGTTTGAGAACTGGATGAACTACACCCAGATGTTCGATCTCAACCAAGCTACTTCCATGTCGCTGGAGGAGTCTGGTCCAATCCAGGGCGATATTTGGAACGCCATTTTGGAGGTCTCTGCAGCTTCCCTGGTTGATCCTCGTCTGATTCTAGCGGTTATCATGCAAGAGGTATGCCCACTATAGCCCCATATCATTCCCTCCCTTTATAATTAAAGAATGAGGTAAACTAACTATCTCTAGTCGACCGGAAGCGTGTATGTCGGTTGCACCAACAACGGTATCGAAAACTGTGGTCTCATGCAAGCCTACGAGGGATCTCAATCCTTTGATCCAAGCGACCCACAAGGCAGTATTCTCAACATGATCATCCAGGGAACTCAAGGTACCTCTGCCGGAGGCGGATTGGTCCAATGGTTCAATAACGATAACACCGGATGGAACACCGATGGCAACCCATACGAAGTTGTCCGTGGTTACAACTCCGGCAGCATTAACTATAACGACCTCTCAGATCCTCAAGGTGCTACTGCGTCGTACGTCAGTGATATTGCCAACCGTGTACAGGTAAGTCCACTTTGGCTATTGAGTTGTTTTCTACTTCTCTGTGATCTTTGTACTAACATGAACGCAGGGATGGAACGGTAACGACGGAGAGGGATACAGAGCGGCCTGTGGATTCTAAAGATAGAGTAACACTCAACCTGACGCGTTGAGATGTCTTTCTGTTTCAAAGGCACAGATGACTCTCTTTACATTCGTTGACGAGAAAAATTGTGGGTCTGGATATCTCAGGGGTAATTGGACTGATTCTACCGGAGGACGGGAATTCCACTTGTAATGCCTCTGGCTCAGCTTCCAGGAAAATACTTGGATATCACTCACTGCCGGTTATTTCGTTTGTATATAATTGATAGAAATGACGGGAAATAGAACTTAGAACCATTTTGGGCTTCAAACTTGACTTCGTTTTTGTTCCCTCACAGTTTTAGAGGTAGCAACTGGCAGGGACATGATGCTCTTGTATTTCGAACCGCGATTTAGTGTAGATAACTCTGCCTTGTATCCTTAGCTTCTTTCAGGATACAAAATCGGCTATCTATTTCTGGTCCCTAGGTTCAAGGAAACCGTGACAGGTACTATGTACGTGGAAGAGGCACCTTGTACATTGCATCTCCTTGCTATCATATCCGTTCTTTGAGCGTTAAGCTGTGACACACAAGACACAAAATGAAGAATCTACCCAGGCACTTCATTCAGTCTTACATGTATGCAGATTTTAGATGGATGAGCACTGGTCCCGCCACTTTCGGGTTCGTGCATAGAATAGTTGATTTCATCAGCATAGGATGGATCGTTTCCTTTGTATATCAAAGGGACGGTAGGGGAAATGTCTAGCCTTTCTTCTATATCGACAGAATACTCGATCTTCCGATCATAATAGGATGCAACCTTTTTGCCGCATATCAGGCTAGTAAGACCGCCCAACTGAGGTATCATCTTTTCTTCAAAGTTCTTGAACCACTGCTCGCTCAACACGGATAAATGCATCCTAACACCTGTACTAAAGAGGGTTTTGAAGGTCTTCATTTCAGCTTTGTCACCATATTCACCATGGTCGGACAAGATCTTTGCCAAGATACGGTTGTTATTTATGTCAAGTTCACAGAGAACTAGAAAGCTGCCGGCTTTAGGCTCGAGGGAAAACTCAAGGTATCCCGTCGACACGTTGACACCGGAAAGGAAACGCCATGAACAACGGTCCCAGTGCGCATGGGGACGGGCGACAACGCTTGAAATTTTGTATTTCGGAGGTAGTGAGAAGTTGAAATACAGAGGAGGAGCACCTGAATTAACGAACTGATCCGATGTCGTGTTGAGACTAACTTCTCTCGGAATATGTAATGTGTAAGACGATTGCAGAGCAAACCAGCGAGCGCTGACGTCAATTGTAATCCGCTTGTGCGCATCTCTCCGGAGATAACCTGTTGCAGTCAAGGTGAGACAAATGCTAAGCTCACGCTCACCGTACTCATCCGGGTCAAGGGTACAATTCAATCCGACAACATAATCGTCGTCAGAGGTTATATATAAACCCGTCTCAATCCTGAGCCCCCTATTACTCATAGAGAATTGCTCGTTGATATCCCCAGGTCTTGAATAGTTCCTCAGTGTTCTACAGCCTGCAAACTCAAGTGGAGATCGAGCAAAGATACCGCGTATCCCCCGCGGTACACGGGTTTCGTCCCACAATCTCTTTTCTCTGTAAAACTCCCGTGCGAAACGGTACTCATCTGGAGATGCGACTGCGAGGTCGTCTAATTCTAAACCTTGCCCCGTCCATGCAAATAAGGAAAGGTCATATACGTCGCTTGCAATTTCCTCTTGTAAGCGGAAAAATGCTTTATAACCCTCACCATATAGCATAGGCATATTAATGTCAAATATACCTAGGAGGCAGTACGCCGAATCTTCTATTCGAGTGGTCTTCCTGTGAGATGCCCACGACATCCGCCTCCCGACCGGGACAGTCGAAAGGAGGTCGCTGTTCACGAGAACATCAACGTCAATTCCGGTAAGCTCAGAAATTTTATCTTTATAGAGAAATTTATCTGCCAGAAAGGTCCAGATCATATCGTAGAAGAGGACTCTCCGAGGAGCAATCAGCTCCTGCAAGGTCCAACCTCTCGTAAACCAGCGAGAGTTTGGAAACCTCACCAAGTGACCGTCCTTGTTGCGTTCTACCTCCTCGCTGTGAACATCAGAGAGATAAGCGAAGCAAACCGACGAGCCCTTATACCAGCTGAACATCGAGTTGATGGCCTCTGACAAGGCTGCACTGCTCGTTTTGTCGATGCAGCAGGTATCTACCCAAGCATACGGAATGCCACTTTGCTTTGCAATCTGACATGTCATAGCAATCTTGTTGAAGCCTTTCTTCTTCATTGCAATATCTCGCTGGAACCTCATTTCTTGAAAGTCGACTTCCTCGTCTTCCCATGTGTGTGACAAAATCGCGTACTGGGTTTCCTCGGGATTGACATCTCTCATCTCCAGCGTCGTGGTATCAATGAGCCACATTATGGAGTAGTCAAATATATAAGTTTCGGGCAACCAAAAGTTTGAAATCACACAATAGGGATTTCTCAGGCTCGATCACACAGGAAGAACGCCGGCCAGGGAAGCCTATATACGATGGACACAGAGAAATAGTGCAGTCAGGACCTACGGCGTATAAAAACAGATATAGGTGCAATCTAGGTTCTGGCGGTGTATGTCAAGTCCTTATTACTGAGCAAGACGTGACATAGACTAATTATTCTCATTGTACCAGATGGGATTGATTGAGGCTGAGAACGATATGGGCTGTGTCTCTAAGGAGAAATGCTATTGGCTGCGAGGGTGTAGATGGACGTGTCTTGCGTCTATTCCTTTTTAGGCCAAGCGCAACGTTGGACTAAGCGAGATTCAAAGGGCCAATCTTGGCGTCTGGAGCTGGAGAACGCTAAACCGGAAGCAGCCAGCACCCGCACCTGATGCACAGCCTGATGCTTTAGCCTCCTCCGCCTCCTCCTCCCGGTTACCAGGCGTGAGCGGCCAGATTGCTGTTGTCATGACCTCACATCCGTCTTTTACAGCTTGCAACTTCCCGTAGACTACCGTTGCCCGTCTCTCTGGCCAGAGACCTCATCTCCGCAAACACTCCGCTCGTCTGCGTTTATTGCGGCGTCGGTGCCAAGTCGATGATCTCATTACTGCTACCCTGTCCGTGTCTCAGCCTGTTTTAGCACCGGCGGAGGCGCCAATATACCTCAGCTCAACCTCACCTCCATCCTCATCACCTTGACCGCGTGTCTTGTGGCCATTCGAAAGGAGGCCTCTCAACAGGACCATTATCCCAACCTAACTGCTCATGTTTCCTCCACCTGGATTCGATCCTGCCGTTGAAGATGTTTCGCCTGCTTGGACTACCTCGGCTGCGGTAGTTGCCTCGACTGTCATGTCTCTGGCAACTGCCGCTACCCCTACGATCGCAAATGCAGTTTCCACCGCGACGTCCATAACCTCGAGCTCTGACAGCTCTGATTCAGACAATGGAGAATGTCGCCTTCTGGGCCCGTTTGCCTTGTTCGTCCAAGGAGGCCTGGGTGCTCTGGCACTGCTGTCGTTGGTGTACAAGAGATGGAGGGAGCGGCCACAACGGCCGTTGAAGATCTGGTTCTTTGACGTGTCGAAGCAGGTTGTTGGTAGTGTGTTGGTGCATATGGCGAATCTGCTTATATCCATGATCTCTCCGGATAGGGTCAACATCGGGATGAATGCGGCTAGCGCCGTGCAGACGGCGGCCACGATCGAGACNGTATACGCCGAATCCATGCTCTCTTTATCTATTGAACCTGGGTATTGATGTAAGATGGAATCCTCCATAATCTCTCCTATCGCATTCGTGCTGTATGTTAACCTATGTGAATCCAGACTACCCTCGGCGTCCCCATTCTGATCTTCCTCCTCCGCCTATTGACCGCTTTCTTTGCCTTGACGCCAGTTGGTGTTCCTCGTGAATCTATCGAATCAGGAAACTACGGAAATCCACCGCGGGTGGGTTGGTGGTTCAAACAATGCATGATCTTCTTCATCGGTCTCATGGGGATGAAAATTTGCGTCCTCATCATCTTTGTGGTATTCCCCTGGATAAGCCGAGTTGGGGACTGGGCATTGGGATGGACAGAGGGCAATGAAACCGTACAGATCGTCTTCGTCATGTTGCTCTTCCCTCTGATAATGAACATTGTTCAATATTATATCGTCGACACGTACATCATGCACAAAACTACGGACGATGAGAGGTTGCTGGACGACAGTGGTTCTGGGGAGTATATCGAGGCCAGAGATTCAGACGATTACGACGAGCACAGTGGAAGCAGCGACGAAATCAATTCAGGAGACGAAGATGATGATGAGGATGATCTTGCTGAAGATGTATTGAAATTGGCTGACGGACCGACTAACAAGAAGAGCAACGGCAACCTTACAGACTCAAAAAAGCAAAGCTCTAGATCGCATAGTAGAGAACTCACACCTTCAAACGGGAGTGCGGCAACCAGATCTGCTCACGCAGGTAGTCCCAGGGACGTAAGCGAAGATGCAGCTCGTTAGTTGTGCAACACCATGTTATCATGGGATATTGTATTTATACACGAAGGATGTGGTATTTATTGGTTTTTATTTCAGAAATAGCGTTGGCGTCAAAGGTAAAGGTCCATATAAGAGGACTGACATTGGCGTTTGGAGCATGGGTTTGAAGGACTTTGAACGAGAACGAACATGTTTATTCAATACATATCATTCTTGCGGCACATGACCGAAGACTCTCATACAGCTTTGACTGACGTTATGATTCGGGGAACCACTATTGATTCCAAGACGATCGTGAACATTAAGGGTTCTTGATGGAATATAAAAGTAGACGACGATACATGGGTCGACAACAGCAATATGTGACAATTCACTACAGTTTGATGCAATTCAATGTGAACGATGGAAGCAGTGTCAATTCATAGCGAGTCCGAAACCAGCGGACATAAGAGACCAAGCCCACCCAACGCCAGACCGGAACAGAAGAGGAACAACACGCACGACACCGCACTCTCCTATTCAATCAGTTCCCAGTCATTCAACCGGCCGAAGCCTGGATAGTCCTCCCGAGTATCCATATTGAGCCAATAGTAGGCTCCCAGCCGGTACGCATCCCCGTACCACACATCCTCCATCTCGTCCCCTCCCTCCTCTCCCTCCTCAACCTGCTCCGTCCCCAACCCCTCCATCTCCTCCATCCCTGCAGCAGACCCAGGAGAAGGGGAGGCACGTGGAACAGGTGCCAACCCAGGCACACCACCCTCCCGCGGGGTGGGGCCGGCTCTTCTCGCTGGGAACGCTGAGGGTGGCTTTGCAGTGAGTGCAAAGTCTGCCGACGGCGCGAGATCTCGGTCTCTGCCGGAGAAGTTGTTGAAATAGTCGTCTGAGGAAGTCTCAGACGACGGTGATGCGTTGGCCGCTTTTCTGGAAGCGGAGCCGCGGGCGATATGTGGAGTGAATTTGGGGCTTGCCAGCCCCGAGAAAGAAGAATTGGCTGCGACGCGTGGTTTGGAGGTGTTCATCTTCTATAGTGAATTAGCTTCCATTGAATATGGGAGTGAATTCAATTCAATGGAGTTGTGGAGTGATACTTGTGTGTGTGTGTGGGAACTGTACCGTTGAGTGAAGATTATCTGTCTCTTCTGGTAAATGTGAAGAGTTTGGATATCGGCGAGGTAAGAAAAGTTTCAAGTTGAAGAATCGTGGGACGCTTTTATGGAGCAGCATGATGAAGAGGGAGAAAAAGAAATGAGGAATGAGGAGGAAAAGGAGAATATTGTCATTTCGTGGGTATTGGTATTGTCAATTGAGGAAGCTGGGAACAATAGGGGGCTTGGCACAATAGTCAATGGATGCTTTGAGGCTATTCAGAAACGGAGGCCAGCGCTGGCGCAGGTACTAGGCATAATTCATTGGCTGAACAATAGCTAGGAATAGTATTGACAGTGATTCTCACAATTAACCTGCTCGTTTTGGTAGAGAGGTTAACATCCCATTTTAACACATTGTATCAAGAACTTTTTCCCTGCGTTCCTCTTTGAGTGGTTTCTCGGTCATCTTGACCTTTGTTAATAAAGACCTCGGAGGTTTCGCTCTACCCCTGTCCTGTGTGGTAGCGTTACCTCCACGCTGCCCGCCGGACACAAGACCAGCATCCACCAAAAATGCAGATCTCTAGCAGTAGCATTCTGGATTACTGATTCTCAAATAGCTAACAACACTTTGAATGTCTTGCCCGTACCACAATCACTGGCGTCGAACAAGTCTTCGGATGTTCCCCGGGGTTTAGACGGGGACATCTCCAGCGACACATCGGGAAAAGTCTGTTTCCTGAGATGGACACACACCTAGTATTCATTGAGACTCTTTTTGCTGATATAAGATTTCTGACATCCAGGCTAGTCGTAAGTGAAAAGACGAGGTTTCAAATTGAGTTCTTGACAATGTTAACCAATGGTTGGTCCATGTCATACGAAAAGTATATCACCATTACATTTAGCACCTTTTTGCCCAGATACTCATATTTGACATGAAATAAGGAGTGCCAATCCCATTTGCCTAAAGTAGCTCTAACCCGAAAGAACGAACATGGAGAGAGAAGAGCAACTGCAGCATGTATTTGCATATAATGAAGGCGCACTGTAATTCTTTCTTGCGAAGGATGAAGCATGATAGTCGTCATGTTGGACCATTAACTCGACTTGTGCAGGATTCCATCGTTATTGGTCAACATGACCACATTCTGGCTGATCAGGACTTCGGCTCTTAGAGAGGTAATATGACCATATGTCGATATTAATTGGAACCTTTCTGGAAGTATTGAACCAGTTAACTTGTCTTTGGCTATGCTACGTCTGAGCTCATCCCTCGCTATATCCAAATGTCGCAGTGACGGGTTCTAGTGAATGACGGGAGGCTACCTGTCGTTTTTGTCCGTTTCCGGAGATCTCTGATATACAATCAGTTTCACAGAGCCTGTCCTGTCCTGTTTGCTCTTCTTCCGCATCGCCTTGGCCTATCCGTAGGCAAATAGGTTTGATGCTGCTCAACCAAATATGTGTTGTAGGCACGCGGTGTCACATGACAACCACGTGACCTAGCCGACAACCACCGCTCGCTCAGGTAGATAGGCTCATAGCTAGGCTTAGTTCTCCAGTAGCATCATATAGAGCACTTCTCCCCATAATACGTTTATCCTGTGGGCGTTCTGTGTCGAAGTGTATGTGTAACTAAGTGTCAATGTCTGGCTCAGGCAAAGAGATGAAAACCCCAAATCCTCTCGCCTATGAATTTCTCGACATCTTCAATCTATTGCCCCACTAGTGGTGAAGGGCAGATGATCAGTGTAGCGAAATAATTGTGGGTGGTAGAAAGTCCGCTACTCCACATCCTCTGTTCCACCTGATTCACCATCTGACCAGTGCTTAAAACTAGGGGCAAACCTCTTTATCATTCACGAGCCGTGGTAGTCAAAGTGCATTCAGTTCTTGAATTAATTTGCGGCATTTTCCGGTTAAGCCATCGCGGCGGGAGGGAACGGTGGGTACATCTGCCCGGTGCAGCCAATGTACACGCCCTGGTACTGGGGGGCATTGAGCGATGAAGAATGTTCTCGGGCTGCTGCCCACTGGTTGGTAGACAGGTACCAGGACTACAGAGTAGCAGCAACCAGCAAGAGGCTGCAAGGCAAGTAGGTTAGCAGCGGGTGTTCGGGGTTGACTTATGCTCCACTCAGCATCCCAAATCGGCCAGCACGCCCCTGAGTTTCTTGATATATTTGCCTTGGTGCTCCGAGTATTACTCTTCTATAGGTATGATACCCTTTTCATTATACTTAGAGACGACCCCATCGAGGTTTGGAGGGCGGTGGCGTTACTGCCTAGATTGTCTTCATCAACCAGTGTTGATCATATTTGACCGCAGGGCTTGAGCGGAACTCCACCACGTTGAAATGCAGGTTTTGGTGCCCGAAATGTAATTGGGACCTCTGCTGACAACTCAGTCTTGATCCAGGGGACTTTCATCTTAGGAGATCGGTCAGAAAACTGGGAGACAAAGGCAATTGGCAAGGTAGCCTAGCTTCGCGCCTTGACGTCGCACCTGGGCGGTGCGCAAGCCATGCTTGACCTCCACCGGCGCATGAGTCTTTTCCGGAACCAGCGCTCTTACTAAGTGTATTCCCAAAGGTCGACATCAGTTGGTCCGTTTCTGAATATTAGAGATCAAGGGCTTTCGTCTGTGGCCCACCAACATGAAATCTTTTCTGAAAATGTTATTGCCCTCATATTGTGATGCTGTTGTGATGGAAGGCAATGATTGGAGGAAAGCCTGGAAGCAGATTTCAGCTTCCGCTCGTTTAGGAGCATTGACTCTTCCACCTTCTAGCCCTCTCACTTGTAACTCGATCACCCTCCTTTGTAGGAAGGCTTGCTGGTGTCGACACTCTCCCTGGCACAAGGGCTCAGATGAGGGCTTCATTAGGATGTCCGTATATGTCGTAGTCTGTGTCCTACTGACGGGGCAGATACTTTCCCATCGTGAACTTCACGACAATGCTGCCCTGGTCTAAGAGGCAGCTTCGTAAACGGACTTAATAGGTTTCACGCCTTGGTGATCGCGACCGTGAACAGCGACTTGTTGTAGTAACTACGGTCTGCTTTGTTCCATGCAACGAAGAATCCGAAGACAATATTGTGATGAGTAAGTTCAAGAAGTCGTAATAAACTTGAACATGACGATCCTGTGACAAATGTGTGGTTCATTTTGCCCAGCCTGCAGAACTGTTTAAAATCCGTCTTCCTAGGAACAGGCAAACCGTTCGCTTCAACACTTGCAATTTCTTATAGCACCATCGTACCAGAGTCAACCATCGACGGCACCTAGTACTTGTGGACACTTGAAGAAGAGACAGTCCTTGAGTGAAATCTGGTTTCTGTATGCTGGTGGGTGAGCTTTGCAGGAACATCTTGAGTGGCAGTATTATGAACGATTGTAGTCGAGTACCATGAGGTATCTGAAACGTATCTAGATTTGCCGGGTCGACATCTCTCTTGATGAAGGTTGGCTCCTCGTAACTCTTGAGGAATACGTACTTAGAACAGGAGATCATATTCAAAGTCTACACTTTCTTGGTTCTTCACCGATCTCAATGATACCGTGTAACCTGTCCTTGGTGAAATAATCTGCTCCTAAGTCGACCGAGTGTACGGATTCTGGAATTCTCCTTGGAGTCATCTCCAATCTGGAGCGCGGAGAGACTTGAAGAAATGTTCGGTGAAGGAGTCCACCAATATCGACAGCCTCTGTCTTGGTTTCAAGCACTGCAGCAGCAGAGACAGAGCTTAGATAACATGGCAGGGCATGTCCCATCATATCTAAGGCGCTAATCCATTCTTTGATCCGACACCAAGCGGTCCTAATCTCTATTGGCGATCAAGTTCACTCCGTCAATGGTGAAGCGACGTTCGCTTCTGTCAGAGATGGAGAGCTGGACGGAAACCGGACCGACATGGGATATGATATCCTTCGTCTGCCAATTGAGTTTTGTCGCGGTCCAAATCTATTTGTTTGAAATGTTGGATACGCAGCATGCTTTTTGGCTGATCATTGACCATACTAGGACTTCTTTACTCAGCCAATTGTACTCCTTGACCCACCCACCATCATGGAGGTGCCATTGCTTGCTTGCTCCAGCCGCATCTATCTGGAAACGGCAATTGCACAGGTCCGTCTTGCCACGGACTAGTGTGCCGAACCCGTTCTATAACTCCGGAGTATTCTCCCTGTTGGATCAACGGGAAGGAGTACACTTCTTTTCCTGGTGGTGAGGGCCGCTGCAAAGCTAGACTCCTTCAAAGATGAGGGAAATGGTTTTGACTGTATTTTGCAGACACCAGACTTCTGGATGGAAGACGTCTTGCTCTCAATCCATTTGGCTCAACTCTCGGCTGGTTGAAATGTTGTCGAAAAGGTTGCGTGGTCCTGGTGTTCCCATAAGGTAAATCTCAAAGACATCGGGCAGGAAGAACTCAATGGTCTGTCCGGGAATGTCGTATTTGAAAAGAACAGCCGCATCTGCCTCGTTACATCTAACTTGTTGGGTGTTTACGCCCCGGGGCTGGCGGAGTTTCCAGCTGGCTGGCTTAAAAGAGTTCGCGTTGAAAGGAAATGACGAAGTCCTCCGTTCTTTACTGATATCACACCCGCTTCAAGCATCATATCACTCGTCTGTTTGCTTCTTCTCTCATCCGGTCTCCGCAGCCACAACGCAAGACTTTCATTCGTCTTCGAAGTCTCCTTCTTTCTAGGTAGTCCGAATTGCTCCTTCAGATTTCTCTTGTCTCCGTCAATATTCTGCAGGGGATGCAGTCCCCTTCCTTACAACCGGATCATCACCCAATTTATTTCTCCAACAATTCGAGTCTCTTTAGAGTTTCGAGCAAGGTCGATTATCGGTGGATTCGTCCACTGAAACGCAATGACCTAAAATTATAATTAGAAATAGCAATGAAACAGGGTTGGATATTATAAACCCACCATCTTAAAGAAAATATTCGTAAATCCGAGCTCGTGTTTCAAAAGTACCCGCCTCATATTCCTTGTCAATACTAGCTGAACGAACAAGAGTGCCTCGTCCTTGAACCTCCACGGGGCGTCTCCCGGTCACATAGTGAAGATCTGTCCTTCAAGCAGATCGCACCAGTAAGAAATATCACTATTATTGCTGTGTCAGCTCAATCTCGAAGCCCTGGGACAGAAAGGGGGAGGGGGTAGATGGGAGACTTACAGGGAACTCTCCAGATCGATGTGAACAAAAGCGTCAGAGTTTCCACTAGCTTTACCACTCAGAGATCCTCCTTGCTGTGTTGGGGTTCTAGATGAATAGCCATCTCCGATCGGAGTCGGGGACTGTTGAGTTTTGTTGTGACCAGGAATCGTCATGTGTGGGGATAGGAGTGTCAGATTAACTTCTACAAATAAAGGAGCTCAGATCAACCTCTGTACAAGTTCTGAAAGGTCTATGATAAAAGTTTGAGAGATCCAAGTCTGAAAGTGGGCGCCAACGATGGGTATATATAGACATAGGTAAGTAGATTGAATACAAACAGGTCTCAATTCAACCTGGAGGAAAGCGGCTCATTGACTACGAGGTGCATGGAATGAATACGAAAGACGTAATTGAATCTTCACAGTTCCAGGGGAGGGAATCAAGCTTGTTCAGTGAATTGATGGATAGATGCGTACATACATGCATGATGTGAATTTGAGACAATCTATGAAAGCTTGCAGGTCTAAGGGAGGTAAAGCAAACATCACGAGTGAACGAACAAACGAACGAATAGACGAATTACTGTAGAGGAAAGGCATCAAAGAATAGCACACGATAATTAAATGCCAGGTAAAGACGTAGAAAAGTTTGCCGCTAGGCAGACCTACATGATTGAACAGATGAGTGCATTTCAACCCCCTCATGAGCTCTCCCGTTTTCTGACTCTTCTGGGTTTGGTAAACTCCAGTACCTCCCGCGTTGTTGCTGATTATCTAGATCCCTCCCCCCACTCGGGGGTCTCGTAGAACGCGAGAAGAAGTGGGAAAAGCGTTGCAGCTAAATTATACAAGTTCGCTAAAGTATTACACGAATGGTACCCCGGAGATGATTGGTCAATAAAACGTTACAGAGTAGACACGAATAGTTATTAGCATAATAAAGTGTATTGCCTAGCAAAAAGTCTAATTCCATCCTGTACCTCCAGCTATTTTCCTTCAATTTTGGTATGCAATCCACCCATATCTGATGTATCTCATCATATCATCAGCCAGCCTCGCTATCGCAGGCGCATTAAACTTATGCTTGGTAAGTTGAAGCAGATACGTTACCACCCCGTCCAGTCCAGTTAACGTGGATATCATGTCCCTCAGGGTACTTCTCGCTGGCGAATTCTGGCTTGATTCTGAAGGTGTGGGCACCGAAGTAATCTCTCTGAGCCTGGAGCAGGTTGGCGGGGAGGTCCTTGGTGCGGTAACCATCGAACCAGTTAAGAGCAGTGGAGAAAGCTGGGGTTGGGATACCCAAGAGAGCAGCCTTGGAGACAACGTCTCTCCAGCCGGGTTGAGCCTTGTGGATAGCCTTGTTGAAGAAGTCATTGAAGAGCAAGTTCTCGAGATCGGGCTCCTGGCGGTAAGCAGCGGTGATATCCTTCAAGAAGACGGATCGGATAATGCAACCACCACGCCACATGAGAGCAATGGATGGCTTGTTGAGCTTCCACTTGTATTCCTTGGCAGCCTATCACCGGGTAGGTCAGTATAGGCAATTACCAAAACGCGATCAAGAACGAAAGCTAAACGAAGAGAAAAGGCGAGCTTTGTCAAAAAGCTCTTTCAGACTCAGAAACGTACCTCTTGCATCAACATGAAACCCTGAGCATAGGAGATAATCTTGGAAGCATAGAGAGCTTGCTCCAAGTCATCGAGGAATTGATTCTTGTCACCCTCGAACTTGGTCTGTCTACCCTCGAAGTGGAGGAGCTTGGAGGCCTTGGTACGCTCAGTCTTGACGGCAGACAAGCAACGGCTCAAGACGGCCTCAGCGATCAAAGTGACGGGCATGCCGAGATCGAGAGCGTTGATGGCGGTCCACTTTCCGGTACCCTTCTGGCCAGCAGTGTCGAGGATCTTCTCGAGGAGAGGAGTTCCATCATCATCATTGAAGTACATGATGTCGCGGGTAATCTCGATAAGGAAGGAGTCAAGAACACCCTTGTTCCAGGTGGTGAAGACATCACCGATCTCCTTGTTCTTCATGCCGAGACCACGCTTCATGATGTCGTAGGCCTGGGTGATGGTGGTGTCAATAAACGCTGGTCATATGGGGCAATTGAGGGCTGGAGCTTGCTTACCTCGCAGATCAACTGCATGTCACCGTACTCAATACCGTTGTGAACCATCTTGACGTAGTGACCAGCACCCTCATCACCGACCCACTCGCAGCAAGGCTCGCCATCGCTCTTGGCGGCAATGGACTGGAAGACATCCTTGATGTATGGCCAGGCCTCCTCGTTTCCACCGGGCATCAAAGAAGGACCGTAGCGGGCACCCTCCTCACCTCCGGAGACACCGGAACCGACAAATCGGATGCCCTTGCCAGAGAGGTACTTGGTTCGGCGGGTGGTGTCGGGGAAGTGGGAGTTACCGCCATCAATGATGATGTCGCCTTTCTCGAGATGGGGGAGGAGAGTCTCAATGAAGTCATCGACGGGCTTACCGGCCATGACGAGAAGCATGATGCGGCGTGGGCGCTTGAGCTTGGCGACGAACTCTTCTACGGAGTGGGCACCGACAATGGACTTGCCTGGACGAGCTGGTCAGTAACGGGAGCCATTGCAAGCGCGGGAGGGAAATAGGCCGGGATGGGGCTTTCGAGAGATCCTTACCCTTGGCCTCATTTGCGAGGAAACGATCAACCTTGGAGGTGGTTCGGTTGAAAGCAACAACAGTGAAACCGTGATCAGCAGCATTGAGGATCAGGTTCTGGCCCATAACAGCCAGACCGATGAGGCCGAAATCTCCACTGTAAAGCATTGCGCAGCTCTGTCGACGGGAGGTGTCGACAAAGACGTGCGCTTCAAGTCAGCCGATGTGCAATCGCATGACGAAAGACACCCATTGCAAAGAGGGCATTGTGAGAAAGATGCTAGGAAAGATGAAAGACTCAGAAGCTACAGCACGAGCTTCTCAACATCTCAAGCACAGCAAAGGCATTGCAGTGTCGTGGTTGTGAGAATTTTTGTGGTGGGTCGTGACGAAAGCGCTGGGATGGAGGGGTAGGTGGGGGAAACTCACACTGGCTCGCTGCTCATGATGACGGCAGATGTGATCAGATCAGATGGAATGGGAGTTTGTGTGGAATTGGGATACAAAGGAACAGACAAGTGCTCCTGAGTGAGGAATGGGATGGATATATGTAAGGGAGAGAGGAAGTGTGCGGAGGAAGAAAGAGGTTTGTAATGGGGAGCGGAAGAAGGAGGGAGAAAGTTGCGTTGGGGGGCACTTTTTAGGAGGGGGAGGGGCTGCTTGCTGTTTCTGCTTAGTCGGAGAAGTGCATGGGTATTGCTCTTGTACCTCCTGGGGCCACAAACCACCACGCCCAGCGAACCCACTTCAACAGACCGCGATGGGATGATTACGCTGGCGAGCTGCCATTCAGGCAATCAATGCCATCGGGGCGCCCAGCCGGAGGGCCCTGGCTGTGTCGGGTGGGTTTCAAAGACGCATTACAGGCACTACGGTTTTTGCCTGGCGCTCGCGATAACCTCGTTTCCGCGCTGGGAACATCGGGTCTTGACGGCCCAGATGGGCCTCAACACCCATTCCCACCCACGCAGCTGAGCACATCTTGCCCAGGACGGTGTGGTAAGTGAGGCATTAGCCCTGGATGCTGGCGATGCCGTCGAAGCCCGCCATGAACTGTGGCAGGACTGCATGTCACCGTCCGTCACGTTATGTCAGCGATAAGTCATTCCTTTATTGTGGTCCGTTGACATCACCGGTGCTGCCAGATGCGGTGTTAAGGGCGGATATGAGGATCTGGCCGGCGCAAGTCTGCTTTATTAATCATCCAGATGCTTCGCAGCTGCGGCGGGCGGGCTGCTCTTTGGGGTTTGTCCTGGCCTCCCCGTGCTGCTTGTAGTTGGCGCCGCTGATATCGTTGGGTGCACTATTTCGCTCGCTGGTTTGCCAAGCTGAGGATACCTGGGAGGTTGTTTGCCTCATCTGCATCTGCATGGCCTTTCCCTTCATCTACATCATGGATTCCTCCGTAGAAGCGGCGGACTGCATCATTCTCATCCCACTTCGATTCAGGCACTCAGGCCGCCAGCTAATTTCCGCTACCCTGCATCCCGGAAGCTTGGGATGGCGCGTGGAGGAGCAGCGCTGGGTCATGGAGGTAATTTATCCGCGCCAGGAGAGACCATCGGAGATGTGACAGTGGCGATGGTGCCTGACGATATTCTGACCAGTTGCCATGACAAATACCCCTCGAAACGCGTGCGGCCTGCTAGATGGCCGAGTACCCGGAGTTATCCCGCCAACCCCTAAGATGGTAAGGCTGCGTCTTGGCTGACCCTGCCGCATTCTTCAATGCCCCGCTCCGAGGAGACTCTGGGAACCCAAAAATCTTCCGTCGAATTTAACATTGATTCACGTGACCTGCTCGATTTGCTTCGCTAAGTTTCCAGCCACAACATCCAAGGTTCGCCATCCAGACAGCCTTGCAAGGTTATCGTGAGGTCTCATCTCAATTCACGGCCTTTGTCTGCCATTGCAGCTCAGTATCGAGATATTGCGCGCATACACATCCCTCTCAGAACTTGCATACTGCATCATTCGAGTACAACTCGGTTCCATTCACCCTGCCCCTCTAGCCACCGACCCGCGCGCACGCGACTTGACGACTCACTGAAACTCCCTCTGCGTCTCTGCACGCAATAGGTACGTCTAACTCTCACCAAGAGTCATATCGCACAGCAATTCATCATGTCATATCCTCCACCACCAGGTCTCAAATCCAACTCCTCTGCGCATCCTTCACTTCCAGCCCGGCCGCCTGCTTCTTCCCAGCCGGGAGCATCTTATACTCCTGCCTATTCCTCCCCTTCATACAATAATGCCGGTCGTGGAGGTGCTTCAGCCGCTCCCGCTCGAGGAGGAGGCTATGGTTATCAGGGTTTCGCGCCCAGACAGGTAGCCACGCCGCCAACTTCAGCATCCTATCAACCATATCAGCAGGCTCCTACGAGCTATGCTGGAGCGTCGTACGGCCAGTATCCCACCGCTCCTGAGGCCTATGGTGCGCCTCCACAGATCCGGAATCCGTTCGTGGCTCCCTCAGCCAACGCAACTCCCGGGGAAGATCCAGATATGGCAGCCCAGATCGCGCAATGGCAATCCGCCTATGCGCCCAAGGACTCGACCACCGATAGCTCTCGCGGCTACAGTAACCCACGTGCTCAAGGGACAGCTGCAGCTACGAGTGCAAACGCAGCACCTCTAGGCACCTCGGCCCATCATGCTGGCGCCGCGGCAGTCGACGCTTCGACGGATACCGCGACAGTTGGATCCAGTGGTACCGAGAAGACCGTCATTCGGGAGGGTGGTGGGAAGCAGTGGACGGATTCGAGCTTACTGGAGTGGGATCCTGCCCATTTCCGTCTCTTTGTAGGTAACCTGGCTGGCGAGGTCACGGACGACTCCCTGTTCAAGGCGTTCTCGCGCTGGCCAAGTTTGCAGAAGGCGAGGGTGATCAGGGACAAGAGGACTACGAAGAGCAAAGGATACGGTTTTGTGAGTTTTAGCGACGGCGACGATTTCTTTAAGGCCGCGAGAGAGATGCAGGGCAAATACATTGGTAGCCATCCAGTCCTCCTGAGACGAGCCACTACAGAGATTAAGGCGGTCGCACCACGAGACAACAAGAATAAGGGTAAAGGAGGCAAACATGGTGGTAACGGACACGGTGGAGGTGGAGGAGGAGCCAAGACGGGCGCAGGAGTACAAAAACCGGGGAGCAAGACCAAGGGTGGTCTCAGAGTTTTGGGCTAGGAGTCTTTTCTGGGAGTTGGCAAGGGATATTCGCCCAGTGTCTTCACTATCAGAGCTCGGAGATGATTTCTGAGAGCGGAAGTGATGTATAATCTCGTTTGGGTGAGGGTTAAAAGAGCTCAGGCCGCGGGTCTTAGGCGTACCGGAGTCTGGAGAAGGAGCGTGCTTTTTGCATTGATTGATATACTCGCAAGACGAAATAGATAAGTGGAGTAGCGCCAAGTGATAAAAAATCACGCCATAAATAGCATATTTATATTTTGATTCCCGATACATTGATAGTCCCACTGCGGCAGTAAACAAGACCAGGAACAGTACAGTACAGTACCGATATGATGATCGCCAGTGATCGGTTACCCCAGAATTCGATGGGCTGTCAGACGCGGTCCAGTTTTGACGTAGTATGATCCAGCCAAAAGTCTCACCTCTTGCCCGATGCGGTTCAGGACTCTTGGCTAGGACACCGTAGTCATTGCGGCTACCGGTATATGCTTCTTTTGCGGTGTGTGACCTGGCTTCTCAGAGGCGCTCTGGAGGAGCCAGACCTTTCTGGCCCCTTAGGTCTAGTCATGAGCGAACATTTTTTTGCTGAGATCAGACGAATCACAACCGCGGTGGGACATCCTCACGTGCCCCTATCCAGGGGCTGCACGCACCCCAGCTGATCTGGGTCTAGCAGCGCGGCTTAAGCCACTAGCCACCGACAGCTCCAACGCGCTCCGATCATTCACCAGCTGGACCCCCCTAACCCCATAGGAATTATGGATCCACCATTGAAAGACACCGCCCGAGAATGCATCACTCATGAATCTTCTCCTCCCTCTGCTCCCTCTCCTCCTTCTGCTTCTCCTCTCTCTCCATCCTCATCCTCAGCAGACCGATCCCCGTCTCACCTCCCGGGTGTCAACAACAGTCAATTGACATCCCCTTTCCCTTCGACCTCCCTGCCTCGAAAACCACCTCCCCTGACGTCAACCGAGTCCTATTCAGGCCGCAAGAGCGTGGAGCTCGCATCCCCCGATGCTGCACGACAGCTTGCTCACTTTGGCACTGCAGAAGACCTCGCCATGGAGCCCGAGACCGCCGGCCACCGCCGGCGACGTAGCAGTCTGATCAACCCCCTTCAACCTCCCGCTACCGAGACCGAGTCCTCGCGACCTGGCGCACGCGCTCCACAGCATGGTCGACGACCAGTCCGCTCGCCGCGGAAGAGCTCACGCACTAGGGCGACCGAAGGAAGCAAGGCTGACCATCCTGGATCTGACGACGAGTCGAGTGCGGATGTCGAGCTCGCGAGTCTGAGCGAGGAAGATGAAGGGTTGCAGGATGATGAGGAGACTGGATTAACGGCGGGCGAGAGAAAGAAGAGAACGAGGCGGAAGAGGAGAAATACGCTCATGGATCAGCGAGTCGTGCCGACTGGCGACGTTAATATCACAGCAGCAGAACGGAAGGAGGCCGATCAGAGCGTCATTAAGAGGAGTTTGATAAACGGAGGCTTGATTCTGTTGTGGTATATCTTCTCATTATCAATATCATTGGTAAGTTCTTGATAGCTCATCTGTCCATTTTCCATCTATCTTCCTCTTTTTCCTCCCAGGAGTGTTTGAGAGGGTTCAAACAGCAGCTGACTCAGATTCATTGATTTGCAGTATAACAAATGGATGTTTGACCCGGAGCATCTCGACTTCCACTTCCCTTTGTTCACGACTTGCTTGCACATGCTGGTACAGTTCACCCTGGCCAGTGTCGTCCTCTTTCTCTTTCCTCAGTTCCGTCCCAGTGCCAACTCGGCGCCCGATCCACATCACCACCACATTTCAGACCATGATCTCACCAACCAGGGATCAGAGAAGCAGACCACGATGTCGAAGATGTTCTATATTACGAGGATAGGACCTTGCGGCATGGCTACGGGCTTGGATATCGGCCTGGGCAATATGTCCCTGAAGTTTATCACTTTGACGTTTTACAGTACGTCATCTTCCCGCTATGAATTTTGTATTTGAATTATAGAGTGTGGGAATAGTCAGGCTAACGTAATCCCGAACAGCAATGTGCAAATCCTCATCCTTGGCGTTTGTCCTTCTCTTTGCCTTCCTCTTTCATCTAGAGACACCTTCCTGGAGGCTGGTCCTCATCATCGCGACAATGACTGTGGGTGTTATAATGATGGTCTTTGGCGAAGTCTCATTCTCTGCTCGCGGCTTTATACTTGTCATCAGTGCCGCCCTCTTCTCTGGCTTCCGCTGGAGTCTTACCCAGATCCTGCTGCTGCGGAACCCAGCCACCAGCAATCCCTTCAGCTCCATCTTCTACCTCGCCCCTGTCATGTTTCTCAGTCTCTTCGTCATTGCCTTGCCAGTGGAAGGCGTGCCCAGCCTGATTGCTGGACTGCAAAATCTGATCGAGACTCGTGGCGCTGTGCTGGGTCCAATGATCCTCATTTGCCCTGGCGCTATTGCGTTTTGCATGACTGCTTCGGAATTTGCTCTTCTACAGCGAACTTCAGTCGTTACTCTCAGCATTGCGGGTATATTCAAGGAAGTTGTGACCATCTCTGCTGCTGGCCTTGTCTTCCATGACCACCTGACTTTGATCAACCTGGTTGGACTAGTGATCACGCTTGTCGCCATCATCACGTACAACTATATCAAGATCACCAAGATGCGCAGCGACACGCAACTGATGGTGCACCTGTCCCATGCAAGAGAGGGCGAGAGAGCCAGGAATGATGCGCATGTGGATCATGAAGACGACGATGATGGCGACGACGAAGAAGAGGACGATTCCGAGAACGCGCCGCTTGTGACCAGTGATGGTGACATTATACCCAGTCACGGAAGACAGTCCATCGGCTCGATCTCAGGAGGCATTGGTCCTGAAGCTAATGGAGGCAAACTCTCAAACGATTGAGCGCTTCCCTTTTCTTTGGCCCGCTTCTGTGTGTATTTCTTGAACTCTTTTGACGCTATAAATCGCTTGATACCCCGCTTGATGTTCAATATGGATTGCTTGAAGACAGAGATGAGGAAAGGCGACAATTTTATCATGATTATTCTCATAATGAAGGCAAGCGGACAGCTCTGCACACCCACATCACATCGCATTGAGAGCGGAATAGATATCTGTATATATGGTATACGTATACACATACGAAAGACTAGACTTATTTATTTTTCCTTGAACCATATTTTCTGCATAGGAACGAAAGAGGCAATTGGGAAGGGGGTTCAGGTATTCCGGGGAAGGCACACAAAAAGCCTAGGATAGGAGCAACCCCGGATGGCGCATGGGGTATATTTCTTTTATCATTTAGAAATACGAAACAGAAAATCTAATTCTGGGAATACTTCTACCTCATCTTTTGTCACGCTCGATTTCTGATAAAACAGACTTCAGTCCCAAATTGGGATTTTCTGGTGCTACATCTACACATAAAGATCCTTTTCTTGTCACGTTGAGGGCAGTGCTATCGGTCTAGATGCGTCGATTTAAGCTCATCCATCCTCGACCGTGGTTCAGCAAGTCATGTCACTACCAGTTTTAAGGTTCGATTAGGCTTAACCTGACCTTAAACAACCCCTCCCCCCTGGCGTACCGTAGAAACCAGTGCCACCACTGCCACCGCTACTATTATCGCCCCTCCTCGGATTACCTCCGTTGCGAACCAGTAAATCGGGGCTCTTCGTATTAGCTCGCCCGCTACACCGTCTTAATAAGTTCTTTACATTGCATGCAGCGGCCATCCTCTACGTTTAGGAAGCTCATTAATCATCACTTAATAAGTTGGGCTGGCCATACTATTAGCTAATCGGTGATACGTTTAGACATCTAAGAAAATAAACGTCACATCACTGGCGCTAACGATGGCCCAAACCAGCAGACAGAGTGATCTGCCAAGGGGTCCCTATGCATGTGGATGAGTAAGAGCTTAATGAGAGCTCTCTCTTCTGTGTAAGAGCAGCATTGCTCGCGAGCGGGGTAGGTGAGGCATGTGTATTATGCTAGGAGGACTCACGTGAGATGTGTTACTGAAAAAAATATAGAGTTTTTCTTTTTTACTTCTTTTTTCCCTCCTCGTGCTTTATGAGGCATTATTTTGGGGGAGGAGGGAAGGTGTTGGTTAATGCGGGGGGCTTATCAGCGTGGGATTTAGGTCTGTACGGTAGGCGGGGTGGTTGGTGAGGGACGTTTTTACTTGAACAACGTTTTGGTTTGTGGAAGGTTGGGGGAGAGAGAGCGAGCGCAGGTGTGACGATGAGAGTTGAATTGATGATGGTAAGGGAAATCGACAGGAAAGTCAGGACTGAGTGGGAGACTGATTGAGGTACGTCACTTGAAGAAGGAATCTCATGTAGCGTTGCTTCAGAAATGCTTGCATTCCTGTAGGCATGCTTCCTCGCGATATTTCTGAGGTCATCGGATGCTTGATAATAGAGATGAGAAAAGAGAAATGAGGTATATTTATAATGACGATCTGCATCTTCATTCATTCTTTCAAGGAGTGAATAGTGATGCATGAATGAGAAGAACTATTTATATATTGTGATTTCTGTTTTTGAATTATGAATTAAATAGAAATAATATATACGTATCATTGAGTGAATTTTCAGAGCTAATATTTCTGCATTGCTACCATCGACAAAGTGTACCGTAGTCCTTTGCATATATATATATATATATATATCAAAGATATCTATATATGCGCATTACGACGGAACATTGAGAGAGAAGGAAAAGACGAACATTGGCCTGGATGACTTTGTAGGTAGTGGAGATTCAGACGTGACACCAGGCTGTTATTCTGGGTTATATTCAGCAAAATAATTGATACAATATCTAAAGGGAAGTCACTGACACAAATGACACTGCCATTCAGTACTTCATTGCCAAATGCAAGCTCTGATATAACGAAGTCATTCGCCGCTGTCATAAGCACTCGCGCTGGTGTTTATGGATCGTCAACGCCGTTGTGGTCCGCCGTAGAACAGTGAGCAGCCGGGGGTCATGGAAGCGCCCCCCCTGGGTCAGTGTGGAGCTTGCACCCCGCTCTACGCGGGCATGACGCAGTGGAATCGCGGGCTGCTGATACGGGTCCGAAACTGCTGGAAAGCCATTGCTCTGCTTCGGCGCACCGGTCCCTGAAGTCCACGAGGCTCCCTTCCCATGCTTCGCCCTCGATTTGTCCTAGCTGCGTCTCATCTACGGTAGGAGCCAAATCATTTTTGTGCCTCGTGACTGCCAGCTTTCATATGGGTTTCTTCCCAAGCTTCTGACAACAACTCCCTCCCTCCGCTCTTTTGTACGTTGTGTCAGCTTCGGTGTCCTAGCTTCTGCGTATTTACAGAGATCGATTCCCAAAACTACCACTCCACTATTATAGCTCCCTTTCCACTGCTCCCAATTCTACGCTGTCTGGCAATCCGAACTCGAGCCCAGCAGACACAATGGCGGTCCCTTCGACCCAGAACAGCCCGATGGGCAGGCAGAACACTGGATACCTCCCCATTGAGAACTACGGTTTGATTGGGAACATGCATACCTGTGCCCTGGTGGGAATCGATGGCAGCGTGGACTTCATGTGCTGGTATGTCTGCAGCCTCTTGCTTCTGTTTGCAACTGCTAGTCCTGCTGCTTGACGAGCTCTCCACTGCGCTTCGCGTTGTGTTGATCTCCCGGTCTTGAGAACTATCAATTGATAACTCTGTGTGCCCCTCGAACTTTAGGCCTGATTTTGATTCCCCCTCCGTCTTCTGCCGTCTCCTCGACAAGGACATTGGCGGCTTCTTTAATATCAGCCCGTCGCATGGCAGTACCTTCACCACCAAGCAGCAATATCTCCCGTCTTCCAATATTCTCCAGACCCGGTACATCATGGAGGAGGGTGTTGTGGATCTGGTCGACTTCTTTCCGCGGCCCAAGAACTCTCGTGTTGTCACCAAGACCGCCAAACTTGGTGCCTTTCGCGAAGCTACTGAGGTCATGAACGAGCTGAAGAAATGGCTCGTTAGGAGGGTAGAATGCATTCGTGGAAACATGGATCTAGGTGAGCAAAGATGTTCCACAGAGGGCTAAACTAGTTCCATTACTCATGTCGGTCTGTGTTTATAGAAGTTGAAATCTTTCCCGCATTCGACTATGCACGAGCTCCCCACACTGTCAAGATTCACCAGGAGAAGCACCCCAACACACACGTCAGCAAAACAGTGACTTTCGAGAGCGAACATTTAAAGCTACAATTGGATGTCACCATTGACCATGGAGAAGAAACTGCTCGGTCTTGCCCCTCTGTGGTCTTCAAGAAGGTCAAGAAACCACGTATGAAGGGAGAGGGAGTCGTTGCCTGCATTCACCTGGAAGAGGGCCAGGCCGTCTCATTTGTTCTCCGTAATGATATATCCCACCATATCACCCCTGATATTACAACGGAAGATCTAGATACACAGCAACATGACACCCAGTCGTATTGGTTCAACTGGATTTCCAAGAGCAAGTACAAGGGTCGTTGGCGTGAGGTCGTCTCGAGGAGTTTGATGATCTTGAAGCTCCTCACATACGAGCCGACGGGGGCGATTATTGCTGCTCCCACCTTCTCTATTCCGGAAGATATAGGAGGAGTTCGGTGTGTAAATCCTTTGAGAACTTGGAGAGTTTTATCAGATTATGACTAACGCCTCCAGCAGAAATTGGGATTACCGATTTTCATGGGTTCGGGATTCCAGCTTCACCATCTATATCCTCCTCCGAATGGGTTTCGTCGAGGAAGCCGATGCGTACATGGACTTCATAAGTGATCGATTCAGAAAGTCCAGATCTCCCGAAGGAGCTCTGCCAATTATGTTTACCATCCGCGGAGAGACAGATATCCCGGAACTTGAGCTGAGGTAAGTAGCTGTTGTGGCTTTTTTTCTAGGTAGAGTTTGCTGATGTTTTTGTTATATAGTCATCTCTCTGGATACAGGGACAGCAAGCCGGTTCGAATCGGTAACGGAGCAGCATTCCATCAGCAGTTTGATATCTACGGAGAACTCCTCGATGGTATTTACTTGTACAATAAGTATGGAAAACCCGTCACCTGGGATCAATGGGTTGCAGTTAGAGAAATATTAGGTAAATTATATTCTTCAAGTGACTATACTTCAAAGGCTAACATATTATAGATTACGTGTTAACTATCCGGAAAGGTATGTTTCCGAAGTGATTTTGAACAACATCCCAGTCTATTAACATGTGATTTACAGATCCCGATATGTCCATCTGGGAGGTCCGCAATAATAAACAAAACTTTGTGTACTCCAAGGTGATGCTGTGGGTTGCATTTGATCGTGGTCTTCGACTCTCAGAAAAGCGAAATCTACCTTGTCCAAACCGTGCAAATTGGCTTGCTGCCAGAGATGAGCTATATGAGGAGATTATGACTAAAGGTATGCTATGGTTTTCAAGAAAAAGAGCTGTTGTCAAGCGTACAAGTCTCTGACAAATGAACAGGTTATAACACTGAGTTGGATTGTTTCGTCCAGAGCTACGAGAATGATCAAATGCTCGATTCTTCCATTCTCATCGCACCCCTCGTTTTCTTCATCTCACCAAATGATCCACGCTTCCTCAGGACCATCGACAAGATCCTCCTCCCTCCTGAGAAGGGTGGATTGACTAGCACAGGATTGGTGTACAGATACAACACCGATCTTTCAGAGGATGGTACGTCGCTTAATTTCTCTCTATTTACCGTTGGTTTGTACCACGTTCTGACGTTGAACAGGTGTCGGTGGTCGTGAGGGAGCTTTTAGCATGTGTACATTCTGGCTGGTAGAAGCATTGACTCGTGCTGGCGTGTACGACCGGAAGTACCTAGTTCGTGCGATCAACATCTTTGAAAATATGCTCGGTTTCTCCAACCATCTATGCATGTTCTCGGAGGAGATTGCCAGGAGCGGTGAGCAACTAGGCAATACCCCTCAAGCATTCAGCCATCTGGCCTTGATCAGTGCTGCCTTCAACGTTGACCGGGTCTCTGAATATCGCTCTCTATGAAGCGCGACGTGTTGAGATTTATGATGTTTGTGATTTCTGAATGAGACGCGCCGATTGTGCATGATGAGTTTGTCTGAAAGGAGATATAGAGAGAATTGCAAATAGGAGGAGTTGAAGATGGCTTGGGCCGGAATAGATGATCTATTTAAATCTCAAAAAAAGAAATGCATCTAGAATGAGGCCTACCGTTTGTTGATCCACCTGCCAAAATTAGGCGTGATGTCATGTCCCTGTGGCGGTGCGTAAGGCTGAATGTTTCGCTGTTTTTTTCAGCCCTGGCGGGGCTCCTTCCAGGCTACAAAACCGTTTCCCCTCCTCGGCTTTCCAACTTAATCATCTCCTCCAACCCTTTCAAATCAGAGCCATGGCAGATCCAATGGGCGATGTGATAACGGTCAATAACTTCTCGGAGAAAATCGGAGCAATTGATCCGCAGGATGGCAGCAGCAATCACCTCTATGCCTTGGTTGATATGGGGAGGTAAATATGTTCTACAATTTGTAGCCTCATATTCTGGATGATATGATGATACGAAGTATAAAGTTCCGAGAACAAAGAGCTAATCAGACGTTTGATAATACAGTAACGGCATCCGCTTCTCCATCTCCGATCTCTCGCCGCCACATTCCCGTCTGCTGAGATGCATCCACCGTGAACGAGCCGGAATATCCCTCTACGATGCCCTCCACGAATCAACCCCAGGGTCCAAACCATTTTATTTCTCCGACGTAATCATAGAAAGAGTTGCACAGACTTTGGCAGGCTTCAAGTCAACTTGCGATGCCTACTCGGTTCCGTCAAGCCACATAGCCGTCTTCGCGACGGAGGCAATGCGCACCTCGAAGAATCGCGACGCCATGCTGGGAGCTATTTTCCAACAAAGCGGTCTGAAAGTCGATATCTTGGCTCCGGAGATGGAGAGCTTGTTTGGTGCTCTCGGGGCGAGGAGCGGGTTCGAGCATGTCAATGGCTTGTTCATGGATCTTGGCGGCGGGAGCGTGCAGATGACCTACATGGATTCCAAGACGGACGGATACGAATTGTTGGCTGCTACTGTGGCGCGAAGCATGCCGTTTGGGGCTGCGAAACTCTCTGCTCAGTTGAGTAATGAGATCAGTGCGAGGGCTGCGAAGACGGAGTTGTCACGGTCTATGAATGCGACATTTGATGGGCTCAAGGAGCGGTTTGCGCAGTTGAAGAATGCGAAGGAACCCATTACGATATATTTCTGCGGTGGTGGGTTTCGAGGATATGGAAGTATGCTGATGCACACGGATCCTATCCAGCCTTATCCCGTGCCTGATATTGGAGGGTACACGGTTCCTGGAGAGCGGTTTGTCCAGTTCGAGAAGTTGCTGGATATCAATAACGATCATGGAAAGATCTTCGGTATGAGCAAGAGAAGAAGGGAGCAATTCCCTGCGATCGTGACTGTTGTCAGTGCGGTTATTGATGCCGTCGGCAAAGATCGGATTAAGGAGGTGGTTTTCTGTGCAGGAGGAAATAGGGAAGGCGTCCTGTTCTCCAAACTCCCCAAGGAGACAAGAGTGGAAAACCCGATGCTGCAACTTCCGGGTTCGGAGTCGATATTTATAGGCAATGAGGCTCAGAGACAGGCTTCGCTGAGGAAAATCGTCACATGGCTCTCATCCATCCTGCCACTCTCAGACGCAACTCTGCCTCCAGTCGTTGCACCGTACCTGGCCGCTAACACCTGGATTCGAATGGGCAATCCGGACTCGGCGAACTCTGCCAACGCGTTGCATGATCCAGTCTCTGGGCCTCTCTCAGGTTTGCCTGGGCTCACACACAGGCTCCGTGCCATTATAGCATTGACCCTGTGTGCAAGATGGGGGACGGATCTGGCACCAGCAGACAGACCGGTATTCACGAATCTGAGGAGACTGATAGGACCCGCTGACGCTTTCTGGTGCGAGTTCCTTGGAGCGGTGTTAAGGTTGTTTGCGCAAGTTAGCCCTGCATTCCCAGTCACAGAAAATGCCAGACTCTGGAGATTACGGTACGTTTAAGATGGTCATCCCCGGCAAGACACTGTCATAATTCCCATCCTATATACTAACTATCTATCTTCTAGACTTGAGACGGCCTTTGATGAGCATGGAGGTAAAAAGGGGGATAAGACAAGGCTCAAAGTCTTGGTGGCTTTTGACAAATCCGGACTCGACCCGGTTGTGGCAGATGCTGATGAAACGGAGATATCTGATTTAGCTCAAGGGTTGGAAAAGGCCGGCAAGGGGCTTGATGTGGGATGGAAGGTAAAAGTGAAGCAAGGTATCGTATAGATGAGACACTTGCCATCACGAGATTGCTTCACGTTCGTGACAACGATGTATCTCGAGCGTGTTGGGAGGATTATTCCGTGTAGTGATACCCGATAGATATCTATACTGTATTGTTCAACAAAGATCTACATTATAGAATTTTCAGTGACTACATTTGTGTACTTTTGATAATGATTGCCATTTGGACTTGCATGTACTTGTCTTGGGATGACCCTTTTGTGAATATTTATTTTACAAAACGGCTCGTGGGTGCCAACGAGTTTGGTTGGCCGTTAAATGGACGTAGGTGGATGTTTTACACGGGAAAGAGTAAATGAGGAAGAAGGGGGGGTTTATGGTTTCCAAAGAATGTATTCCTAACAGGGTCGTTGAATAACTATATGCCATTATATCCTAGGTGCGTTCCCCATCGGCCCGAAGACTCATTCCATATATCCCAACATAATCTAAGAAGAATAAGTAACACTGTAAGCCTTGAAGTAAGCCTTCTCGCTGGTAATCTGGACGGTTCCAGTGCTGTCGATAGTGAGATACTTTCCATTCTCCTTCTGAAGGGCGTATCCCCGGGAAGCAGCGAAGATGATGGTGTAAGTCTCGGCTCCACTTGCGCTGGTGCTCAAGCTGGTGTGGTCGGCAATGTACCGTCCGTCAAGGGCACTGGTGATGGTGAACGTGTTGGTCAAGCTCTGGCTGCCGTTGTCGACGAGACTGTGGACGACCCAGCGCTGGTTGATACTCTCGTGGTTAATAGTAGCTTTGGTGCCGGTAAAGTCCTTGGCAGGGCTGCCAGGGTTGGTGAGGGCGTAGCCACCGAACTCGAAGACAACGTAGCGCCCCTCAGTGAGCTGACCACGCATTGGCTTGAAACCTTGCTCCGAGTAGGTGTGGACTTCGTTGGGGGCAACTTGGTTTCCGTATGGGACGCCGGGTCTGGTGTTTGGATATGTCGCTTCGCAGTACTCGGCTCCATCATAAACACCGGCAGCATTGACATGTGGTGGGATGGCATAGGGCAGCTCTGGGACAGAGTAATCTGGGTTCTCGAAGTCGAACATATTGACGAGAGTGGACATGTGTGCACGTCTCCATGGGCTCATCTGATTTGTGGTGACGTTGACGCCCTTGGCAGCTAGCCACTCTTCGACGAAGAGAAGTTGAGAGTTGTGATCGGCATGCTCAGTGAAGACGCCACCATTACGCGTGAAAGGGGAGATGATATAGAAGGGAAGACGGAAACCAGGACCGGTGTAGGTGTAGCCAACCTCTCCATAAGGATCTTCGAGCCACTCTCCTTGAGTGCCGTTGGGAGAGTGGTATGGGGTGACATGGTCACCTAGACCTCCTGTCTCGTCCCAAGAGATGATGAGAACACTCTTATCGTAGTGAGCACCGTGGGTGACAGCATCGACAACCTGCTTTTCCAACCAAGCACCGTCACGTGGACTGTAAGGAGGATGCTCGGAGAGTTCGGTGGGACCAATAATGTAGGAAATAGCCGGGAGAGTTCCATTAGCAGCGCGAGCATAGAAGTCATCGAGGGTTTGGCCGACGAATCCCTTCTGGTAAAGCGGGCTGTCTTTGGGGGCGGTTTGATATTGTGCGAACCAGGCGAGTGGGTTGTCATCGAAGTTATCAGCATCCTGGAAGAGAGACCACGAAACATTGTTAGCTTCGTAGATCTCCGCAGCAGTCTCCCAGCGAAGAGGATAGCAGTTGAAGCCACCGGTTTCACAACCGGGGGTCTCATTGTTATCGATGTATGGCCATCCACCGTCAGCCGGGTTGTTCTGTTGGGATCCAGGGGCATTGATGGAACCAGATGCCCAGGTGACACGGTTGGGGTTGGTTGATGCAATAACACCTTCCTAGAGAACAAAGCCAGAATTAGTAATCAAACTTACACGAATGCCCATGACCATATATATCGCGCATATCAACATATGTCTAGGAAGAAATCGAAAGGCGCAACGCTGAAGGAAAGCTTACCTGATACATATCTCCAACCGTCCAACCATCAGCAATGGCGAATTGAACTGGAATATCGTCTCTCTTAAAGTAACTCCAGCTCCACGGGGTGTTGTTGGTAGCCCAGTGGTTGTTCAAGCCGCCATTTAGAGCTGCGTGGTTGTCTTGCCAGCCATTGTCTCCGGCAACCATGCACTGGGTCGCATTCAAGTAGTCACCACCCTCATAGTTGACATACCAAGGGAGTAGATACGATGCATTGGTGGTGAGAGCGGAGTTGACCTCCTGCTCCCAGACCGTCTTGCCATCCGCGTTGACCTGGACATTAGGGTCCGAGAAACCTCGAACACCAGCCAACGTACCGAAGTAGTGGTCGAAGGCTCGGTTTTCTACGGCGATATGGTATCAGCCAGGTTACATGCAGAGAACAAAGGGAAGAAGCGGCCATTGTTACCTTGCATGAAGAGAACGACATGCTCAATGTCTGCAATGGAACCGGCCAGGACTGGCTCCGCAATCAAAGGGTACATGACGGCAGCTGCAGCCATGATCTTGGAGAAGACTGCCATCGCGAAGGTTAATGGATCAGCTGGTCCTTCTACTGGAGGAGACAACCTTGGAGCAGGATAGAGATCACAGGAGAGCACACATTAGACCATATATACCGACTTGTTCGGAGTACATTCGGAAGCATTGCAACCCATGCACCCTAAGCCGCGTATAATTGACCCCTCATCTGCGCCTCGCAAATCCCCCAAGCAACCCAAGCAACCCAAGCAACCCAAGCAGGCTGACCCGACCTTGCCGGATCTTTTTCCAATCAACGAAGCGGAATTGGACAGGCAATGTCGGCTCAGGACTCAGGGTTCGCCGCGGCCCCGCGCGCTGGGACTTCTGGTGACATCGGATAGGGGCAAGACGTACCGAGAAGTCTTTAGCTTCTAAAATCTGTTCCGCGTTTCTGGATTTGCTAAGCCCGCCACTATATGAACAGCTTTAGCTCGCTGCCGTGCAAATGGAGGACTACTAGTCTTGCTGGGGAAGCTCGATCACTTCGGAGCAGACCAAAGGACTCGGCAGGTTTTGGCACGAAGGATTCAGGAGCTGGCAAGATCGCTGTGCTGCTGATATATCGGTGTCTCAAGCTCACGAGGATGCTGTCATGGTACGAGCAGGTTAAGCTTTTTGGAGGCTTTGGCGTGGCTGAATAGCGTGCGAAACGAAGCCAAATGGGCTCAAGTACTTGTTTCAACGGTGGAACCTGCGGATAGATCGGCCGAGCCCCAATTCAGAGTGCAGGAATCCGGCGGCGCTCTGCGACGGCCAAGGCTTTGAATATGGCATAATCGGCGGATATATGGGTGGAGTATTGCTATGGAGCCTGGAGCGTGGATGCTGAACTTCCGATGTAGGTTAGAAGCTGGATGCCCACGTGCTTGAGAGACTGGAGCTCTCAGGCCCGGACATTTTCTTCAGGCGGATGGCCTGAGGATGGAATCCCGCACATGGGGCCTAGCATGAGCGCAACCCCTCCAGCCCTCGTACCAGGAAGCATGTGCCGAGAGCATCGATCTGCTGCTTTGATAAACGTGCCCCTATGTTCTGTCTACCTAGAGCAGGACATCACCATGGTTCCTTCTGTTCCCGGTGTGGTTGGAGACATGAAGATTAAGTAGAAGGGTCTCTAAGTGACGAGGTGAGAATAAGGTTGTTCCAGCCGCAGGGGCAGCCGAGATCCCTTCCCCGCCACAATGGCTTCCGGGGTCGCCAGAAAACGGAGTGCCACTTTCACTTTCAAAGCTTCCGATGAGTTCGACAGCAGCGAAGATGAGGTCTCTCATACACTTACGAAGGAGCACAATGGTACAGAAAAGACTCATTCATCCGTGAGTGCGGTCGTGCAATCCGGACCCAAACTACATTTGCGCCAGGGACCTAGTCTCGGTGCCACAATCGCTGTGGTCTTCGCGAGTCTCGTGCTCATTATCCTTACCATTATCACCCTTCCGAGAACCGTGAGCCATTCCAGTCTCTCCAGCTTCTTCCACAAAACGGGACCATACAGCTCAGGCAATCCGCTAGGCATTCCGCTGCATCCCGAGGAACATGCTTACCGCCATCCTACCACAATAGTCCACAATTGGACAATTACATCCGGTTACCGCTTCCCGGATGGAGTGAAGAAGAAGGTGTACCTGGTCAATGGCCAGTTTCCAGGGCCAACGGTTGAATGCCGCCAGGGCGATAAGCTTGTGATCCACGTCAACAATGCCCTCGCTGGCAGCGAGGATGGGATCAATGACGACGCGTCGGATGGGATCTCGCTGCTCTGGCATGGCCTCCATATGCGTGGTAGTAACCGTATGGATGGGGCTGTGGGGTATACTCAATGTCCCATTCCAGCAGGAGGCAGTTTCACCTATGAATTCGAGGTGGGAGAGCAGTCAGGTACCTTGTGGTGGCACGCCCACAGTGGCGTCCAGCGAGGGGACGGCATGTTCGGGGGATTGGTCATCCACAAGGGCGTGCGTGGGAATGGTAAAGTCGAAAGAGTGACTGATATGAAGGAGTACGGCTATGATAAAGAAGTTCTGCTCATGATAGGAGATTGGTACCATCAGAGTTCCGAGGAGGTGCTCGCGTGGTATACCAGCGCTAGGGCATTCGGGAATGAGGTAAGCTTAGCTCATTATCCACCGTTTTTATATACGATATTTTACCTGGTTATCGTAGTTTATATCTGATGTTCCTCTTATACCTCCTGCTGACTTAGCCCAGCCTGTTCCGGATTCTCTGCTCGTAAATGGAGTGGGTAAATTCATCTGTTCAATGGCAGTCCCTGCGAAGCCAGTAGAATGCATTGATGTTCTCGATGAACATATTCCCAACATCCTAGCTGGAGATTTGGCAAGTACATCAACCCGGTTGAGGATCGTGAATGTTGGGTATGTTTGAACTTTACCTTTTGCTCTATCCTTCACTTCTGGAAGAATTCTACTGACAGCATAACAGATCTTTAGCTGGATTTACTCTTTCNTATAAATGAAAGTGTACTTATTCCACACACGATAGATTCAGACACTCGTATTCAACGTAGACCAGCTCGGTCTGTAGGGATCTTATATCCTGGAGAGCGTATGGACCTAGTTCTAGAACTGGACAAAAGCTCTACCCCACTGGCGATAGAAATCATTCTAGATCCTGAGTAGGTTCATCCTTGTCATATATTGGAAGTACACACTAAACATAGTCTTGCAGAAATTTTGTCTACATTAATTACGCACTTCGACCAAATCAGTCCTTCCCGCTAATCGACTCCGGTACTCGGTCAAATCTATCACACGCTACATCAAATCACTTCGCGCGGACTGAGTCACCATCATATTTCGACCTGTCAGAATCGAAATCTCTGTTGCCAATTTCTCCAAAGTTGGCACAAGATGCGGAGAAATTACTCTTACTATATACCAAAACACAAAAACTCTCAATAAATTCCAACCGTCCGCAGGGTTTCATGAATCGGACCTCTTGGATTCCCCAGCCATCTCCACTAATATCAGTCCCACGGAAACAGTGGGATAAGAATCAACTTGTACCATGGATATCCCTACCTCCTACGCCCACGAATAAGGAGCAGAATCAAGTGGAATCTGGCAAATGGGTCGACATCATCGTCAACAATCTGGATGATGGAGCGCATCCCTTCCATCTGCACGGATATAATTTTTATCTGCTATATTCTCACCGCAGCGAGCATGGATGGGGCTCATACACTCCGTACTCTGCATCCAGCGGCGGCGTACCTGACCAGTTAGAACTAAACCTTGAGAATCCTGTCCTGAAAGACACAGTAGCAGTTCCGAGGAGAGGGTTTGTTGTATTGAGATTTTGGGCTAATAACCCTGGAATCTGGATGTTTCACTGCCATGTGCTCTTCCACCAGGCCAGTGGAATGGCTATGGGAATAGCGGTTGGGGGGACGGAAGGGAATGATGATATTGACTTGAGGGGTGCTGAACTTTGTGGAGGCTGAAGTGGTAAATTGCTCGCTGATACTGAGCAATCGGCCGCATTGTGTCCTTCAGAAAATAATCTATACTCGTCAACCAGAACAGCTTTTAGAGCACATTTTCCAATCATATCTACATTCGTCATCTCGATACTTGTGTAGTGAAGAGACTCGGCGTACTCAACTATGAGGCGTAGTTAAAAAGGAAGTTAGTACTGGTTTAGTTTGGTTTACTGAGAATAGTACGAGCATTTCTCTCAACTGTGTAGAGCATGTATACTATTGCTTCCGTTGAATAGAAACCACATGTTGCAGGTGGAGTTAATTGAGTACCCCACAAAAAACGGCGCTATTATCCTGGCGGTCAGTCAATTTTGCAAGGCGGGAAGGACGAACGACGACTCGAAGCCTTCATACCACCTTATTGACAAAGACTCACCACTCTTCGCCTCAACTACGTATGAAAATCCATGGCGGGACGGTCCTCGCCGACATCAACCTCGCCATACCGTGTATTCCAACGGCTTGAATTCAAGCGGCATGGGGTACCTGATAACGGTCTATTCAGACTAGTTGACAGTAATGGTGCAATCTTCTACGAGACGGAGGGAAGAGGACTTCTACTCACAATTATCGAGCAAAACGACGCGGCTACGCTGAGTCAGTATTTGACACAGAACCCATGGGCTATTCATCCCGGAGACACATACCGCCAGGACCCGTTCTGGTTTGCTGCTAGACATGGTAGCAGCGATGCCCTCCGCGTTCTCTTAGAGCATTATAATGCCGATCCAACCGTGACGGAAGTTCCACTTGAGACGCGAGGTTTTCTCCTGCTTACTGTAGCCTGCCAGTTTGCCCAGCTTAACACAGTCCGTTTCCTCTTGGATAGCAAACCTGCACTGGGTAAGATTGAGGCCAGAGATGACGAAGAGTGCACAGCACTGCTCGGGGCAGCAAGTTCGTTAGCCAACGCACGAGATGTCACAGATGATTTCACTAAAGATTCGATACATGACTATTTGGATCGTGCTGAAGAACTGATAAATCTGCTTCTCGACAGAGGCGCTTCTGCTCGCGATGTCATCCCAGGAGCCAATGGACAGCCGTACGCGACGGTTCTTGGTAGGGCCATCTCCCGGGCCAGTCCTGAATTATTGAAACGCCTTATTGATGAAGGAGCCGATGTACACGCAAAGCAGAGGTACTACATCCTGCATAGCCCTGTGGGACAGGGAGATTATGTTTGGGATGTTACTCCACTTCATGTTGGCAGTTTCTATTCAAACTTCGATGGAATCCAAGTCTTGTTTGATCGCCGAAATAGCGGAATCGACATTGTAGACATGGCATCTTGTTGCGATAGCTTGGGTCGTTTACCGTTACATTTTGCTGCTGGGGGCTCCTATACGTTTGAACCAGATTACATGTTCCCTGAAGACGACTATGAATCACGCGTTGTGAGCACTATTAAACTCCTCTTGACTAGTAATCCTAACACCATCAATACTCCAGATAAACAAGGAAAAACACCTCTACACTATGCTGTTTCAGGCTATCGACCGTACAGCAGTCTGCACTTCAACATCATAAAGATCTTGTGTGAAAATGGAGCAAATGCAAGTTTGCGAGATAAAAAGGAACAGACCCCGCTACATTGCTTAGCTCTGCATGTAATTTCCAGCAGATTTCTTGACACAGATTTGATAGACTTACTTCTGGCGTATGGTGCCAATGTAAGCGATGCTGATACAGATGGTAACACCCTTCTCCATCTTGTAGCGAGGCATTTAAGGAACATTGAAGCGGCACGGCTACTGTTAAGCAAAGGTGCCGATGTAGATGCCAAAAATTCAAAAGAAAACACGCCATTACACGAAGCAGCAGGCGAAAATACCCGATTTGAAAATATGGGTTTAGTAGTTGAGCATCAGTTAGAAGTACAGGATATCATGGTGAACGTATTGCTGGAAGCTGGAAGGAATGACAACTTGATGGATCAACGGAACGCAGCCGGCAAGACACCTCGACAAATACGCGAGGAGAAGAGGAACAAATTACTGCAAAACGAGGAATTGGCCAAGCAACGGCTCGCTGGTACAGGGAGAGGAAGGGCACGAGAAAGGCTGCAGCAATCTACTTTTCAGCGGTACATGACTGAGAAAAATCTACAGAAGGGTTAGGAGGCTGCATCTGGTACGGGATGCCATGGAGCCTGAAAAGTACCAACTGGACATTTTCACATCGAACAGCTCTTAATTCAGCTAACTATTTTACAATTAATGTGTATAGAGAAGAACAACAGAGAGCATCAAAGGGCTACTATTCATCCCAAGGCAATTCTCTTGCTATCTGAGAGAGAGATCTGGCTGAAATAAAAACCTAAAATGCAAGGGTTTTCACCTACCTTAGTATTACTAGAAACTGAGAATGTTGAAAAGTCCTGAGTAATTGAGCTGATCGAGTGGTCCCATAGAGAAGTACAACCTACAGAAACATTTTATGAATAGAAACGCAAACAAGATTTGTAGACATAAAAGCACACTATTTAGACAATCTTCGACCCTATTCGTGATATGGAGGTTCAATCCTGGTTTGAGAAAGAAAAAGGAGATTTGCTTTTGAAGTACTAAGAGACCAAATTATTCGTGCCAATGAATACTACTAAAACCGCAGCAAACCTGTAATTCATATGTAAGCGTAATTGCACACGTAAGGAGCCTAGATGAAGTAATACTTACGCTGCGGTAGCGGTGAATATATCTTTTGTGGTTGCTGATGTTGTTATGTTGAGCGAAAAAGAGAAGATAACCATGAAGGCGGCAAGTAAACCGAGCCGTGTTGGCATGTGCTGGACAAAGTAGAGACATACGATGCTGGCGATGAGCACAATACAGGCAAAGGTTGTTGTTAATATTTTCAGAAGGCGGAATGTACCCTCATTTCCGTACCAGACGGTATTATCCATGTAATCTTTCGTTCCGGTCTTCTATAAAGTCGAAGAGGGTTAGTAATGACTATGGCTCATGCATAATGTAATGATAAAATCGTACGTGGATGTATCTGCCAAGAATAAGGTGGTACAGGTGAATTAAGTGTAATGTCAACTCGGAATAAAATCCCTCATCGTTGGAGGGGCTGTCCAGAGAAACCATATCTTCCAGATTTGGTTCTTTCCATGTATTGCGATCTGGACCCTCTAGAGTAATATTTCCCATATCCAACCTTGTCATCCACGTATCGAGAGCTTTGACCTGTCGTTTGAGCGGTTGACCCAGCCTCCGGACTGCACGGAATTGTAGGAGAGCTTTTTCTAAGACCAATATTGGCAGGAGCTCATAGGAACCCTGTCAAGGAATTTTGAAAGCCGACTTACGATACTCGTCTAACTTTTCCCGAATTTGTAAGACTGTTTCCCATTGGCTCTCATCATTTCCTTCTCTTGCGTGTTCACTTGATGAATTCTTCAAAATATACCAGTAAAGCCCGTATCTCTCGCGGTCCTCATGCCCCGATGCTTTATCTGCTGTTTGGCACTTTCTGAGAGTGTCTTCAAGCTCATAAAGCTCTGCCTGCCTGTACAAAAGATCTTCTGTAGCTAAAGCACCAAATCGCCGAAATATCGCATTTTCGGGATATTCACCCATAAACCGGGCAAGCCGGCTGTAACCTTCTGCATGTTGGTATCCACTGCCCATAACTCCAGACTGGATCGCATAATTACTTTTGGGACTCGTGGTGTGAAGTTAATGATGTGGGTGAGGCTTTCGAGATATAGGAGCATATGCGAGAGCGGGGCATAACCCGAGCCTCACATTTCTCTATCACCAGATTTCTGGCACTTATCTTGGCCAATCACCAGGTAAGCAGCAGGCATTGTAACACCATTTGTGCGTGACGATAATGATAGGCTGGATAATCTGCCTATCGTATCTTCGGGTATGCTTCCCGCATAAGCAAGGCAATCGAGCGTGCTCATGTCACATGGACGACGCCGCCATAGATGTCCTACCACGTAGAGCCGCACAATATGACTGGCTAAGATCCTTCACGTTTTGTCACAGCCCCGCGCAGCTTTCTTCTATTGCGGCCCAATCCAGCCGTTTTTACATGTCCAGTTGCATTCTTTTCATTTTTCCAGCATCATTGTCATTCTGCTGGGCATCATTTCCGTTCCGGCGTATCACCTTCCGCCTTGACTCATCGTAGTGCTATTAAAGATGCAATCGTCCGGTCGCGGAAAAGGGTCAGAGAAGGGCAAGCCTCGAGAGCATAAGGCGGAAAAGTCGCGTTCTTCCAGACAGAAAAAGTCCAGTCATGAGCCTAGGTCGTTTGATGTTGAAGATCCACAACAGGAATATGCCCTTGAATCGGCCGCCTCTTCCTCATACGATGACCATGCGTGGGATCCAGAGGAGTACACGTATGTCTCCGCTTATCCACCATCTAATGCCCCCGATAATACTACACAATACTATTCGCTTGCCAACACATCATGGGAGCAGGGAGACCAGGAAACTTCGGACAATGAAAACCAACAAGAAGCGTCCCATTCGCCGGGTGTACATTATCACGAATACCACTTTAGTCAGTATGCAGGACATCATGACCTTTCAACAGACGCGGACCCTCTGTCAAGCACCTACCAGTCGTGGGCGACAAGTAGTGGGATTCAGAACATTGATCTTGTAACACAACAATTGTCTCAGATGACAACTGCAGATTTCCAAAAGCAGGACTCAATGCCAGACCTAACAAGCCTCAGTCATGAAGACGATTCGTACCGTAACGCCCCAATCAGCCATGAACCGCAAGCTCAAGCTTCAGATTATCACCGAGATGTACAGATCCGGAAATTTAATGGAAAAGATTGGGGAACAGTTCGCGGTTTCATAGACACAGGTAATTACACTGGGCAGATGATTTATGTTGAGACGGTATTTCGGCTTGGATATACCAAAGAACACATTGATGATGATATGATCGAATTCGAGACGCTAGGGGATGGGGAAATGAAAACATTCGGCAAGATCTCTCTCCAATACTCAATAGGTGGGGAGCCCGCCCAAAACGGGTCATTTCACGTTTTACGGAAGACGCTGCGGGAAATTGATGTTTGGTTCGCAGAGAATAATAATGTGGATGCATCATTTCCAGAGACGAAACGATCAATGGCGGGGATAAGCGAACCGAAGAGGAGGTTGAGAGAAGGTGAGTATGATTTTGCCAAAGCATCTTGGAGGAAGTGCAGACTGATATGACTGGATATCATAGACGAGAAAAGGGCCCTGAAAAATGAACTGGCTAAACGAGAGGAGCGGGCAATGCGATCAGAAGTAGACGTTGCTCAGATGAAAGCAAGAGAGAAGGCTTCGAAAGAAAAGAATTCTTCGAAAAAGAAGAGATAGATTCCGCATCCAGGAATCTTATAGAGGTTTGATACCATCGAGACTGCAACTATGCGGACAAAGGCCGCAGTTGGATTACAAGTCACGCCTGAGCTTAGCAGCACTCCGGCAGACTGAAATGATCTGTGAAAAGGATAAAAAGGAGGTAGCTGATACTTTGGACATGGCGTGCACCGACATACTCAGATATTGCCCTCACACGATACGTTCCAGTAAAATCTCGCTAACTCTGAGACATGTGTAAGGAAAAGTCATCATCTCATGATGAGGGTAACAGCGACGTAGAGTCATGAAGACGCTTTCTGGTCTCGGGAGAGAGCGAAAGCTTAATTAGCATAGCCACACGTTTGCATGACAGTGTTGAGGTTAATCCAGTGTTGGCAAGTAGATTGACACTTATATGACTCAGCGTAGCCAAGCAAATCAACGTATCTCACCGCCAATTTGCCTATACGTCTTCAGATACCATGATGATTTGCAACTTTTTTCAGTCTATCTGCACTACGGCGCATCTTAGGATATGGCTTCCAAAGATCGCCATGACGGTCGAATGGCTCATTTCTGAGATGTTACACGCTTAGGGCCATTATCAATTGCACTAAAGCCCCCAATCGCAACTGACAAAAGAAGATACACACCTTGACATACGCGGGGTTGATCTCCACAGAGCCTATTTGATATGTATTCTAAGCTTCCCAGCCCCCATGCTACCTGCGATGCCGCCCCTGGTAGTACCTGCAATGGCAATCATACGGTGGGTCTAGAGTCGCGACGCGGTCTTGTGGGAGCAGGAACCGCACTGTAAAAATCCGAGCTGTCATATACCCTAATATAGGACCAACTTGTCCTTGCTTTTGTAGAATTATATCGCGGCCACGTCTGCTCCGTCAAATCGGATCTGTCTTTTCTAGTGTTTGACGGTGCCGCAGCGCACGCAGATCTCGGGTGAGTTACATTTTCCCTCGGTCCTGCGGATCGGACTGAGGGATCGATTGGGAAACTTCCAACAAAAGTCAACACTGCGGATACACTGCTCACTTAATAGAACGCCCTCAATCCAGCCTCACATGAGGGAACGATTGTGAATCAGGGCTTGTCGCAGCCTTCCACATTGGAGATTCCTTGGCGGTTACAGGATGTTCAGCACGGCACGGCAAAGCTCCGGACTAACATCAATATTTCCCTATGTGGCGTTTCAAACCGAACGGTCAAATGGAATAGAGAATTTCGGTACCACACTGGAATGAAATAGGGGTAGGGGTACATGATTCTGAAATTCAGATAGCGGATTGTGAATGGCACATTCTGAGACGTGGGCACGGAGATTTTCTCAAATTTGGAATTGCGAGTGTGCGGCACAGTCTTATGTGCAACTGTCACTTGCCATTTTCGCTCAACGTAGAAATAACAATGACATGTCTCGGTAACTCATTGGTAAAAAATAGTCGGTGTGAACACACGAGAGTCTAGCACGATTCCGACCAGTACTTTGTGCATATCTCCTGAATATGTGATGCACATAAGCAACCAGGTTAGCGGTCTCTTCCCTTTACCAGGATTGTTGCATCCGACTTTGCGTCGTGATGGGCCCCTTTTGCCTTTTATAGGTACCATATGGGCAATTTGCCGACTTTCAATATCTGGAGTACAACTAGAACGTTGTAATTGTAGAAATGCCCACATTGCTTGCTTCGCTAATTGTATGGACACTTTTAGCTATATCAAAACTACCGGATTATAAGATCGCCCTCAAACAGGCGGTATCAAACGACTTTTCATGAGACTAGTTGGTGCGTTTTCTGCCTTACGACGTGCAGCAGCCCTGTGGACCCACGCAAGTAACATCTTACTCAGACAATATGTGAACAACAAGTCCAAGCGTTTTGGATGGTCACCCCTGATACGGTACTCTGACGGACCGATGGCTCTTAGCCGTGAGAATTTGTGGTGAATTTCGGCAGTTACTTCCGGATACTGCTGACGTCTTCATATGCTTATTCCTCGTGGCCTCGGCAGTAGTAGAGGAGCCACCGAACAGAGACGTCAAACCCGAGGTGTGACTGATACCAAACAAGCTCGGGCGAGTGGCTCATATATAAAACGATGATTTGCAAGCGAAAGAGCCAATTAGATATATATTCCGTCGCAATGATTTTGTGAGCTGATTGGCCTATCTGTCGGGCATACTCCCGGACTGTACCATTTCGTTTCAGCAAAGTAGGTTTGTCTTGAATAATGTATCTTGGCTATGTGATGGTCAACCAGACGAGATATTAAGATTACAAACACATAAATTATTCCAGATACAATTATGTTCACAGACGGAGATAATGAGACCATTTCTTAACGTAGAGCAAGTCTTCCTTAGATTCTTTTTATCCAACTTCCGGAGTAATGGTAGAGGGCTGGATATAGAGATTACATGCATTCTTGGTAAGACACCCAAAGAAAAGTAACCTCAGGGCTGATTTCTCTCCGTTCAACCGTCCAGCTAGGCTACTGCTATTGTTGATAGTTTCACATACTCTGAAGGGAGGGACATTTTCCAGAAAACGGTGGAAGCCGAGAATATTACTGGAAAAAGCCCGCCAAGACACGCCACAGAATATAGGAGCCCTATCCTAGCACCAATAAACCTTGCAGTACCACCGTCCGGCCGGGATGATCCACACTAGTCACAAAGCCACGCACGCGATTGAGAAGGTGGCAGGCCGTAGGTTATCTGTGTACCAAGGAGTAAGGCTGGTTATGGGTATGGAGCCCTCATAAGTCGTTCAAGGATTTGGTGCCACGCTGACATTCTCTGAAAAAACAAGCTACATGCCGAACAGAAAGCGCCGGCTGTAGAGCCGATGATCCGTTATGCTATTGAGAACAACCAATTGCGGAAGGATTCATGTTGGCACGGCACGTATTACAAAAAAAGCGGGAATGATACTGGATTGAGAATTACAGGGAAACTTATCGGTGGTGAGTTTTGACTTGATAATAACTAACCCGGGAACTATGCATTACATAAATTATCATAATCCTGTTACTTTACCGTTGTGATGAGACTGTACTTCTGGTACTCTTCAGTCCCTCTCCATCGCCGCCTCATATGACGCATATGATGTTTCAATACGTCTCCTGGATTATAATATATAAACAAGGTTTTCAAATCGGAGTTTAGCTGAGTTCTCTTCTTAGGAGCAGTTTTATTGAGCAAATATCCTACGTTTAATCCTCATTTTACTGTACATAAACTCATTGAGATTAACACCCGCGAGCCCGTCCTTGGAGATGGAGCTACAGTCTTCACTCAGTCCTCGATGCTATTCAGACACCTCCAGGTATTTTGATTCTATTTGTGCGTATCACTAGTTCTGGCTATTGGCTGACTCTTTCCAACTATACAGCAGCGTCTCTTCTAATTCTCTTTATAAGTGTGCAAACGACAGATTGTCCCACACGGAGAGCTCAAACAACACAAGCTACACTGCCATATCCGGTCAATATCTCTATAACGCACCGTCTCTTTCCATGAGTGATTACAGCAGTCCGACTCAAATTGATTCTAATATCCATGGTGATGTCGACAGCAACTCTGAACCCAGGGTTACAACAGCATGCTTCCATTCAAATGACAAAAATTATCCGTGTCCACGGCATGGCGCAGTAAGTCTCACTAAGTTTTCCGTTTATGATAGGACTATAATAATCTAGAAGTTTCTGCTATTTATAGCGTTACTGACATTACATGTAGTTTGAAATGACTCCATTTGAACAATTCTTAATGTCGCCAACAAACCTTATTCTAGGTTGCGCTACTAGTAACGGTATGGCAGCTAATTGCGATGTAAATGTTGGTGCCATCAACAACGAGCGCTTCAGTGCAATGATTTTGTATAATCACTTCATTGCAAATTTTAGTAGGGTTGATGCCAGATGCAACGAGGATGGCTTGGGTGTGGGTCTTCACTTACGAGACGGATGCGATAGAAGCTACCACGGCATTGCWCACCTGGAAACGCCTGAGTTTAGAAGTCCGCATCACACATGCACAGCAAATGTACGTGATCATGATCTCTTTGGGATAGGCGCTCAGTTTCACTAGAGAAAAAGAGATTGACCGTCATGATCCATTATTTCTAACAAAACACTTCCAATATTCGTGGGCAAAGCGTATTAATAAGTTTCTGCGTTTTCGCAATAAAAGTTGTGAACTTCCAATTGCAATATGAATTCTTGTAAATTTTGATTGCTGTGGCCAGCTAAAGTTCTAAGTCTTCATCAATGAATGACAAATCAACTAACCAAGCAATTCCAGCCCCTTAAACTAACGGATAGCACCCATGTTGAGGTAGAACTGTTCCATATCGATACTCCAGTCAACAGTGTAGTACACCCACAAGCAGCCGAGATTGCCCCAGGCAACTTCCGGACTGGTGGGGTGGCATAGGCACCGGGTTTCTCTGGCCCTTTATTGGACCGCGACGATAAAGAGTGTTTACATTAGCATGCGAGGTTCTCTTTTCTTTCAATATTGCTCAAATAACTATATCGTTCTATCAAAACCATCAGCTTTCTCATTCAGATCACAACTGACTTTGACTTATTATACTGGCCCCAATGGCTGCAGAACAGCTGGATAACAGTACGTATTATGATCTGAAATATGACTCTACATTAAATTCCAGTGCTTCCTAAACTTCTATTTGAGAGTGGTGTATCTCATAACTCTCTAATTTCTTTCGTTTCTTGGTTCCTAGGGTACCAACACCAAGTTTTATGCTAAAACACCGCAGGAAAAGGCGGACCGGCAGGAATCCCCTGGAATGAGCTAGCATCAAATATTATCAACCGTCACTCAACTGATGACGCCGTCCTAGACAACAGAGAGCTTTCCAAGCTGAGAGAGTTCCTCTCCGACGGTTAGTCTAGACATTCTTTATCCTCTTCCATTAGATTGGCATAACATCCTCCGAAAAGGGCTAGAGAGCTCCAGGGATAGAATCATTATTTTTTTGATTTGCTTCTGCAATAATTTCCTGACCCAGAATTGACGAGGTCTCCGTAGAAAACGTTGCTGCCCGCGAAGCAGCCGAAGCTCGTGGAGATTGCACTCACACCACACAGAACGGCTATCCGACTGTGCCTGAGCCGGAGCCTTCGCCAGGCAGCCTGATTGACTTCATTATTCGCAGACATAGGACTGATAAGCGTGTCATGTTGGATAATGAATTGGATCAATTAAGAACATGGTTCAAAAGTGGTGAGTGGGAGCCCAAGCCCACAGGAGATTTGGAGTAGCATCTATCCACTGTCCGATCAAATTTTGTTAGCGGAGGCGAAAGCCAGTAGTTCTGATGAATGGGGAGAATGGGCTTTTCAATTGTGATTCACTGGAAGACATAGGCAGGAGTTCGCAAAAGTAGAGTGAGAAAAGTAGTTAGCAAACGTAACGGGTTATCGGGATTCAGTGTGCGAATCTAAAGTCTAGACGATTGCTGCCCTCATCCTTTGTATTTTTGACATAATTCTCTCTTTCCTCAGGAGTCCACGAATTCCAAATCTTGTCTCTCCGGCTATTCACGTACTTGTAGTAAAAGTGTACTGCCACATACAAGAACACATTACCAACGCATATACCGATCAAATCTCTATTCCCACGACGATATCGTGGAGCATCATCTAATTACTTCAGCCTGGATTCATGTTTGGCTATAATTGAGAAACTTACCTGCACGGTAGATATTAGAGTAAATGATCCCGCTCGCTTGGACACACATATTGTACATAGCGGTAGAGACCGTCCGAGTGCGCACCGTGTTCGCATTCCGTGAGGCCCAACCTAGAACAATTGGATCAGTATTCCATTTTTGAACGAGGATTTACTAGGCCGCCCCATGGTGGAAACTTACCAACTTGAACAGAGTGATTAGACGGAAAACTAAGCAACAGAGTAACAATAGTCCAAATAGCCCATTTTGGTGCTGTAGTAGTGTTGAGTACATAAAGAGATACAAGGCACGGCAGCGCCCAGATTTGCCCGATAATTCCATTAAACGCTAGTTTGCCAGTCCAACCAGCAAACTGCGTAAAGACTAGGAGAGTGATGATAGAGAGGACTTGACTGGGAATGACTAAGAGATTGGTTTGGAAGGTGTCAAATCCCAGGCCTCGGAGACTATCGCAAGTCAGAATCTCAGGTTCACAAAGGACGGTAAATAGCCTCGAACCTACCTGAGGGTCAAGTATTGACTCGGGGGACCCATAGGCATTTGGAATAGCAGACCAAGCAGATAGCTTTTTCCATGTCAGACAAGTACCATCATACGCAGGGCTCTAATGCTTACATGGGCCACAGGTGGTAATCACTCAAAGACTTCCATAGAAGCCTGGGTGTAATAGGCTGCCTATTATGCATAGTCCCTTTTGATGGATCGTTGCGAAGAGCTCTATTAACGATGATGGTTTCTTCCCTATACAGCAGAACATTAGTATTGATAGCAGAGGAATTATTTCGGTATGTTACCTGGCAGTGAACCACCCCTTTTTGCCTCGAAGCCCTCCTGCAGTTCCCGTAGGACTCGGTGGCATCAGGATGAAAGCCGCGAGGCCCACAACAGCGGTAAAGGCACCTTCAATCAAGAATAACCATCTCCAACCTTCGATGCCTCCAGCCCCATCCAGATGGAGAATCCCGAAAGCAAGGAAGGCAGCAATTATTTGGGCGCCCGTCATGGCTGACCACCAGACAGATAGACGAACTGGTAGTTCGGCGCTTGTGTAGAAATATGAGAGATATAGATTCATCTGTATAAAATGATAAGCTAAAAATTATTCAGGGATAAGACTTGAAATGACATACATCTGGAATGAATCCACCCTGGAGAATACCCAACAGCGCGCGCGTGGTCAAAAAGGAAGCTCGGCCACTCAATTTGAACTGGCATGCCGCCACTATACTCCAGAGGCACATTTGCATCGGAATCCACCGGTCTGGACCCATCCTGTCCTTTGTTAGTATACTATATAATTTCAGTTGCTATTGACGCACCATTTTGAGACCAGTTGAGAAGGCAACTCGGCGCACATGAAAGAAGCCGTAAACACCGTGTTCCCAAGATTGTAGTCTTTAGGAAGTCATCAGTATCTATACGCCAAAGCTTGGAAGCTATTGATAAGATTTACCATTGGTCGTCATGTGAAGATCGGTCAAAAAATTATCCGTCAAAGCCTGAGCCAGGTTCGTGCGGTCGAGTTCGAGGGCCATGAAGGCTGCACAGGCGAAGACAAATATTTTCAAATCAATCTTTCGTATCAGAGCCTTAGAATTGTCAGCCTCTGCTCAGCGAACGTTCAAACTTTATAAAATCTACCTTTTCTTCGCGCCATGTCCATCGCGCTGATGGATCGAAACGATGTAGATTCTCCCAGTCTGATCGTGGATGATACAATGGTGCTACCTTTGGATCATCGTAGACAGATCTTTGAGTTGCAATGGCATCAAGATCAATCGGTGCTGACCTTTGCCACCAGTATTTCTTAATTTCAATGGGTTCTCCGAGTGGAAGAGGTTCTTCGCGAACTGTGGGAACGGCGGTGTCTTTCTCGCTCTTCTCGTTTGAAATGCCATTGGGGCTCTCAAGAGAACTGGATTCCGTTTCACTTGGGGAATGGTCAAGAGACCACAATACAGTAGCCATAATTAAAGATGATTACGAAACTAGTCACCTGTGTCTGAGCTACTGATGGACTGTCTTGTTCAGAGAAGATGGCATTGTACACATTTATAGGTGCACCGGAGCCATGTATCCTGGCGATGTCACGATCTATCAATATATGGCGACATATTGCGACTGATCGAGGTTCGATGCAGTAAATCTCGGATAAAACCGTGCTTTATTAGCATATCTTGCGTTTCCTAAACTCCAACAGATCAGCGGGGTGTCAACACGTTGTGGAAACTATCAAAGATGGTTCAGCTTCGCATTCATTGCATACACAAAGATTTGTTAGTTTGACTTTCACCAAGCAGCTGCGTGCCGTTTCACCGAGAGGGCTTGATTACAATGGTGCCAAACCACGCCTATTGCAATATTTCATCAACAGCCATACCAATCACGTAATGCGGGAGGAAGCTTGCGAAAGCTTATCTGCAGTACATGTCGTTATTATGACTGCCTCATTTAGCTTGTAGTTTACGGATAACTGATCTAGCGTAAATCGGCGTGGTAATTCCCCGTAGCTTTGTAGGCGTTCTACAGAGAGTTCCCATATCATATAGAGAACCATGTTTCGCAAAACGCGTTGTAGATTGAGAGGGCATGATCGTCTCCAATGTGCATGGTAATAGGTATTGATCAAGAGGGCCGGCTTTGCTCCATCTTTCATCATCAATTAAATTGATATTAACATCCTAACGAATTGCAAAACTAAAGAGTGGAGACCGTTGCTCCAGTCTGGTAAGTCAATAGGTGGTGAAAAAGGTGGTATCACACATTTGGCAAGACCACCATGATCCTGCTTCACACTCACAGCAGGTGGGGTATTTCAATTCGCGTGCTTCCTTTCCCGCCGTGTTTCTCTTGGTTTTATTCTCGCAATCACTTACTTTATCACTAGAGTAACTTCTGTCTAAGTGATTATAACAACTTGAAGTTCCTCACTTTGATTTATTCTGTTCATTTTAAATCTTGGGAATTACTCATTCTTGTACGGTTCAATCAACTTCGCAAACCTAAGCGCAAGTTCTTCTGTAACATAGAGATATGGATGGTTGGAGTACGGAGGTACAGGCTCGGGTCAGGAAAATAGCTGTGAGTGGAACAGACCGTGCAATACGGAACTGAACTTACGCAACAGCGGCTCGACCTCGAAAATCCCAGCAGCCCCACGGGTGGTACGTAATCTTAAACGAGAATACCAACCACATACATAATGTATTTGCAATATGTATAAAATAATGCGACCGAATCGCTATTGTGTGAGATCTGTAGGAAAAGGCGTGATGTCACATTTATGAATGAGAGTATTTTATTGTTGGAACTGGGCCAATGGCATGCGTTTCTTAACGGAGGAAGAGGTAGGGACTAGGAGCCAGATAAGTGGGGGGAACAGCAGTTGCTAACCCAGTTAATGCACCGATAATGGTATATGGGGACTTTACGTTTCATCAAGCTTGATCTCAGTGTTATACTGGATGCACGGAGGTTCTTAATTCTGTTATTAACAAATGCCAGAGGGCCTTATATGATTCATTCAATGCCATGCTTGAGAAACTTGATCTCTCTTAATGTTGTTATTTACCGCTACGGGTAGATGCCGCAGGTTGACTGATCCTTCCGTGGTCACGGCACAGCACCGGGTGCCTAACAAGCTTTCTTTTGTTCATTCACCGCAACCCATACCCTCATATCGCTCGGTCNCTCTATTTCCCCAGGCGAAATACGGAATAAAACGTAGTTCTACTGGTTTATCTTCCAGTTTTTGGTGTTTGTAGTTACGGTGTGCTGCGGGCTCAACGGTTTTCTCGACAACAGATCCCATTGTCTTGATGCATACCATATGCTTGCCATGTATAGTCATATCAAAAGTCTCCAACTCTGCCGAGTCGCTCACTCGAACCAGTCTCAAGTCAGAGACATTTTGATCTTGATCCACAGATTCAAGGGCATAAATAAATGGTCCCCGCCGAATTGCCAGGCAATTTCTGTTTGAATGCACCAAGGGGTGTGCTTCTAGTCTTATAGGCTTCATGGGCGTGATGAAGTCTATAGTATCCGTCGTACTATACCTCCGGGCGGGGAGGGAGGCATATCCGTTGATGATGCCGACGGGGGTACGCTCGCCATTAAGTCTGATCTGCAACATACTCTCAGTAATTCTCTTCCTCGCTCACGGCATTATTTACTGACCTCATGAGAATCTGCCCATCCAGGTACCCGCAGCCTTAATATTGTTACCTCTTGAGATGGGTTCAGCACCTTAATTTGAGTCTCACCATACCAGGGCCATTTGGTTTCTACTTTCCAAGTTGCCTGGTCAACTTTCACCTCGCCTCCAATGTAGTTATGAAATGTTAGTCTAACAGAGCCATTAAGCCTATCTAGTCCGTAGATGTAATTGCCTAGTGAATTGAGCAGCCTACAGATATTGGATGGGCAGCAAAAAACTTTAAACCACGATCTACGCTCGTGAGAGCAGCCGGTTGTCGCCAGAGGATTATCGTAATTAAATGTCTTGCCGTCCAAACTAACGCCTGCAAGCATAGCGTTGTAGAGCGCCAATTCGAGAATGTCTGCAACGGCTGCGTCAGCCTTGACCTGCAGCTTCCGCTGGGCTAGATAAATGACACCGATAGCAGCGCAGGTCTCGGCGTAGGAAGTTTCGTTAGGTAGATCATATTCTATCCCAAATCCTTCGTACAAATGAACACTCCCAATGCCTCCCGTCACGTACATTTTCTTGTCAACCATATTCTTCCAGAGTAAGTCGACAGTATGGAGATACGATTGTTCGTTTCTGGCTAGTGCAATATCCACAACTGCTGAAAGCCAATACATGGCTTGTACCGAGTGACCAACAATCTCTTTCTGCTCCCGGATGGGGGCGTGTGCTTGCATATGCCAGTAACACCGTGGGCCTGGCCAATAGTAGGGAAAGAAGGTGTCGGGGTCGTCTCCACGTTTTCTTGCTGCTATATCCCAAGCGTGTCCCGTACGGGGGGCATCTGTCCTGCCGCGCTCCTCGATGAAGAATTTCGCCAGATCCACCAAACTCTCATCGCCAGTAACATTATACAATCGCATCAAGGCCAGCTCGATCTCCTGGTGGCCAGGATAATCTAACCGTTGTCCGTCCCTGTCCCCGAATGTTTTCTTGACAAGTTCCACGTACTTCTGCATCACTTCTAGGAAGTAATCATGCTTGGGACATCCCATAGCAATATGTCGCGTGACCGCCGCCTCGAGTAAATGGCCTCCGCCATAAAGTTCCAGATTGTGCGCCAGGCTACTCCATCTTCTCGACGGCTCGACGACGGTATGATAAATGCCAATGTATCCATCTTCTTGCTGCGCTTTTGCCACCATCTGGATAGCCTCATCGACCTGAGCCTGCATCTCCTCATTCGGTTCGTGGTACAGGGCGTAAGATGCAGCCTCGACATATTTGCCGATGTCGCTATCCCATAGGATATCGGGAGTCAGGCCTGGGGCGCCTCGTTTCCATTCCAGCCTCATGGCATCCCATGTTCCGTACGACTTAAGCTTATCGTGAATGATGGGAAGGCTCTCAGTGCGCGAAACTTGAATGATGGGATCCCAGAAATGAGATTCAATCTTTACCTTTGTGAAAGGAATTGGCTGAGACATCGCGGGGTAGTGTTGCCCAAACCGATTCGCAGTTCAACATGTTCATTTTATAGGTCTTCATACCCCTACTGTACTTCACGGCCTATATTAGCGGTCGCGGCAACGAGAGTCCATATGTATTATTTGATCAACTGAGCTATGGGGCCCCGAACCAGTGCGCCAGAGCTAGAAAACAAGTGAGACTCACAGTCTCGCAGCACTGATTTCAATTGGCGCGCGAATAACCCCGTTTGGCAGCTTGCTCACAGCGCCGGAGGTGCCATGCTCACGAAGACCTGCGTTCGGAAAGATAATAGGTCTAGAGGGCAACTCGGGCGCGAATTGCCATTCCTGTCCCGTGGCGCGCGTGGCGTCAGCCCAAGCCTCGGCACTTGAGAGAGCGGCGCCATCCAACCACCAAGTTGCACTTGCCATGTTCTGCTTGTAAGGAGCGTCTCTCATGTCCCATAATATAGGTTATCTGATTCGTTACTGGTTGAGCACAGTTTGTTTAAGGTAACCCGGTTAACGTGTAATTTTATTGATGGCTAGTAGGTTAGTAGTAATAGAGCGCCTCCAACTCGGGAAGCTGCACGCCGTATAGGAGAGTAGAGTGCAGATTTCCCCAGATCTCCATCAAGGGTCTATTGCGCCCGGTTCTATTCCGATTTGTGATAGAAACATGGGCATAATTGGAGCGCTTAGAAGATTTCAAGGCTAGACTACTCTTCAATTTACTGCTACTTACAAGGTTCCCCAGCCAAAGTCGAAGCTGTGTCTGGGCGGGGAAATGCAACCCGCTCTCCACCTTCGAGCTCATAAGCCCTGGCAGAATGCTATAAAGATGTCACCTCCGCGGCTCAGTGTGATATGACGAGATCTTGTGCAACAAGTCTTCCTTCATCATACAACCCAGCTGAGTGCTTCCGATTTTTGCAACCTTCCAGAAGATGGGGCTAGATTTCCAGACAAGAAGTTTTTGGTACATGATCCTCTGCGCCGGAGTGGCGGGAGTCAGTGGATTGATGTTTGGCTATGATAGTGGTCAGTTCTAAACCACATTCCCTGTGCGTGCAAGAACTGACCAGAAACGTCCCAGGTATCATTACGGATACAATTGCACAGACGCAATTCTTAAACTATTTCGAAAATCTAGGCGCGCCTCTAATCGGCACCGTCGTGGCTATGTTGCAAACGGGTGCCGCGGTTGGAGCAGGCATCGCGGCGCCCTTGAATGATGGCTGGGGGCGCAAAAGAGCAATGATGGTGGGAGCTGCATGCGGTGTTGTGGGTGCTGCACTTCAGGCTGGTGCCGTCCACATCGCTATGTTGATATTGGGACGATTGACCGTGGGCTTCGCCATCGGTATTCTGACTATGGTCGTACCTATATACCAGGTAAGCCAAAATGACACCCACGGTATGCGCTGTCAAGAGTTACAACCAACACGATTAAAGGCAGAGATTTCGCCGCCTCACGCGCGAGCCTTCATCATGAGCATTGAATCTATCATGACTGCTTTTGGTTACGTAATTGCCAACTGGATCGGATACGGTTCTTCATTCAATGATACTTCTTTCCAATGGCGATTTCCACTATCGATCCAGGTCCTGTTTGCCTTGATCGTTCTTTGTGCGGGTCCATGGTTGCCGGGTGAGCTTAGACTTTTCGTGGTCAGCAAGGACGAGGAACTGATCTTCACGTCTAGAATCCCCTCGCTGGCTCATCGAAAAGGGTAGATATGAGGAAGCTCTCACTCTTGTTAGAAAACTCCATACGGTTGCAAATAACAATGAATTTGTCGACCGCGAATTCCAGGAAATGAAGGACCAGATTATAGTTGAGAGAGAGACCATGGTACGATCGTACAGGGAGGCATTTTCAAAATCTAGCTGGAGGAGGAGGATCCTTTTGGCTTCCGGTGTCTGGGTTGGCGTGTCCCTTACCGGCATAACGTCAATTAATTTTTACCGTGAGTCGTTCCCCGGAAGGTTTGATTGTTTGACTCTGTGTCGCTAATCTCATTTGATGTCTCGCTCCAAAAGTCAACACTTTCATTAAAAATCTAGGTTTCGATACTGGCAAGTCTCTTCTATTGACAGGTAAGCTTCTGTTGAGGTTGTCGACGAACACTGCTTTGTGCCACGCTAAGACAAAGACGTGCCAGGTATCTACGGTTTCGCAGGTCCAATTTCCTGTTTCGGTGCCATGCTAATTCTTGACCGGCTTCCACGCGTCAAGATGCTCTGGGGTGGAAACGTCATTCTGGCCGTGATTGTGGCTTGTCTCACCGGACTTACAGGAGGGTTCGTAACCGTCGGAACGGACGCGCCCAACATTGCTGCCCAGCGTGCGGGAATTGCAATGTTGTTCCTTTACTCGATTGTCTATTCAGCTACATGGGGGTAAGATTATATTGGCCTGAGCGGGTAATACTGGCTAACATTAATTTCAGTCCCATCTCCTGGATCTATCCTGTAGAAATCTTCCCGATGGCAATACGTTCCATTGGGTTTTCTATATCCTCGGTCATCAACTATGCGACTATGGTGCTATTCTCTCAGGTGTCGCCGATTGGACTTGCAAATATCGGATGGAAATATTATATATTCTTTGTCTGCAGCAACCTGCTTTCCGCCATCCTCGTCTTCGTTTTCTGTCCGGAGACGAAAGGCAAGTCATTAGAACAGATGGATGAGCTTTTTGGAGATGCCGTCATCCCCCATGCTTTGGATGATCCAGTGGGGGCAGACAAAATGGGGGTACAGGTCACGGAGAAGATGGATGCTCCAGTGCATATACCGTAGTTTGCGCCACATCGTACACTTGAGTCCATATACAGGTTTCCTGGGTACCATATGATCAAATCGTATATTCCGAACTGTTCAATTTCTAGGAACCATAATTAATAATTGTAACCGTCCGAAAATATGTTGATTGCTACTGCTGCCATGTTACAGTAGCAGCCATGGCTATGGGAACGGGGACGGCTCTAGCTGCCATCCCAGAACTTTGCCACGCCCATGGGTTCTGAAATTTATAGTTATAATCCACGGTGGGATCCGGACGCAAAGGTAGCGTTGCTGGCCTGCAGGCGCCCATCTGGTATGAGAGCACAATCCCGTGGAATGCCTATGATTCTTTTGGGTGGGGGATGAATAATAGATGAGGAATGGGACGGTTTAGCGCGACATAGACATCGCAGGCGAATGAATGCGGTTAGTGTGGAGTTGGATCAAACTTCAAAGATCCCGAGTCCTAGACTCAACAAAGTGAGCGTTTAAGAAACTGTTGTAAAATGATCTTTGGACTAACTAGATGGGGAATCTGTGTGAAAAACAACTATCAAATCATCTCCAATCTCAAATTCATCCACCCCGAATATTTTCCCTTGGATATTTATATTTCAAGACTTCTAAGCCATTTAACAGTCATATATCAGCACACGAATAAGGAAATAATTTAGAACTGATACTGGGAAGTTTTTCCACAATGCCATGGGGAGGTAAGTATCGAGCTGTCCCCAAGTGCTGAAGTTGAATTTCATCATATTGACGATCGATGTGTAGACACAGCATCTCTGGGTCCATCAATGTCGTACAGGCTTCCAAGTAGAGATGAGCTTTCCATTAACCCCTGTGGAATGTCCATTTTCCACTCATCGCTAAGTCGTTCGAGTATTGAGGTCCACGACCATCCATTCTCGATTTCGGTCCGTCTCATAAGATTAAGAAGTGTTCTTTGTGCAAGTGAATTTTGGATCTTGGAACCACCTGGTGAATGGGATTGGAGTTAGCGAGGTATATGATATATATGAACAATGAGATATAGGGAACATGTATTATCAATCTATAGTGAGCCTCTACAACGGCACAGATGTAATTGTCCTTAAAACCGAGCAGGAAGCTATTGTAGACAGATATACTTACAAGCACAAAGTGTATGGCATGCCATAATACGTACAGGGATAGCATCTTCAGCTGAGAGCGCAATTCCAAAGACCATGTTCAAATTTTCCAGCATCTTCTCGTAATGTATTAGCCAAGCAAACCAAAATTACAGCACACTCCTAGTAATATCTGGTTGGGTGTTCACCTTTGCAGATTCCGAAACAGCTGCTAAATGAGTCTCTCCACAATGACTTCGGTGATCATCTAACAATGCTTTACTCAGGTAAATGTACTGAGTCGCAACAGCTGAGATAATAAATGTTAGTTGGGAAGCGGGTAATCAATTGCAACCTCCTTTCGGATTTGAACACTTGCGGATCGTCACATACCGTGACCTGTACTTGTATAGCAGACAGTGGGGAATGGTTTTCCAATTATGAGATCCGCCGGGTGAAAATAGAGCGGCTGAAACGTATCAGGCCGTTTTGCTTCCCACTTTTGAATCTCTCTCTCAATGACTTGCGTCTCATGGTTGGCACTATCCAGGCTGTAGCAATGATCAACGGTCTTGGCTAGGAGAAATATGGCTTTGTGCACCCAGTCCTGCTCAGTCAGATGGTGGTGATCCCGCCATCTCTGGTATAATTCTTTAGAGACGGCATTAAGGGGGAGACGTATTGGAATCTGGTAAGCGAGAGCGAACTGAATATCCTGAACTACGAACGCCCAGAATGAGGCCTCTACAAGCCCGCCAGAAATTGCACATTCCAGTCGGGATGTGATATACACTGCACCTGCTAGTAAATGGCTCTGCGAATCGTTAAGTGGGGTACGGGCTTTTTGTTTGGTTGTATTAGTACTTAGCATCGGAGGGGCGAGGAAAAGGGGACCATGGCACATACAGGATATTTGTTCGTAAAGCCGGAGTATCACTGTGGCAGCCAATAATGTGTCTAGCCTAGTCCTAAACTCTCCATTTGCTAGAATCGGAAGCAAAATAGCGATACAGCGCCCATGATAATCTTCCGCAATCTCCGAAGGAACTGAGTTTACTGTGTTCGAGAGGTGGCGGGCTGATAGCGCTACACAAGCGTAGAGGAGCAATGGGCAAGACGTTGCAAGTTCGACAACAGTCACTGTGAAGTGTCCATCATGCTGTCGTGCATCAATCTGCAAGTCGAGAGTCAGCAGTTACATATTCTACGATTCTTAGAAAGTAATTGGCGTTACCCAAGGGCCTAAAACCCGTTGAAAATATAGAAGAAGAGTAACTTCGCGGTAGTCTTCTAGTTTAGATGTGGGCCTCCATGTAACTGATCGTGCTGGATCATCCTGTGATGATTCCGAGTCAGAGATTAAAGTTAGATTAGGATGTGAATTTTCTTCATGTTGGCTTTGCAGATACGGTTTCTGAATGCCAGAGGATGTTTCCGTGGTAACTATGTGATAAAAGGCTGCTGTAACGCTGGTCTCGTCATGGAAGGCAACTGTATGTTATCTGGCTATCAGCTGCAATTGTCTGGTAAATTGGATACTAGGAACGACTGATCAAATTGTTCAAGACTGGAAGTACGAACTTTGCGGGGCAATTCGAATCCAAGTCTGGTCGGATGGGAATGTAAGGCTAGTTTCGCCGAATCGAGAGGGTCCTTCTCCGACTAGCGATGGATTCTGGCCGTGCCGGAAGGTAGTGTACGCTTTCAATGGTGCCGGCACGCAATGTCTTCCGGAATTCCGACAGCGCTGACACCTTGGATATTTTCGATCACCTATAGCATATAAGAGCAAAACCAGAGAGGCCTTGTGAGTCAATACCCACACTTTAAGTGTCTTTGTCGACAGGTGAGGCTACGACATGTGTGAGCGTCGTGCATTACCAAAGGCTCGCATGACCCGTGGGAAGAGCCAAAAAAAAGGAAAGGTGATTACTGACCAGCCTCTCGTCGCAGCCATTTCATCGCTGCGAGTAGGGCAGAAGAGCGAGTTGCATAATGCGCTACGGGTCAAGTGAACGTCGACCNNTTGTTTACTGTAAAGCCGATCGATTTGGGAGAGAAGCACGAGCTGTTGAAGCACGGTGTTTCTGATCACGTGTACAAGCCAGGGTCCAAATTGTTCGCATACATAATTCATTAGAGAGGCTAGGTACTTACGTACAGGCACATCGCCCAATCAATAGGCGAGCCCCAGCGGTATTTATTTCGTCTAACCATAGAACTGTAATAAATCTACATCCGTATATGCCATACGAGATATGGATAGGAGTACTGTTCCATGTGCTTTGATCTCTTGCATTTCCCTTGCGTAACTCGGTTGTTTAATACGTTCTAGCTATTGCCGCGACCCTACCCCATGGGGAAAGTACTTGCTCTCCCCGCTCCCCTGACCTCCCATCTATCTTGAGAGAGCTCGAGGTTGCGTTCTATGGCCTTTACTAAGGTGGATGGTCTAAATCTCGGAAGATAGCCTGAACATACATCTACACGTACACTAGTCTTTCAAACGTCTAATAAGCCTATACTTCAACCTGGCTGCTGTCTAAGTTAGCGGATCCCAGCTTCACTGGAGCATCGTTAGGCGGTTGTATATTTTCGCACTCTCTGGTTGCTGTAGAATACTGAGTTGGTGCTGGATGATGAGAGAACTGAAGCTTGACCCTTAGTTCATCAAAATCCAACGTTCCAAATCGTCGCTTGATCTCGTCACCAGCCCACACCGTGACAGCAGAAATCCAAGGGAGACAAGTCTTATTTCCCTCTCCCTTACGGCGACCGCCAAATCCCGTGTCAGCGGCAAACATAGGGTCCTCGAGGAACCACGGGCTCAGGAGAAGCCCTTCTTCTTGCATCCCTTCCATGGCATATCCCCACTTGTGGCCGACGTTTTCGTTACAGGCCATGAAGCAGAGCTCAGCAATATCGAAAAATGTCGAATCACCCGTGATCTGTGCAAGCCGTATGAAATCCGGCGTTGCGATTATCCCCATTGGATGCACATATCCAGCGCCTGGTGTATCACAACCGGCCCAACCCGTACTGCGGAAGCCCTGGCGTGCGAGGGTTGAATCTGGCGGCAGCGGGATATCCCAGAGCAGGATCCAGCTTGCGCTAAGCTGTCCCGCACGTATTGCACCGGTGCGGAAGTATTCGCTTCCTGTCGTCTCGTACAGACACAGGAGCGCGCGGCAGCAGAAGTAAATGCTCTCGTGGTCAATCAGCTGCGGTTTCGCGTAGATGGAGTCATGAATGCCTCCATTGTGCCGCACCTTGTCAACAAAATGGGTGCGAACAAATCGGCCGGCGCGGATAGCGGCTCTGAGATAGCCTTCCTTCTGTGTGATTTGGGCCAGTTCAAGGAGCAGCGGAATGACGGTCGCGGTAGAAGATCGTTGCTGGTAGAATGTCTGCCCAAACCACTCCTCGGGTTCGGTGAGCGGTTGCGCGTCCATGGAGTAGGCACGTCTCCAGGAGCCATCCGGCTCTTGAACGGTCAGTAGGAACTCCCCGAATCGTGTAGCCACCTCCAGCCAAGAGTGCGGCGCGGCCTCTACGCGGAGATAGAGAGCAAGGAGAGCCTCAGTCTCCTCAAGGACGCAACGAGTGTATACACCGTGAGAACGAGATAGTGCCTGGATGATGGATTGTCGGTGTGAGTAGATGGGACCCATCAAGCTCTCCAGATTCTCCCCTGGCTTGGCATAGGCTAACGGCAGAAGAAGGCCTGTCCACCAAGAGTCATGGCGTTGGTTATCCATATTGTACAATCCATAGGTGAAGCCGTATGGAGACTTTAGCGCGCAGGAAACATAGAAGTCCACCACGTTTCTAGCTTTCTGGCGATCTGTGACTGATGAAGTCGGCGCGCATAGCAGGTTCGCCGCGTTCGAGATGTTCTGGCCGGTAAAGCCTAATGTTTGTCAGTCAGGCTACCAGCCCAGTCTCTGTGGTCAGCTTACCGTATTGAACGATATTGCCCAGCTGCTGGCCATCCTGCGGATGGCAGTTGGTCACGAAGCCGGCTCCACCAGCGGAGTCCTCCATGTAATACTGCGAAAGAGTTTCTAGCCGCAGTCGCGACGTTTCCTCTGGAGTACGGTCCAAGCGGACAGGCTTTGGAGAGAGAACGGCCATTTGATCTTTCAGGAGCGTCCACAATGCATCGTGCGGACTGTCGCTGCGGTACAATCGGACCGCGTACGAGACGGAGAATGTGTCTCCTGGATGTACCGGTCGCAAAGCCCCCCACGGAAGCCTGTCTTGCACGAGAAGCGCATTACTCCGCGCTCTCTCGACAAAAGGATAGTATGCCGTCAGCATAGAGTTATTGAGAGCGTTCTCACTCGGCTGGAATCCCAGCGCACCAATATCCGTATTTTGTAGGAATGCCTGCTGGCCTGGACGGCGGAGCGGTGCATCATCGTCGTACTTGGGGATGTCGGTACGAGATAATGCCAGAGCCAGTTCGCGCTGTGGGTGGAAGGCGAGCACCGACAAGCTATTCAGTCGATCGTCTCGGTAGGACAGACTCTGGCTGTCCAGATAGTCACACACACCGTCTTCGTTCAAATCGTTGAGGTTATAGCATGCATTCGGCGCGTAATATTGCAGATCGTTGAAGTCCAGTCCTTCAGGGAACGCAGGCTGCAAGTGTAATCCGAAGCGCAAGCCCGTGTTCAACGGTGCCTCCTCGATGCGCACAGAGCGACAGAGCGTGAACATGGCGTCAGAGGCGGCTGTCCACCGGTCCATGACCACTCCTTTCGCTCCATTCTCAATGCTGAATCGACTTGTTGCTGTGAGCCCATTGGCATGTTCTTCTACCTCCTGGTAGAAGAAGATGGTTCGATGTCCGTCTGGGCTGTCCGAACTGGCCGTCGTGATGGATTCAATGACCACTGGCGGAGCTGTTTCCAGGATTGATTCTCCCCTTCTTGACCACCGGATGGCGTGTGTACCTTCGGCCACCGCTGTGGCGTGCAACTTGAACTGGCCACTCATGGTAGACAATTGGACTCTCAAGGACGGAGGGAATGTGTGCGCGCCGTGCAGAAGACTACAGTAAGGGCTTTGAATCGGGGGTGCGAGAGGGAGTACCTGCCTACCCCTCGAAGGCGACGGCATCCATCGTCTTGAAGTAGTGAGGACATCTTGCTATCTAGATAGTCCCGATCCGAAGTTCGGAAAGACAAGAGGAAGTTGCGCACCCAAGAGGGCAACCCGGGCGCGAATTGCCATGGGTGGTGATCCGTGTGCAACTCGGCATTTGACTGCTGAGGCGGGCTCTGGACACAGAGAGCTACTGCCGAATGCATCACTCAACCGGTCATTATTGGAGCGCTTCCTTATCCATCTCGCCGTTACAAAGGGTGGCGCCGGCCGGCTCCGCAGTTGCTGCTTCCCCGCGAGGCCACGCAAAACGTGCAACTCGCCCCCGAGTTTCCCTCGTCGTGCCCTCTTCTGGGGAGCTCGCCAATATCCCAATGTAACTATACCAGCGGCATGCAGACTATAAGAAAGCAAGCAAGGAGACACGCGTTGCTCATCTGCACGTCCGTTCGGGCCCGCAAGTCCCTTCCCCTCGAATTTCGCAATGTCGCCAGAGAAGGTGCCCGCAACGCATGTCGATGCTTCTAATGTCCCCGATACGGAGTCGAAGGCTACAGTTCTGCAGTCGGAGCTTTCTCACGAGGCTCGGGAATTCACAATATGGGAGCATGGACTCACCCCACTGGCGGGCCTGCGAGTCTTTCGCAAGGCAGTGATCTGGTCGGTCATCTTCTCCTTGACAATCATCATGACCGGATACGATACGGCGTTCCTGGGTTCGCTGTACGCTATGCCTTCCTTCCAACGCAATTTCGGGCAGCAGTACAAGGACGGATACCAAATTACGGCGGGCTGGCAGACGCTGCTGCAGATCATGGGCTTCGTCGCGACCATTATCGGGGTGATGCTCGATGGTTACCTCTCTGAGAAGGTAGGCCGCAAGAGAGTCACCCTAGCAGCTCTAGTGACGGTTTCCGCCACCATTTTCTGCCAGTTCTTCGCGGCTTCGCTCCCCGTCCTGCTCGTGGGGCGGATGCTGTCGAGCGTGCCCTACGGCATTTTTGCCGCCAGCACGACGACCTATGCGGCCGAGATCTGCCCGGTCGTTCTGCGCGGGTACCTCACCACGTATGTCTGTCTCTGTTGGATAATGGGTCAGTTTGTGGCGGCCGGTGTCACGTACCGCTGTGAAAGTCTGACGACCATTTGGGCATACAAGATCCCTTTCGCCGTCCAGTGGGCATGGCCCGTTCCACTGTTTGTCCTCATCTGCTTTGCTCCAGAATCTCCGTGGTGGCTGGTCCGTCGTGGGCGGTTATCCGAAGCTGAGCGGACCATGACAAAACTCCTGACGAAAGATGCTCAACACCGCGCTCCTGCTTGCGTGGCGATGATGGTGCACACGGTCCAGGAGGAGCAGAAAGCAGCGGTCGGCACCTCGTATCTCGACTGCTTTCGCGGAACCGACCTGCGCCGCACCGAGATTGCCTGCGTGGCCTACGGGATCCAGGCTCTGGTCGGTTCGCCCTTGCAGCAATACACCGTGTACTTTTTCGAATCCGCAGGGCTGCCACCGAGCAAGGCATTTCCCTTGAATCTGGGGAACAGTGCCATATCGGTCGTAGGAACCATCCTCGCCTGGCCATTGCTGTCTTACCTTGGACGACGAACCATCTTTCTCTATGGCTTGCTGCTCATGACCTTGCTGTACTTTGCAATTGGCTTTGCCTCCCTAGCGACAACCAGCGGCGCAGATTGGGCTCAATCGGCCTTGCTAGTAGTGTTCTTGTTCGTCTACTCTCCCTCAGTGGCGGCAACACTTTATGCTATTGTTGGTGAAGTGGGCGCGTCAGAACTTCGTGGGAAGACGGTCTCCCTAGCCCGCAGTACCGCTTATCTCGTGGACATAGTGATCGGAGTCTTGACGCCGTACATGATCAATCCTTCCGCCTGGAATTGGGTGGGCAAGGCCGGCTTCTTCTTTGGTGGTCTCAGCATTGTGTGCGCGGTATGGACCTTCTTTCGACTTCCCGAAACCGGAGGTCGTACTTACGAGGAGCTGGATATTCTGTTTGTGAACAAGGTGCCTGCGCGCAAATTTGCCAAGTACGAGGTTGACGCATACGAGGCTACTGAAAACAAAGCTAAAATGCTGTCTTGATGAATAACAGCGCTTGAAGGATACTTTTGACAGGATAGATAATGTATTTCATACGCACGGCGTGCTAGATGGTCTGCCGGACCCAATTGAGCCTAATTTCTCGTATCAAATTCCCTGCTCATCGCACTTCTATTGACATTTATGCGTCGCCGCATATACCCTATAAAAAGCTACCCACCTTCGGGTACGTTCTCGAATTGATCACGTATTAATATATACCATATGTTAGGTTAATTTAGATATCTAAGGTCCACCGAGGAAGGACTTACTGGATCCTTGCACTAAGCTGTAGATAGATAGCCTTTCACCACGCATTCCTCAGTTTTTCCGCACCTCTGCGTAAGCCCCGCCCCTATATCTCTCCGTTTACGTGCATGGTATCCTTGGGGCTCAGGCATTTCCACAACTCAGGGATATATAAGGTAAGCTGGCCAGCCCTTTGGGACTCTTGCTTTTGGTTTGTCTGATTTCTTTCAAATTAGTCATTGATAGACTTCTCTAGAGCGGCCATGACTACAGTCAATGGCGGACTTCAGGGACTGGCCCTCAATGAAAGACCGAGCAAAGACCTTGTTTGTGTTGAAGATTATGACATCTCCAAACGTTCCACAGAACAAAAGCTATCGTCGCTCGATATGAATATGCTTAGGACTATATGGCAGCCGCTTGATTTTGTGTTTATTTTTTCTGTCGATGTAGATACAGCTGATGTGTGAGAGAAACCCCTGTCTTGCTATGTATGCTTGGACTTGATCTCTCTAACTTTTTCAAATGACGAAAAATTGAGAGAAGGACTAGGTCACGCAATTGCCTCTATTCCCTGGATCGCTTGTGGTATTGCCATATAGATTAAACGACGTCTGTTTCGGAGTTCTTTGACTGACTAGTAAGCTCGGGGCATTAGATTCTCCGAGCTTTACTTATAAAATCCTACTCCACCAGAACCCCGCGGTCTACTATTCACGGAACAACTTACTTTGAATATGACAAAACAGGAACAAAATGAGGTCGACTTATTCAGTCTCACAAAGATCCCCGTATTTGATCATATCGCGCCGGATGTTCTACAACGAGCACTCTCACAACCTCCTTTCATCGCTGTCCCAGGCGCCTTGAACATTCGCGTCATCTCACGAGCCCCAAGTCCCAATACAGGCCTAATATTTCGTTCAGGTGATCTTGGCAGTATTACCGATGAAGGAAAGCGAATTTTAGTAGAAAAGTTCGGGATTAAGACCATCTTCGACCTGAGAAGTCGAAAGGAGCGAGAAGACCGACCAAGCCCTGATATTCCTGGAGCGAATACAACTTGGATCCCAAGTGTCTCTGACACAGACGAATTGAGAAAGAAGACGACGGGTTCCTTGAAGCCAGAGAACTTTATTGAGGATGGTGGTGAAAAGGCATATGCCGAGTTGTATATGAACATATTGGCGGAGCATAAGAATGCATATAGGCATATACTGCTTCGTTTGGCTGGAGATGAGCCCGGGGGAATTTTGTTCCATTGTACAGGTACGTATTTCCGTGTATTAAATAGTAACATCTAATTCGTTTTGCACAATAGCTGGCAGGGACCGTACGGGAGTTCTGGCAGCTCTTATCCTCGGAATAGTGGGTGCATCTCCAGATGAAATTGCAGCCGATTACGCCCTGACGAGAATTGGTGTTGAACCAGAGAGGGAGCGGTTGCTGGATTCGATTCTTGCGCAGACAGGATTCAAATTGGATCAGCCCGGTGTGGTTGAATTATGTAGCACCTCCCCGGGATCGATCGTCAGGTTCATAACCGCAGTCAATAGTAGGTGGGGGAGTGTTGTGGGGTTGGCGGAAAAGGAGCTAAACCTCACAACTCAAGAGATAGCTTCGATTAGGGAGAAGTTATCAGTTCGTAAAGATTTACTTGATATCTCATCAACATGATGTAAACTGATAGCAGAATATTTCAATGATACGTCTATGTTGAAGAGGATGTAGAAGTCAATTTCGTATTCAATATGACCTCCGATCAGCTCCAAGTTGCTAGAGACTGCTTCTAATAATAATGACGTATATACGGTGCCAATTTCTCCTCGATAGAATAATGTATCTAGCGCTTAATCTTGTATCCGCAATGAAGCCCTCGTCGGTGCGGGCTTCATCCTATTTCGGTGGTAAATTCATCGTGGCCCTGACAACGGAGACCTGTGGAGAATTTTCAAATTAGGCTTTCCCTGCGCACTGTAGATCTACAGAAGCGATATTGATTAGATGTGCTTTTCCCTCCCACCGGTGTAGCGAACGTGTTTGTCTGCCACAGTAAGTTTTTCATCGACACGCATCACAGACATGGGTCGATCGGAAAACCCATGTCGGGTAGGTGCTATTAGGCTGGTACCAAGCTTTTCTACTTGAGGCAGCTGCAGAGCGTTCTCTTTTATTAGTTTTGTGGCTCCTGTTGCTGTGGAGTGGTATAACGCCTCAAATCGATCAATGAGGAAGGAGCTCAACGTCGGTTTCAGGCAAACTTCTACTAGCTGAAGTTCGCGTTAGACTAACCACTCCGCACATCCGAGGTGACAGTGCGATATGGCCATTTGTTAGGATCTGGGATCATACTCAGCATGTGGACTGCATACAAATTAGTTGTTATTATATTTATGATTACTAGAACCCTGGTCTTGTGTATAAATGCTTCTTATTAAGTTAGAGATTTATAAAGGGTGCGATCTTAGATGCTAGGGCCTTGGCACCCAGTCCAAGATGCATGGCGATTCTGCAGGAAATGGATGGGCGATGGCGCAGTCCCGTCTTTCGAGGTGCGGGGTGTGCAGATTGTTATTACCGGTTTTCGGACTGTATCCTCCCCCTTTCACCAGGTTTTCTATACGAGCCTAAATTGCAGCGTTTCAGTCCCCTGATACACAAAAGGCTTATCTTTCGTTTGGCGGCATAAGCTTCCCCACTAGGTCCAGGTCCCCTGTGAGACCTCCACTACTCTGGGATTGCTCCTTTCCTCTGATTAGTTCTGCACGCAGCTACCCCGTCGGTGTTGACAGCTTTATCCCATTCCCTGGTCTGATACCCATGACTATTTACCACAATCAGCTTCCAATTGGGGGCTTGTTGACAAGAGGAACATGTCCCACCCATGCTTTCGGTGACGACGATTGCCCAATCTTAGGGTCTGCGGAGACTGGGGTGAGCTCGACTCAAAAACAGCTCTGCACCCCATGTTGTTCGTGAGCAAGCATCTCTTCAAGCATTCTCAAGATGTTTACACTCAAAATTGCCGCCGTTGTTGCTGTTGCAGCTCTGTGCAGTGCTGCGCCGACTGAGATCAAGCATGTGTTGCATGAGAAGCGTCAGAATCCTTCCTCCGATTGGGTCAAGGTGTCTCGGATTGACAGCAATGCAATCCTGTCGATGCGCATTGGGCTGACCCAGGGCAATCTGGAGAAAGGCCATGATCTCCTCATGGAAGTGTAAGTTTGTATTTCTGATTCCCAATTGCATGCTCGTTGGGAGTGGAAGGGTGGCAGAGGTCCATGATAATTGACTAAGGCAGATCGCATCCGGACTCTCCCAAGTTCGGTCAATATTACACAGCGGAAGAGATCCATGACATGTTTGCGCCCGCTGATGAAAGCGTCCGAGCCGTGAGAGAATGGCTCGAATCGTTTGGCATCGACAACTCACGTGTCGTGCACTCAGACAACAAGGGTTGGCTGGCTTTCGATGCAACCGCCGAGGAAGCAGAGAAGCTTCTACGGACTGAGTACTACGAGCACGAGCACAGCCAGAGCTCCAACCTCAGGGTAGGATGTGATGAGTATGAAATATCCATCTCCCATAGCTAGACTGTGCTAATTGACCAATAGATACCACGTTCCAGAGCATGTCCAGCCCCACATCGACTACATTACCCCCGGTATTAAGGTATGGAATTAAACGGTTAATGTTTCCTACCCACCACTATCTCTCGTATTCCTGCTCTCATATGGTGAATTAGAGAGTACTTGCGCAAAATTTTATTGTGAAGTACTTTCGCTGACTGCTCGACCTGTTACAGCTTACCCCAGTCATCAAGCGAGATGTAAAGGTTAAACGGAACAAGCCTAAGACGAAGAAGACTCCTCATAGGCTTCCCATCCCAGAAAACTGGCATCATAAGCCTCCCGTGGTTCCAGGTCTGCCAGAGGATGTCCAAGCATGTGGTGTAAACATAACTCCACCATGCTGGAAGGCCCTATATCAACTCCCAACAGTTTTACCTCCAGCAACAGAGGGAAATTCTCTCGGTCTCTTCGAGCAGGGTGATTACTTTGCCATTTCAGATGTCCAGTCTTATCTTAAGACATACGCTCCAAATATCCCTATTGACCATTTGCCTATCCCTGCTCTGATCGACGGGGCAGAGTACGCGGCCCCCGCAAATGATACCGATCTTGTTGGTGGAGAGGCAGATATTGACATTGATATTGCGTGAGTAAAGAATTATTCGCGCCCATTTCTGCTCAATTTCTAATTTACTCTTAGTACGACCTTGATTTACCCCCAGACTATAACCCTTTACCAAACTGACGATCAGGTCTACTCCCCAGCTGAGGTCGCACTAGTAAACACATTTAACACGTTCCTTGATGCGCTTGATGGTGTACGTCTGAAACTCTTGGCTTCAAAAGCATCTTCTGACCTGTATAGTCATACTGCACCTATAGCGCCTATGGAGAGACCGGTAACGATCCTTCCATTGACCCTGTTTATCCTGACCCAGCGCCTGGAGGTTATAAAGGTGAGTCCGCATAAACATACATACGTGTACCTGATAGCTGACTTTTCGGTAAGGAAAACTGATGTGTGGCGTCTTCAAGCCTACAAACGTCATCAGTGCGTCTTATGGAGAAGCTGAGCAAGATCTTCCTTACGGCTACACAGCCCGTCAATGTAATGAGTTCATGAAGCTTGGTCTGCAGGGAGTATCTGTCCTTTTCGCGTCTGGAGATTACGGTGTCGCTTCTGCCCCAGGAGACGACAGTGCAAGCGGCTGTCTGGGCCCGGAGGGCAAAATTTTTAACCCTCAGTATCCCTCTAATTGCCCGTACGTTACGTCGGTTGGAGGCACCATGCTCTACCCTGACCAGACTGTTCTGGACAAGGAGAGCGTCATGCAGGTAAACCTAGGTGGATCAGCGGCCAACTTCAGTTCCTCCGGAGGATTTTCGAACTACTTTCCCCAGCCAGATTATCAGAAGGCCGCAATCGAGAAGTATTTCGCTTCTCACAGCCCTAAATATCCCTACTATTCGGAGCTCCAAGTTGATTTGAATACCACCAAGGGTCTCTACAACCGAATTGGTCGGGGTTATCCTGATGTTGCCTCCAACGGAGCCTGGATGCCCGCCTACGTCAACGGAGAGCTTGGTCCATGGTTTGGAAGCAGTCTTGCTGCGCCAACTTTTGGCTCTATCCTGACCCTCGTGAGTAGTTCTCAAAGCACACTCATTTGAATACAACTGACCAAAACTTTTCTTGCAGCTTAATGAGGAACGAGCCGTACATGGCAAGGGACCTATCGGTTTCGTAAACCCAGTCCTCTATGCTCATCCAGAGGTGCTGAATGACATCGTCAATGGTACCAACCTTGGCTGTGATAGCGACGGCTTCCAAGCTGTTCCTGGGTACGTTTTCACTTATCGCTTTCTATCCTTGAGATACCAGTAATGGAGCTCTTACTGACAATACAATAGGTGGGATCCTGTCACCGGTCTAGGTACTGCAAACTACTCGAAGATGAAGGAGTTATGGCTCTCGTTGCCCTAAATGTGGGCCGAGCTCGTAGCTCAGTTGCTTCAGACAATGGAGCAGTATCTTCGTCTTGGTGGTGAGATGATCTAAATAAGAAGTTTATAATTAAATTATATATTCAACTCATGATATCGAAGCTGTAGCAGTGAAAACTAATGACTAGCACAAATGGGGTAAATAGGCTGGAAAAAATCTCTCGCTACCTGTGTTTTTAGGGAGACGTCAATTTCTGTCGTGATTTTTGTAAACCTCGCTGTACCCCTCCCTTCATAGCCCTCTTTCTAATTTCTTCAAGACAAACCCCTCTTTTAGATCTGCTTAGAATAAAGCCTTCTACTTTCATTCGCACTCTCATGGTATCAAGAGCTTATGCTGGGTTGGTGGGCTACGCAGTCCGGTAACAACCCGTAGGTCTAGACATTTGAGATGATGGCACTGGGCGAGGTGGGGTAACGGATAGGGCGGACCTGAAGCTCGAGGCCCGCACCGTTCTGTAGCGGATCTGCTGCATCAATGATAGAGGTCACAGTATTTCGAGTACAGTTTATAGGCGCATCTCACATACTCAAAATACTCACAGAGTATAGAGGAATAGCAAGCATAGCGAGTGCACTAGCAATACACTTTGTACACACAAGACGTAGCTAGAGCACGTGAGCCCGGATATATTGCAGGGCTGCGTTCGAGGCGTGCGGATCGGATCTTACAGCGCTATTTTGGATCCACATTCGCCTCATCACCACAAAGCCCGCGTTGCTCCGTGTTCTACTATCATTCTCTTAAGTTCGCGCTCTGCATAGCTCTAATCCCAAGCAAGAATAACAAAAGCTATCTGACCATGGTAGGTACCTCAGTCCACGCTGCGTATTTATTCCTTATGCTTCCCTGGTTTTACTTAGCAAATTCGCGTGTGGCGGGGCTGATGCGACAACATGTACAAGGCTGATACAGGCCTACCCGCTGGCTGGGAGGTTCGTCACTCGAACTCGAAGAACCTCCCTTATTATTACAATGAATCCCAGAAATCTTCCCAATGGGACCCTCCAGCAGGAACAGATGTGGAGAAGCTGAAGAAATACATCCTCGAAAACCACGGCGCCGTCCAGACCCGATCTGACGCGTCTGGCACCAATGGCAAGATTCGCGCAAGGCACTTGCTTGTTAAGCATAAAGACAGCCGGCGGCCGAGCAGCTGGCGCGAGGTGAGTTTGCTGTAAAGCATGAGATACTTAGGAAAGCTAGGAAGAAGACAGATCTGATACATAGAGTGCAGCCAGAAATCACGCGCACCAAGGAGGAGGCTATGAGCATCATCCTTGGATATGAGTCCCGCATCCGCAGCGGGCAAATATCTCTGGGTGAACTGGCTACGACCGAGTCGGACGATAGCAGTGCCAAGAAGACGGGAGACCTCGGTTTCTTCGGCAGAGGCGAGATGCAAAAAGAATTCGAGCAAGCTGCATTCCAACTCAAGCCGGGCGAGATCAGTAACGTGGTTGACACGGCTTCGGGTCTCCACTTGATAGAGAGGTAGGATCATCTCAGAGTTATTGACGCTATTGCTGTGCATATGTGCTGATCTAATTTAGGATCGAGTAGATGAAAATGACGGCATGCCAAGGGATGTTTGATTACTTGGACTCCAGACTGGTTTGAAGTGATGTTACAGGAACCAAGTAATCATGTGACCGTGAAGATGTTTTGAGGACTGTCAACGTTGCAAGTTGCATACCTGGGTGGTGCTGTTGTATTTGATACATAGGTTATCAATTACTCCCAGACTAGTACTATGAGGGTATCCTATTAAGTTCCAGCCGTATCTTGGAGGCCTCTCCTTTTCGTGAACGAGTGAGACTAGATAAACGTCTTTTTAGAGAGAAAAGAAACATTTGTCTCAGGCAGTTGTCCACTCGTAACACGTTATGCTCGCCCGAAGGCTTGCGGTAATCGATAGTTCTCCGCCACCTGACATTAAGGTGCCAACTTGCATCGAGTTAGGCGGCTAGTCAGAGCTCAACTTTAACAACTGTCTTGCTCTCATGTTAATGTTACTATAAAACCAATAGAATAGTAACATTTAATAGTGTTTTCAATTTTTTCAGTATTACTTGATTGAAGAGCGTCGACAAGACTGAGATTCTGGCCATCATCCCTCTCTGAAGAGCGGGCGGAGGAGACTCGCTGGGATCTTTCATCAATGTACTCGTGGATTGTACGGATATCTGACCGCAGAAATATAGTCGGAAAGAGCAATCCAAATGGCCTAGCAGTGGATCCCAGTTCCGCCGAGCACGCTCTGCAGTAAAGGAGCTCATGCAAAGATAGTCCTCATTGAACCCTAGTTAGAAGACCATGAATGTAGGCGAACGCCCGGCAGCATGTCTCTTAGACTTCTCAGCCTCGGTGTTATGCTTTACAAGCCGTGGCGTATTATTCAATACCTTGGGGTCACTGCTTAGTACATAGACTGTAATCACCAGCACCAATTGTTTTATGAGTTAAACAATCGTCGTTGTAACGTGTGACGATGCTATCGCTACCTGTTCGGCTTCAACATTTTTGCTTATCTAGCGCATGATCGGACAGCAACCTAATGGGTAAGTTGGGACCAATAGGTTGAAAACCTGCAAAAGAGCCCTGAGAGAGCGCACGGTTTCGCACAGCGAAGCCGCAGCGCTGCGGAGCCTTCATATGAGCCACGTTGGGAGGCTCCTCTCACATAGAAGAGGGACCAAAGGGACTCCATTCCCCGGGTATATGAGCTTATGCGGGCTTGCCGCTACTAGACCCTCGGCCTGAGCCAATCAACAGCCAATGATCGAAACTGCAGGGGCGCCTCCTCAAGTCTCCAACCACTTCCAAACGAACCTCATAAGCCTCTTAGAACTTAGCTGTAGTCACCAGATCTTTCCAACCTCTCTTGTTAATGATGGCTTCGATGTTGATTCGTTTCATAATATGCATCACGCTGTTGATAGCTTTGGAGAAAGCTCTTGCTGGGGAGGCAAGAGTTGTAGGAACAGGCTTTGGCATTCGGGAGTCGGGGGTGTGAGGATTCGGCTAATAATGTCTTAGGTGCAATCCACAGTAGCTGCAGGCTCTCGGCCTACCAATTCGGCTCTGGGCGTGGAGCGCCTCAAGTGCGCGGCAGACTCCGTCCAGAGCCCAGCCTCGTTTCTCAAACCCGAACCCCAATGCTCTCAGTGCTATAAAACACATCAGATAGTTTGCTGTCAGTATCGAAGAATAAACTAGTAACTAACTAAGGAAAAGGTATTATGCTTTTGCGAAGCCCCGTGAATTATTAATGGTTAGCTTGGCTTCGACCTTCTTTCTTGCTCTTTGTACATAAACGTACGTTATTGGTGGGTTCGACGCGGGAGGCAGGTGGGAGCTTCCGCCGCCACCAGTTTCGCGTTGATTGGTCAGCGGATACTGTAGTCAGGGGTAAAGGAAATGCTCTCAGTCCCAACAGTGTATGAAGAGGATAATCCATTGCTGAAATCTCAGAGCTTCACTTGCTGGTGCTTTTCCTACCTAGCTCCCTACTCGTACCTTCCTCTAGATTTTCGTGCTTTCCCATAAAATTCTCGTCTCTGGGTACCAGCTCTGTTCTACGGAGCCTATCGAGGCTGTGCCTGCCCGCTCCCTGAAGCGAGATTTTGGACCAGGACATCTAGTGATGGTGACTGCAGAAATGGCTGGATCATGCGACAAGGCTGCGAGGTGAATGCCGATTGGAGGCTGGGAGCAGTTGTTGGTTCTAAGAAACGTATGAGGAACCAACAAGGGCCAAGCAGCACCAAGCGGGGAATGCACTGCTTGTCACCCTCTTATGCACGAACCCTGGGAAAGTAGAATCCATATTCCTTATTCCATGTCTGGTGATGTCTAAAGCAGAGGTAGTATTTCTTCTAGTAGCCTAGATCCAACCGGGATGGGCTTGGCAGAAGAGGTCTGGCAGCGTGTCAGGCGCCGTAGCAAGCTTTGACCATTACTGACACGCAGCTGGCGGCGTAGTTAGAGTGCGGAAGCTCTATAAGTATCGAGCACCCTCAATCAATTGACTACGGCACAGCTTGTCCCGAATCAATTCATACGTTCTAACTCTTCTCCCCAAGCTATACGGCGGCTAGCAACGCCAGCTAAAATGGCTAGAAGAGGGAAGGTCACACCTCGAAAGGAAACAGCACCCTTATCTAGCAAAGGCACAGGGATAATACCAGAGGCAGAAGCGCCCACGCCTGTGTCTACAAAAAGCACAGAAACAGCGAACCCAGTTATAGCATTGGGAATTACGCCGAACGCCCGGCGAGCAAGTTCGCCCCAATCTGTAACGACTGATGGATCTGCCTTGTCGTCTCGGAGCCCCTTCAGCGAATCTGGCGGGATAAGCACGCCTGGTACACCTCCGGATCCCGATAAAGTAGAGCCCAACAGCTCTACCACCGGTCCGGAGACCTCAACAGATGATGTATTCACAGATGGTGTTGAAAAGAATGGGCTATCCAAAACTCGGCAGGATAACGAGGTTGTGCGCAAACCGCCACAGAGAGGGGAAGAAGGAAGGACGTCTCAAAACAGATCAGAGCCACCAGGAAGCCCAACACCGTCGTCTTCTACTAGGAGGAATCTGAATTACTCGAAACGAGGCGATTCTCATGGCAATAGAAGAGGTCAAGGGGATGATGAGAATGGCTTGGTGGAAGAATATTCTAAACTCACGATGGAAGATGATACAACCGAGGAAGTCGCGCTGGATTTCAACTCACTCACTCTGGATACTCGCCCTTCCTCGAATTTACCGAGAAATGAAACTTGCCGCAGATCAATAACGACAACTACATCAAATGGATCTCAAGTTGAAACTGGCAATGGAGATGGAAATGAACCACCAAGAGAGAGACACGAAACTCCCCATAAAGATTCCAGTCTTGGAAATATCGCTCCTGTGCGAATAGTTCACGCACCAATTGATCCATTCACAATGGACCCAGTCCCAGGAGCATTTCCAGGTACGCGATCCGATTCTAACTTGACATCTTCCGAGGTCACTGGAAGCAACGGAGCGCAGAAGGACATCGGTGAATGTAGTACTGAGGGCATAGAGCCTCTGTCACCGCCAACGTCAGCGGAACAGCCAATCGAAGAGGTTCTAATCACTGCCCAGACTAATGGGGAAAGTCCGACCTCTGAAGGCTTCTCATCCGTCTCGTCTTCAACCTCATCTAGATCAAATTCTGATATCCTCGTTTCACCGTCCTCATCCTCAAACACGGAGCAAGATAATCAAAAACAATTCACCAATTTTCTTGACAATGAAACTATTCCCATGGACATTAAGAGCAGTATGATCGAGCTACTAGAAAATCCCTCTAAGAAAGGAGCTGAGAGTAATATATGGGCGGAGGGCTACATATACATTTTTACCTCTGCTTCGACTCCCAATCATTACAAGATTGGACGAACAGCTCATGCGCCGCAAAGACGAAGATCGCAGTGGGAGAATTGTGTGCCTAAAGCCATACATATTAATGATAAAAATGATCGATACTTCAAACTCCATGCTCTAGTTGAGAGACTAATCCAGCTTGAGTTGCAAAACTCGCGGAGGAAATATAAGTGTGCGAAATGTGGAAGGGAACACCGTCACAACTTACAGCCAATTGACTCTCCTGGCAAGAAACCGGGAACCCAACATGGGGAGTGGTTTGAAATTAGGGAGGAGCAAGCCTTGAAAGTTGTGAATCGATGGAGAAAGTGGATCTGCACCCATGATCCATATATTGAGAATATAAAACTCCATCCTCGATGGGCTTGGAAGGCCAAGAAGGCTAATGTATCCAAGGGAGAAATTGACTGGGACGAATGGACCGAATGGACCAGGTCGGATGAGGTTGAATACTTCTACCAAAGTCTCTGGAACTTGTCAGAAAGGTTACGGCCGTTGAAAGAATTCATCGAGATGAATGTATGGTTTTCTATCTCCGCTATGGTTAACGCCAGCGTATTCATGGTATTTGGATGGGTTGGCTTTTGCGTAGCAGTGGTGGTAGAGATCGTAGTATGGTGGCTTGACTTTGTCAGATGGTCGCCGATTCGCCCCCAAGTAGCGTAAAATGTCTGTTATTATTGTGTCCTTTTTTCGGGTGGCTTTCAATACATGATATGTCGTGCTAACACATTTCTATATACTATTTACATTGGATTTACAATTGAAATCAGACTCTTCAAGTACAGAATTTGGAGATGATTGAAGGCTGTAGTCTGGCGAATGTTATTACGATAGAAACCATAATAACTGTGAGATATCGAATATAGAAAAGGGTATTGATGACGTCTCATTTTGCGAACTGTGCTGACCCAATTAGCAACACAAGTTGGACTGAAAGCCATCTGACAAATGATCAAATAGCATAATGATAACATGCTATAATCTTCATAGAATATCACTTTACGTCAGCATTTAACTATAATACTTCTTATTCTAGGCTTTATATAAGGCTAATGGTAACCGGCTGGCAATCATCAAACCATCCTTCGTCCCACTCAACCACACCAACCCGCCTGAATTCGGTAGCAGCTTCATTAGTTGGCACTAGTGCAAGACCGCCGTTGTGGGGCGTAAATCGTGGCATAATACGGCCGTTGACGGCGAAATTTTGACCAGAACGGACTCTTTCATCAAATATGGCGGCATCAACCATACCATAATCAATAACGCTCAGGCAGTAGACGGGCTGGGGGAATGATTCAGCGGATATATCAAAACTAATGCGTCCGATTTGGGGGCCTGCCTGGCTGTGAGGGTGGACAGGGTCATATTCGAGCAAGTACCACCAGTGGAGGTTCCTAGCTGCTTCAGCTGAAGTGGCCCGTTTCAGTAGGCCGGATACTTTTAGTTTAGCTGCTGATATACAACCCGCAGGGTTCGTGACTGTCGTGGTGATGCTGGTTTCTAGAAGTTGGAATCGCGATGGGTTCTGCAACCATCGCAGGGCAGAAAATCACACGAAATGCACTGCATTCACTGGACCGTCGATCGAAGCCCATGACCAGGAAGGCGCTCGATAGCTGGATCCAGTCGGCCGTGCCCAGCGTTGGGCGTCTTTACGGGTCGAGTCCAGATATCCTCGGGACCATAACAGTCCTCGACAGAGATCGCCACGCCAGAGGCCTGCTAGATATGCATCCTCTGTGGCGTCCATTACGGCATGGGCAAGACCTGAAAGAGCCGGGAACCGATTCGATGATCTGCTGAGATTACGGGCGCTATAGTTTGCAACACAGTCGATCCAGCGATCGTAAAGAACCTCAATTAGGGATCGGGGCTCTCCTTGCGCGACTACTTCTCTGTAATTGCTGATGGAATCTATTATACGAAGTACATTATTGGCAATGCCACCATCGAACAATTTATTGACGCTGAGGTCACTGCACCACTCAATTGGTTCAAGACCAGGCCGAGGTTGATCATCAGTTGCCACGCATGTACAGCACTCCCACACGAGCGCATGCCTGGTAAAATGCATCACACGAGGAGAGAGCTGGCGCTCCTGGAAGCACCATGCACGAGAGCCGAGCGGGCCTGACTCGATCATTTTCTTCCATATCGGCGGTGGTCGCGGCATGATGCTGGCGGGTACATCGGACCTTGGGAGCAGTCCTTCAAAACTGGCCTGAAGAGGCTCAGGAGACCTCGGGACGAAAAGCCCACCACTTCCATCAGAGGATGCGGTAGCAGCGATGGTAAAGAGGGCATTTTTATACACAGTCTGCATCAAAGATGCCTCCCTTTCCCAATCTTCATTTGAGTTCTGGATAATACAAAGTGAGTCGATCCAAAGGTAGCGAAGCCCTAACTCGCGGGTGAATCGGATCGCATCTTGGAACGTCTTGGGGAGTGTCTCTATGGATATGTTCCCCAGATAGGCATCAAGATTGGAACTCGTTGTCTTGATTCTATGGAGCGGCTCATAGTTTCCCCAGCAGTGGCTCAGTGCGAGATACCTCTTATCCACAGGAAGATTCCGCGCGGTTTCGATGACGCGGATGTTATTTCCCTCTCCTGATAAAACGTCAAGCAGCCTAGTTGGTCGTGGATCCTCAGCTTCAAGCAGGCCGGGGCACGTTGGACCGTGATTTTGAAGGCAGTAATGCAGCCAAGCTGTGGTTAGCCTGATGCTATTCTGAGCTCTCCACTCCTCGGCCAGCGATACAGGATTTCACTCTGTGTTGCCATTGCCAGCCTTCTTGCAGCTGAATCTCTTAGGAAGATGGTGTCGGAGATCAAAAACACTCGTAGGACGCTGGGTCAGATATATGAAAGCCTGGATGGTATTAATATAGCATACGAGCTGATATGGAAAGGATGTAGCTCGCAGCCTGATAAAATCTGCCTCATGATCTACCCACGAATCTGTCGTGGAGGTATTGCTGATGCCAAGCTTTGAGGCTGAGCCACTGACGGCTCACCATGATTCCTCGAAGTTCCCTCCAACAAACGACTTCTACAGAGTAGACGACTGATAATTTATATATGCCATTGCTTTATATATCGCTTTCTCCCAATAATCATGACCAAAGCGAAATTTGGGTAGTTGTAGACGGGGATATGGTTAACGGTCGACTCGCTGTAAGAGCACATAGAGTACCGGCTCAATGTCTTCGGTCTCAAAAATGGAGCAGCAGTATCCTCAGTTTGAGAGCTTTAAATAATGCATAAAAAGAATCTCTGCTTCATACCTAGAATATGACTTCAGTTCAGTTGCCTGGACAAATGGCATTTGAGGCGGAGCACTCCGTTCGCCAGAGTTGTCGCTGTTTTTGAAGCCTAAGGCGATGGAGGGCCTGAGCCCCCCTACGCTCGCCAATCGGCAGCGTTCCTCAATAAGGTCAACGCTTGTGCAGGTACGCGTACTGGGGATCCAGAGTTGCCGTCATTGTGTCCGATAATCCGCACCAGGTAGTATAAAACCCAGGCTGCATGTACATGACAGCTCAATTCCACGTGCAGTTAATCCCAGTGAACAACCTCAATCACCATAAACTACGGAGCAGATCAATGGTGTATCAATTTGGTGGTACACCAACTTTATCTAATCATTGATTTTGGTAGCCCTCCATGTTCGTAGCAGAATCATGATAATTTCCTTTTTTTTAAAAAAAAAAAGAAATACGATCTCCAAGCTCATTAGTTATTTTGGCATTACGCCTTGCATTATAGCCCACCAACAGTTATAATACATCATACTATCTTCGCCATACAGTAGTTGCGGATCTTTGGATCCTACATATGCATTCTTACAGTTTAGAAGCTGGGCCTCCTTTTCTCTCTGTGCAAAGAATCCACCAATAGCTTTCCGTACCCCATCACAATCGTTCAAGCATAGTTTCTGAGCGATGTTAATTAAATCTCTTATTTCAGTCGAAGTTATAACTGAATCGAACTTGAATTCGCGTTCTTGCTCAAATGTAGAACGGATGGATCCTAGCCTGAAGTCGATCTCAGTAAGTATCGTACGCTCACCCCCAACGAACTCAATGGATTCAATGTGTCTCTTCCATTGCGGGTCTAAATACGATTCACCTCCACCGAGGTCTCTCCAGATTGTGCAAAACATCGCCATATGTTCCCCGTGGATTACTTTATAATCGACTTGGAATTCAGTAAGACAAAAGTGACACCGTGCGAATACCACTTTCTCCTCCCCCATATTTGGTATGTCAAGGAGGACAACAAGCTGGTATGGGTGTACGACGGAAAAGCACCCGAGACTTTCACATCCATGAACCTGTCGTATTGCCAGATGAGGACAAATCGGTGTTGGTAACATTGCAAAATTATCTAGTTCCGTTCCGATAAGGTTTGGAGCTGGTACGAAGATTGTTTGATGACGCATGAACATCCTGTTGTTGTGGATTCGAGCTAGAGAACAATGCCATTGGATGATCGAAGGGTTAAATAATCTGAGTTCTTTTGGTGATAGAAGGTCAAGAAATGCCTGACTGTCTCGATTCTGTCGATGACGCTTCATTGCTATGCGAAAAACTGGTTCACTAAAATGCCATGATATAAAATCATCGCATCTCTCATTGTGCCAGTGAATTGCTGGATATTGTGAGCCACCATGAGGCCGTTCAGCTGGGATATAGCGCGTAGCTTCTTCGCTGCTGTTAATGGAATGAAGGATTCTGCAATAAAAACAGGCGATGTAATCCGGCAATTCCTTCTCCAGCAGCTTCAGAAATAGATACCAATCACCGCGAGAAGTGGCCTGTAGCGAACCCAAATATTTGTTTTTGAGTATCATATATAAATATTGGCATGAAAGCGATAAAGCGGCTGCTGATTCTGGGGGAAGAAACTCTACGATGCCTAGAATTAATTCGAGAGGAAGATCACGGAGACCTCGTGGACGTTGCTTTCGTCTGAAAACCTTCGACTTAATTAACCGCCCAAGAAAAACTCTCCAGGAACCCATTTTTAGATCTCCAGCTGTTAGTTGTGAGACAAAAATTATGTAGAAAGAAATAAAATAGCGCACTAATGAGATACACATTGCTTGGCTGTTAATATACGGAAACGATGCGTTAGTCCAAATCGTAATTGCTGCAGAGGCAGTCTAATTGTATAGTTCAAATGAAGAATCATTGTGTACCTTCTTGGGTCTGAACTGATCAACTAGTTTGGATTGGTGTTTGATGACGACAATATCCCCGAGCTAGGATCCCTGGAATATCATAGTCATGTTGATGACGGGAGGAAAAAGGGCTAGTAAATTTCACAAAAAGTGTGCCGGTTCGATCGCTGGCCCAAATCTTAATTAACGATACTGTACGTGCCAACAAATCGAAAACTATTATCTTTGTCGATTTGAGCGATATTGATTTGAACTGAATCCGGTTGTATGAGAAACAAGAGTTAATATCATCTTTAGTGATTCTAGGCAAATCCATTTCATTTACTTCAACGCTATGTTACGCACACACCTTATAATAAGTTCTGCTATCTTCCCCAGTCGGGTTGATCAATTCGATTCGTTTAAATTTACGTGAAGCGTTGCTATGCTTACTAGAGGAGGGGTAACGTTTATATGGAGGAAGAATCTAGCTAGCATTCCATAGCAATAAATCGCACTTTTTTTTCACGCACAGCAGTCATCATGCGCTTGCACATTGTCGGAATATTGTTCATAGGAGTAGCTGGGATTGTCGTTGGAAGCTCCTTGAACCAGGATGCCAGCCATATCGTCGAACGGCAGGCAAATACCTCGTCACTGAATGCGACTCTCCTCCAGATTTTTGAAGATATTGAGGAGGCAACAACTTGCAATGACTGTGAGGTAAGTTACAAGAGCCTACCTCTCAAAGTTTATTTGTTGATCGCCACTAGAATATACTGACTAGCCTGCAAGGCGTTGCGATGCTTGGTGTTGAAGTGTTTGCTCAAGTACTTGTTGAGTTCTGCATCCTTGTTGAAGTAAGGTTGATCCAGCAATGTTCTCTACTCATTTGAAAAATAAGGCTGAACTCAAAGTAGATGGAGTCGCCGGATGTGTGCCAAGGTCTCATGGACATGGAAGCTCCAGCTTTTGTCTTTGCTCTCGCCCAAATGGAAGTGCCATCGCGTACTTCTCAGATCTTCTGTTTCACGGTGTTTGGACTTTGCCCGTACCCACCAGTTAACCCTTTTCCTTTCAATTTCACGGAACGCAAAGTGCAGAAACATTATCACCATCACTTCCCTCGTGAGCTTCTACAAGTGGTTCATATCAGCGATATTCACATTGATCACAATTATACAGTAGGAGCGAGTTTCAACTGCACTGAAGATCTCTGCTGCCACGCGTATACCCATTCAGATGCTCCCGGCGTGACATCCTATCCAGCTGGCCCGTTTGGAAATAATAATTGCGATACGCCACTAGCTTTGGAAGAACATATGTACGATGCAATCAAGGAAGTAGTCCCTGAAAGAGCGTTTACCATTTTCAGTAAGCTTTACGAACCGGCTTCAAGCTAGTATTAATGATTCTTGTAGCCGGCGATATTCCTAGTACTGAATGGACAGCAACTCCAGACGTAGTCGTGTTTGATATTAAAGATGCGTACTCTCGTATGAATGAACTTGGTACCGTGTATGGAGCTGTTGGTAATCATGAGGCTTCACCCGTTAACGAATTTCCACCTCCTTCTGTCACAAGGAGAAGCAACGCGACAGAGCAGTTTGTCTATGATGCTATCGCAGCAGGACTTGCACCTTCAATTGGTACTGCAACTGCAAAGAAGTTAGATCATAACTCTGGGTCTTACTCGATTTTGCATCCTGACAGCAACCTCAAAATCATTTCTATCAACACTATGTTCTGGATGAAGTTGAACTTCTGGCTGTATGAGAAGAACATGGAACTAGACCCTGCCGGAGTTCTTAAGTTTCTGGTGCAAGAGCTAAATGAGTCAGAAGAGCAAGGCCAGCGCGTTTGGATTATTGGTCACATCGCTCCCGGGCTCACCGACTTGCTCTACGATTACTCTGCTTCCTTTGACGAGATCGTGCAAAGATATCACGATACAATTGCGGGTATGTTTTGGGGGCATACGCACCGTGACCAGTTCGAGATCTCATACAAAAATTACACGGACCAGACTGCCGACGACGCTGTTGCTGTTAGCTCATCACTTCATCATTAACTCCAACCAGCGGTTATCCTAGTTTCCGAGTTTATAGCATTGATCCTGTGACATACAACGTGTTAGACTACACCGTCTACTTCGCGAATATGTCCACACCTTCATTCCAAACAGTTGGACCCATCTGGCGCAAGCTGTACTCCTTCAAGGAAGCTTATGGCTCGCTCCTATCTCCACCATACACAAACCCGCTTGCAGTACTGACGCCAGCTTTCTTCCACAATGTCACCACTCTCTTCGAGACCAATGACACAGCATTCCAAGAATACATTTTTAGAAAGCAACGCGGCTTTGATTTTGTACCATGTACTGGTTCTTGCAAGACCGATGGGTTGTGCCAGTTGAGGTCTGCTCAAAGTCAGTTCGCTTGCTACGGTCTTTCACCTCTATCAATCAACAAGAGGAGCATCCAAGAGGATATCCACAGCATTGGCGATTGTCCAGTTAGCCGAGCTGTACCATATCTGAGGGCGTTCAGTAAAGATAGGGTAGCTCTGAATGCTGCAGTAAAGAAATACCTTAAGTAGAGATCTAATATAATTTCTGCTCCTTATTCTCTGGATTGTTCAGCCGTTTAGAGACGTTGGAATATTGTGAGCTCATTTTTTAAATACACGGACTTGTATAAAGCGCACCACGCTCACTGGGGCTGTCAAACTGAGCAAAGTATCACTGCCGGGTTTAAGTACGAATTGACCGGCAAAATTTGTGATGAGCCAGGGACTGCTTATCTCGAGCGTGTTCGATAAAGTGAGAAAAGCCCACCCAGCGTGAACTGCTAAGGGTTTCACGAATCATCTAAATGAGTCTGTTCAGCTTCTTCCAATCATTCAAGGTGGCCAGCTTGTCAGACCTAGGGATTTCCCTGGAAACAGAGACATGAGCATAGGGCAAGGGATCCTCAAAATTAGACACTTAATTGTGGCTAGGAGTTTCGTAGCCGCCAGTGTTCTAGAGATTTCCAAACCAAAATCTAAACTACCTCGGAATTCCAACCTAGGAAACCTCTCAAGTTTACGTCTTCCAATAGCCTCGAGAATAAGCCTTGTAAGAATCGTTATCAGCCAATCCTTGGTACGCTTAAGTGAGTAAATGACTTCCCCCCAGCCACAAATGCCGGAATATCAAGAGTAATATGTTGGCAAAGCGAGGGGCTGGAAGAGCCGCAATGACAAACAAGGTATTAGCATAGGGAATGTGCTTTTGCATAAGAAATATGGAAGAACACTTCTGTATTTTAGGCAATCTCATAGCTCACGAAATGCGCTTGTTGGCAGCAGCTTAGAGAGGCATCTGAGGAAGGCATGCTATCATTCTATAGGATCATTATCGTAGAGTAGTAGAAGAGAATCATGTCTAAGTGAGAATATATCTGCATGCATTTAATTGCGTATGCTACGGCCACAACAGCAACCGCAAGTTTCCTTTTCTATATAACCCTAACTCACCTTTCATCTTCTTCCAAGAAAAAAATTCAAACCTCAAGCAAAAGACAATTTTATTACCCCAGGCAACGCGGAGATCTAGTCTTGCACGAGCCATGGACTATTTCCCCTTATACTTCCCAATATAGTCGTCATGAAGTTGAATGACAGCTGGAACGATCAGGCTCTCGAGCTCTATGGTGGACTCCTTTTGAAGTGCACTCGAATCTAGTGGTGAGGTAGATGATCCATCTTTCGTCAGTCCGGGAAGACGTATCCACCGCTCCTTTTCGTTAGAGCGCACAAGCACCACTTCCAGTTTTCGCGTCGTGAGGAGATTTCCAATAACGAGGTCATGTTGATATCTCTCAAGCGCCATCTTTGCCTTTTCTATCAAGAGATCTGGGTCTGTCTCTAGCTTATAAGACACAACCATACATGCTGGCGCCCACTCATCTACGAGGCTTTTCAATAATTTGGGGACTGGATCTCTGCAGTGAAATTAAGTTAGGCTTATAACAGAAACAATGGATTGAATTGCATTCAACCACAAATACGGGAAAGGGGGTATACAGATTTATGACCAGACGTTTTGAACGTGGGACAGTTGGAGTGCTATCAAAATTATCAAATTCTTCCTCTTTGGGTAGTGCTTCGGTTTCGACATCTTTCGTCTTGACATTGTCCGCAGCACTCGTGGATTGGATTTTGTGTTCCGCCATCCGTTCCTGTGCTATGTATCAGAAAGAGACACCAAGCGCAAGTTCAATGATTCATACTGGTGGGATAAAGAAGTCTGATACGGCGGCGGCAAGATAAAAGAGACCGTTAGTACCAAGCGAATCCATGAGTTGTGCTACAGCGCGCCTTTTTTTAATTAGCATGGTGAGGCTCCTAATAAACAAAATGACCTTACAGCTCATATAAATAATCTGTGATGGTTGTAAAGGAAAGCATCAGGAGCATATTGTTTTGGCGTGCACTATTGTACGCACGAAGTGCACGGCGCATGCTGTCCTGGTGCTGTTGATCAACAACAACAGTGCCATCTGGTCCTTCAGCAAGCAAGTCCATGATAGTCCCGGTTGAGTGAGACCAATGCCGAGCAAAAGGCGCCAGGGAGAATTCACGGTACAGAAAGATAACAGCATAGCCCGCTTGCAGGAAGTATTCAGCGCTGCTCTGGACATCATTTGGTCAGCAGTGTAACTAGGACCCTTCAAAGATTGCAAAAATAAGGACACATACAGCGCCTCGAGACCCAGCACTGAAGTTGTCGACTATGATTTGCGGGTTAGTAATTGTTGCGGGGAAGCCCATCAAGTCTCCAAGACAGGTGTAAGAGTACGAAAGATGTTGCCGGAGGTGGGAGATGTCTTAGTACGTACTGAATCGCACAGTCCGCTTCTCAAGTGGAACAGTCGTGCCGCCGGAAGTTACGAGTACGACACGGTGTCGACCAGCATGAAATTTGACAAAATCTCGGGTAAGAGACACATGCCGGGCAAGATCTTTAGGTTCAGGATTCGATTGGAAGTAATTGTCGTCTTGTGACGTGGTTTTAGACTCGGTAGAAGAGGCCATGTTTTCTCTAAGTAGGAGGGGCAGTTGATGGAGAATTCGGAACAGCAGAAGAAATAGCGCAAGGGTCGGTGCAATTAAGGTTGACATAGCGGGACGAATCATCACGTGATAAAGTGCATGATGTCAGCAGTGAGTACCCCTTAGCTTGATCATCAAAATGTTTATTGGCAATATTGGTCGTCTTTCATCCATAGTTACTACGACTTATTGAGAGTAATCTCTCAGGTTGTTTCGTTACTTGATTTTAGTTGATGCACAATGTCATCAGTGACCTGAGCATCATCGTCAATTCTCGGCTTGATTCCATTGAGATCGATCCCAAGTAGAGATATGGCTAGAATGGAGCACCATTTTGAACATGAATATCTTCCTCACTATACCAATAGTGCCCAGGGAGATTCAATGAAACATTTATCCACGGTTACTTACTCGGCTCTTCTGTGAGTGTCCAATGCGTATTTATCACGTGATCGTTCACACATACATTTACACCGTATTAACCTCACCAGGTAACATAATGATATGATGCTTGGCTAATAGCTCTAGTCAGTCATATTACGATGAATACCGATTCCTAACCCCAATAAGTGGACAAGAATTGACGTTTTCCTCACTGAATCCTCTGAGCGACTAATATCCTCGGCAATGTGGATCCTTCTGTCAAACATGATGGATCATCTAGTGACCGAAAAGAAGCTTTGCCTTAGTCATACCGAACTCATTTTTGTCCACAGACAGTGCATACATGCCCGTCTTTTGCTTACTTTATTTTTAGGACGGTACCATCGCTTCTGGCGTGCCATTTCGGTGATGGTATGAGCTCCTCATTTTTAGTATAAAGAAGCTTGAGCACGCNCAAGGGTCGATTGTTGGAGACGCAATCTCTGTTTGATAGACCCAGTACCAAACACAGTTGAGACTCTAGATAATTGATCAATACAGGGGTTTTGATAATCTTCTACTGTCGTTCCGAATGTAGGTAACCTGCTTCTTCGGGAAATAGATAAGGATTCGGTGGGTAACGAAGTATCATTGTCGCCGCTATGATAGGCTCATGATCACTTGGAGCTTAGAGGCTGGCCAAGATTTAGAAAGTACAACCACACCACTGACTATTATTGCTTATTGTCCGATGCAAACGAGCCATTTGCCCATCATGACTAAAGGAAATATATCTCTAAAGCCTTGCCCTTGGCGACTGTTTTCCTCTACGACCTTTCTCTGCTAATTCTTTCAGTACGTTCCTCATAACTTTGCCATTGAGATTTCGCGGAATCTCATCTATAAATTCTACACCGCCTCGGAGTCGCTTATATGTGCTGATTTTCGGATTCAAGAAATTATGGATATCGTCTTGTGTCATTTTGCTTTGAAGTTCAGGCTGGATAACCACGAATGCCACTGGCAAGTCATTGCCTTGTCCATCAGAAATACTGCTTATGCCAACATCCGCGACCCCAGGACACTGAATGAGGATCGATTCGAGTTCAGGAGGAGATATTTGGTGAGATTTGTATTTCAATAATTCCTGCATGGCAAGATAAGTAAACATTCAATCTAGAAGTATCCTATACTTGCCTTGGATCTGCCAATGACGAATAATCTCCCTATGTCTGAAAAATACGCGATATCTCCTGTACGGAACCAGCCGTCGCGAGTAAAGGCATTTACCGTAGCTTCTGGATTTTTGTAGTATTCCTTGATAATGTTGGGACCTATACAACCGTTACGGCTATTCCATAAAGTCATAATTGAAATTAAAAAGCCTACCTTTGACGCACAGTTCTCCGGTCTCACTTGGCCCCAATCTCTGCCCATCCGAACCAAGTATTATAGCTTGCAAATTCGGTAGTAAGCGTCCTGCACTGCCCTCCTCATCTCGTTCCGTCGCTTCTGGTTGTGTTGCCGCTGTCGTAGTCTCTGTCATCCCCCAATTAACTCTCAGATAAACACCAGTTGGTAACAACGCATTAGCCTTCTTCTGTACAGCGGGTGGCAACGGGCTGGCACCGCTCATTGCAAAGCGGATACCCTTCAGTTCTTCCTTATTAGATTCATTCACGATGCGATTCCAAACTGCCGGCACAATAAACATTGCAGACAATCCGTATTCCTTGATCCCGTGCATGAGGAAGGAGAAGTCAAATTTTGGATACATGTAAACCTGCATCCCGGTTTGTAGCGCCATCATAGTTTGTACCGTGATACCAAGTACTACCGCATTCTGCATTATACCCGGCATACGCAGGAATACCCCTTCACGGATAGCCTTGGCAGCGAAATGGTCAAAGTGGAATGCCATTTGCAACAGGTTCGACACAATGTTGTAATGAGTGATTTTTACGCCTAAGTCAAATTCAGATTGCACTCGCCGCGCGTTTAATCCAGCTTCTCCTTACCTTTTGGAATCCCAGTTGTTCCGCTGGAGAATACCACGCAAGCCGTCCGATTTTCCAGATCTTGCCGTGACGTAATTCGTTTCCAGTCCAACTGGGAAGCCGAAAGCACGCTGTGGCTGTCTGCGTCTACCAGGTCGTGTTTCCCAATATCGCTCACCATAACTAGAAGTTTAATGTCCTTCAGGCCGCTTTCTGAAATTGCTTGCTCTGCTATCGTCCTTGTCTGCGCTGAGCAGATCAAAACCTTTGGTTGAGTCAGCTTTAACTGTCTGGCCAACTCAAACGCAGTGGCGGTAGCCGGACAAGTCGAATGAATTCCTCCTGCGCATAGGACGCCTAACAGACATGGTGCAACCATGATTTGGTTTTGGGTAAAAGTCAGCACAATATTGTTTGAGTCATCATTGGCGCCAATCTGGTAAAAACGAAGGGTATGACCGATGCGGTGAGTGAGGTTGCGAGCTTCCGCAAGCGTGATCGTATTGGAGAGATCATAAGGATCAATCCAGATTGGATCCTTGTCTTTGAAGGGTGTCTGAGAGAACAAAAATGAAAGAACATCGACATCAGGTATACTGATGTTATATTTCGGTGTAAATATCATGACGGGGACTCTGTTAGGGATGCCAAAGCTGGCTGAAATGTACTGCAGCTCTCATCTAGGTATATGATGGGGTTACGTTGTATAAAAGAAAAAGTTGAGCTCCACTCCCAAACCCCCGCATCAATTCAATTGCCGTGAGGGCTATGGCCCAAATCAAACAACAAAATGACCAATCCTTCCTCCGACCCTACCACATATTTGGAACTAGATCCCTTTTGCCGAGCGATGGGAATCTGGGGTAAACTCTATGTGGGGCTCAGCACATCCGCCACATTTATTGGAGTCGAGGCTCCAACTTGGAGCAGGCGCTCCACATGTGGAGCTGCCAGATTTGACTAGTTATACACAAAAACCTTACAAACTGTCAATTTGAACAATAATTGTAACTAGATCTTTGAGGCGACATCATGGCGGCCGAGCTTCCGCTACAAGGCCTTAAAGGTATGACTGTTGTCGGGTATCTGCTAATTACGCGACCTTTTTCCTTGGCTGACGAGACAGCAGTCCTTGAACTCGCCGGGCCTGCCCCTAGCCCGTTTGCTGGGTAAGTCGCTGACGTGAAACACACTTTATCGATTGTCACTAATATGTTTCTTAGTCTCGTGCTTGCAGACTATGGTGCCAGTGTCGTCCGAATTGACAGACCCGTCGCTCCCTTTGGACCACCCCGCGACACGTTATGTCGCCATAAACGTTCTATAGTAATTGATTTCAAGAAGGAGCCATCTCGTCATGCATTTTTAGAGTTCGTTAAGCAGGCTGATATTCTAATCGATCCGTACCGGCCGGGCGTGATGGATCGTCTCGGGTTGGGATCCAATGTGTTGCGAGAATTGAATCCGCGACTTATCTACGCGCATCTATATGGCTTCAGACCAGATGGGAAGTATGGGCTGAGGGCGGGACATGATATCAATTATCTTGCTGTATCGGGAGTCTTATCATTGCTGGGGCGGAAGGACGAAGTTCCCGCGCCTCCGTCAAACGTCTTAGGAGATTTCGCCGGCGGGGGTTTAGTATGTGTGACGGGCATCCTGTTGGCATTAACTCGGAGATCGATTACTGGAAAAGGTCAGGTTGTGACAGCTAACATGGTCGATGGGACTACGTATCTCGCGACTTTCTTGCGACAGCAAAAAGGCCACCAAAACATGGACAAGCCTCGAGGCGAAAATCTTCTTGATGGCGCAGCCCCATTCTATGAGGTTTATCGTACAAAAGATGAAAGGTTTGTGGCCGTTGGTGCACAGGAGCCGCAGTTCTATGCTGAACTGCTAGCGGGCTTGAAACTTGATTCAAAGAATATGCCAGCACAATGGGATCGCACACAATGGCCTAGGACCAAGCAATTGTTTGCAAGGATATTCCGAGAGAAAACAATTCAGGAGTGGACCGAAATATTTGACCATACAGACGGGTGTGTCAGCCCTGTATTACACATGGAGGAGATAGAGAAGCCCTTCCGTCCACTTGTAGAACTCTCTGAGTCCCCGAGCTTGGATGTCGCTGTGCAAGAGGAGTATCCTGAATTAAAGAGGAATGAAGGGTGGGAAGAAGCGGTGCGAGAATGGATACCCCATATGAATGGGAGGATAAAGTTGGATGCACAAGCACAGCTTCTAGTGATGCAGAGAGAGACGGTACTGTAGTGTTTCGATCCTAAAGACCTAGACTCTCGGAGACACTCGCATTGGTTGTATATATTACTTTTACCTTACATAGAACCGTAATTACACGATGGCAGGTGATTATGAAATGTTAAATGATCCTTCCGCCCCCAACTTCTAATGAAGCTCAGACCTCAAGGCAGAAATACCCACCAATGCTAAAATAGCCCTTGCAAACATCTTAAACTAGAGTCACAAAACGATTTGGTATATGTTACGTTTGTCAGGGCTCCAAATGGCGAAAATTTGTGTAGTCCCCTAAGCTAACAGACGAGATTATCAATGCGGCAGAATTTCGAAAAGGGATTAGAATGGATTTGAATTTCAAATTCTATTCATAGCTGATAACGTCATGCAGCAATGATATCAGGGAACGCTTACTTCTTTGTGACATCATTCCAAATCCTCATGGTCCAATTGCAACTCTGGGCTCCTTCGAAAGAGGTTGTTAAGGGGAACGGGACACAACCGGCGCGCTTCTGAGGAATCACCTCAGCTGGCACGACCCAAACCCCCAGTTGCAGTGCGACTCCCTCTTAGCTTGCCACTGGCACCTAGAATGCAGGCTTGAGAGAATCGATAGGCAGGGTAAATATGAGTCAGAGGCCTGCAGTTGAGCTGCGGTGGCAGATATCAACGGTGTGGAAAAAAGGAAAAAGAACGGACTACTCATATGGGAACACGCCATTCCAGCTCAGCACCATGACAATTCAATCTGAAAAGACATGGAGACGCTGAGACGGTGGAGTAAGAAGAGTTCCAGCGTCGCCCAAGTCTCTGGATTTTACCTCTTGCGTTCAGCAAGTTCTGGAGCCAACAACCGGTGACCAGCGTTCGGAATAACTAGTTTCCTACTATCTTGGCCTTCGCAATATTGAATATGATTCCACAAGCTTCAATTATATATATACGAAGGACAGCGATGATACGAGAGACACACTTGAACAAGAGTACTATAGGTTGGAAGAGACTCATCCTGGCGCAGCTAGAGACTTTTAGGAGGCCTGCAATTTTCATGTATCTTTCAGCTCCACCTTTAACCGCACCGTTGTCAAATTCGAACTAGGATTCCCAGACTTTCCTTGAAGAAATATTTTCCTTCACTGCTGACCCAATCATTTACAATAACTCTCCCGACGTTACTATTATTGAAATCATACCCAATTAAGTATCTGAGGGTCCATTTATTTCTGTCCACTATTTCCAGCATTATCTAATGCCTCTGTTCAAATATGAAATCCTATATTGAATGCAGCAAGTTACGAACTTTAGCAGCGGGGCTTCCGCTGTGAGATTATTATGCAATCAATCACAAAGAGAATGAAGATAAACAGGGTATCACTTTTTAGTATCACAATCTAGATCTCGTGAAACCACACTTTGGCGCTGTCAAACTAAATTCTTATTCAACGTGACGGGGATACACCGCCACAGTATATTGAAGAAGCTCCTCAGGAAACACGCGAGCCGTAACGCCGTTATTAGAACAACTGCGATTTTTAATAATCAATATGGCTTTGTACTAAGTGACGGCGATTGTGTAAGGGATTGTCACAGTCGTATTGCTACTGGATTGAGCTTTCTTTCTCTGCTTATTATCCCGATGCGGCTGAAGGGCGTCTCCCGTCACCCGTTCCCTCCGATTGGCGAAACAAAGATCCAGATTTCGATGTGAACATTTAATCATTGGCAGCTGTATCTCCCGCGATCCGAATATTTCTGTATAGAGAGATGTTCGTTGAAATCTATATTCTGCTGGACGCGTACAACCAAGCTGGAGGGAAGACTTGAATCACGCCATTCATATCGACTGCCGTAGTCCAAAAGCGTGACCACTATGAGGTTCAAGTTCTGCTTGTCCAAATTTCAGAGCATGTATAAATGTGACACTCCCTTCCATCCTTCCGCACAAAAACATCCGCACAAAAACATAACAAGCTCTTTCCAAAACCCAGAGATCCTAGAAGTATTCCTCTACACAAAAAGAACCATGAAATCATTTACATATCTTTGTACTCCGATTATGCTGGGCTTCGTTCATGCCTAATCTTGTAAGCCATCTGGGGCACACATCCAAAACGGTAGCCCAGGGTATCAGTGTAATGCTGATGCTACTGTTGCTTGCCAAAGTTTCCAGATTTGCGGAGTCGGGAATACAAATGCAAATGTAGGCCTTACGAGCAAATTCACTGAGACAGTGAAATGCCAGAATCATGGAGCCCAAATTGTCGAGGTTAAAACGCAAACGGTCACCACTACTAGTAATGCAACCAATCTCTCGCCGAAAAATGGCTGCTTGACAATTCCATCTTTGACAACAACAAGACCGTCAGACCAGCAATTGGAGAATGCTGCAACCTGCCCAAACGGCAACTGGAACAAAATCCCTGAAGAAAATACTCTCACCGATACCTATCAATATTCTGTTTCTTTTGCGTGCTTTACATGTTCATTTATCACCCTTAGCGGGAACTGCCCTGTGTAATGGAAACATTTAAAAATCCTGGCCTGCACTTCGGGTTGTGATCAAATGCATTATTTGGAATTTCTTCAGAAGAAGTATAAGTCTTCAATAGTTTGATGTTGAAATTGATGGTCCATTTTCCATTCACTATGATTATTATTGTTTGATGTTTACTTTAAAAGTTTGTACTGTTTCCTTGGTGAAGTATATCATTATGCTGTATAACAAAGCTCAGGAAAGAGCTATACTCGTTCGAGAAACAAGCAATAGAGATTGCACTATTTATTCACGATCTCATTACTCAAATTTCTAATACGTATGAGGATTCTTCTGTTTGGTAATATGACTTGTTTCTCCATTTATAGATTGCGGAACACTAGTAAGCCCCATGAAAATGTCTGGGGGATAGTAATACATTTCATGGGAAACCACACTGCCATCCTATAGAGTTCTACAATCCTCCCAAGTGTGCTTTACAGCATTTATGAATATACGTCGCCTTTTTCATCCCCGCTGTAATTGACGATCGTAGGAGTGGCACCAGTGGATTGCTTGGCTTTGTTTGACTAGTTTTCAGCCTGAGGCGATTCCATGGCCTGACGTTTGTAAGCCGCGTACGAGCGGATTAGCGCAAGAATTCAAGAGGCCCTGATTTGGTAAGTCTTACCACAACTGGGGCTAGATCTCAATAGTTTGAAATCCAAGAAGTCTAAACTGTACTCTAATATCAAGCGATGATTTGCCACCGTTTAACCTTTATATGACCGTGATGCAAATAAGAAACCTCTCCTCTTGTTCTTCACTATTTCACAAATAGGAGGAGCTCTTGGCACTGTCCAGACCATTGAATTGTCATTCATCCAAAATGATTGGTCACCCAGTAGTGGCATTAAGTCAAATGGCTTTTTGCGAGCTGAAAGAAAACTATGTAAACTACACGGCCCAATTCAATTGGTATACCCAGGTTCTTGGAACTGTCACTCATTCGAAATGGCTGGTTGCCTGGCATCAATCGATTCTCAAATGGCTTTTGGCACATGGAGAAGCTGTACTCAATCGCTTTACATTGTTGCTCATGCTGCAACTTTATCTGGAGGTACTGGATGGGGGAATGGAAAATGCTACGATTCGAAGGGCAACTGCGCGAAGTATTTTACTGTCACAGAGCAGTGTTCGTGCCCAGTAGTATATTCCTATGAACCGGTCACCAGCTCAGTATGTTGAACATCCCATCATATTCGAGTCCTTACCTTTGCCCTTGAGAATGCCTCAACTTATGAATCCTATAGACTACATATCTTGTTACAACCGTCAATACAATTACAGTGTCATGCAGTACTAAACCTAGTCCGATTACAACCACTGCTTCCTGTAATGACCCCAATGCTCCCTCAAGTACGAATACTATCGCTACAACAACGTCAGTTGATCTGGTCTGCTCCAGCCCGGTCTGAAGGATTAAGAAAGATGGCATCTGGGTCCGTCAGGCATTCTAGGTTGAGAAGTATAACGGATGTGAGATTAGCTAACATTGTGTATTAGCACAGGGAGATTACGTAGTTATCTTTGCAAATACAGAGAATCAATTTAGATCAAAGCCCTTGTCGAATGCCATGATATTCATAATAAAGTGCTGTGTGGTGTTCCAATGACGTATACACAAAACGCTAAGCATGGTGCACTCAAGGTCTGAAAAATGTATGGATTGGGCACCGTTTTATTTCCTACGTCTGTGGTTGCTTTTCTTTGGAGTTACCAGCAATCGGATATATTTGGTATGCGACATCCATTGATCGTGTCAGAAAGCGGCTACACCTTCAATCCTGGGGATCTGTTGTTGAGGCTGTGAAGGAGCTTTTGTGGGTTGGGGATATTTTTGGTTCCGAAGTCGAGAAGGTATATAAAGCTACGCATGTCACGTTATTCACATAAAGAGATCAAAAGAGACTAGGTAGCACTTTTTAAAATCCCTCTGCCGTATCAAAATGGAGCAATGTTCATTCTCAAAAGAGGCCAAAAGGTAGTTACATACACTTCTCAAATAGTTATTCCATTGCCCCGTTACTCTAGCATTCTTAGCTTATATAACTGATAGAATTTGCCGTAGATCGGAGCGCATGGAACAGGACCGTCAGATAATATTTGTAATATATATGATTTATTCAAATATATAATCCAACAGTTGACGTTTTGTCTTCCACTATATACGGAGATATGATCTCCAGGGCAGGGACAAATAATACGCCTCCAGGATCAAGGCTGGGTTGACATAACTATGTTAGCGAGATATGGTTGTGCAATTTACCCGTAGGTAGACATCTTGGAATAGCGCATTCAATCACAACAAGGCCATCGAATCGGCTCAGCAGGCCATCTCTGTCAAGATAGAAAAGACTGATTGATAATGCGTAGGCCCAGGATCTCAGTCCATACCCTAACTAGAGCTGACGCCCCTATCAATACTGGCCAACCCCTACGTTCCCACGACAATGTTATTTATCTTTATACACGTTTCATTCAATCAACAAGTGAAAACTCCAGCCAAGCCATGGAGATACTCTCAGACTCTGACCTATTTGAGTTGATACGGAGGGCAGTGATGTCATGGATAGCTTAGGAAGCTCTGCTTCAATTATCAAGCAATATTCCTAGGAAATATTTATGATATCGTGGACCGTTGCATCCGCAGATGAAGGATATGCTGAGACGGCCCTATTGAGGATGCTATTAACATCATATCTACCCAGCCCCTGTTCTGGGAAAATATCGCACCCTGAAGAGTCGAGCTCATCATAAATGTCGAATGTGGATGTCGTCCATGAAAAAGGATACATGAATGCGCGATATGTAGGAGGTATAGAGTTAACATCGATATTGGAGCTATCATAGATAGTACTCAGATCAGTGTTAGTGCTTTCAAGTTGTGCTCGAGACTGCTTCCCTTAACTCTCGGTGGTTGCTGATTGCCTTCCGATATATCATTTTGACCCTATGGGCGTGGACAACATTCTAAAATTCCACGCAAATACGATTTGATTGTTTGCAATCATTTGGCGCACGATGGAAACAGCACCCTTGGTAACTGGCCAAATATCTTCTAGCTTCAGCAAAGAACGAAAGCACTGGTGGAAAGGGTGACCAGGTAGCTCTGCCGGTGTCTTCTTTGCCAAGCCGATCTCTACCCAAAACCAAGCAGTAGCAGCAACTGTGCACCCCACCGACATGGGCGGCAAATATTTTGAACGGTCATCTTGGGCTATCCGTAATATATCAGATATAGTAGATGCTGCCTGTCTCGCTTCGTCCTTGATTTGTTTGCCTGAATCTCTGCATTTGGCGGGACCAGGGATTGTGGCATTAAGAAGACTTGCGGGCGGTATAATGCTTCTTGCGCCATTGCTTGAAGCAGTCCTAGAACCGTGCGGTAGACACGCATGACCCTCGTGGGAATTTGATCCAAATCATCGTCCTGATAATCCATCTGGCAGTAACTATTTAGCCTGTTACCACCAGCTGCTGAGTTCGTCTTCTAGTTGGCAGATGCAATCCCCATCTAAATTGCGCTGGTTCCTAGGAACATAAAACATAGCCCAATCTGATGCTGAGCCGGAAAATCCTTGGAGAAAATACAGATGTCGGATAATGTGACCAATAATTAAAAGTATATTGATCTTCGACATGAACATATCGGCTAGCATTACCGTGCTGACACAATGTCACAATCAGTCACCAGATGTGAGTCTCGTAGTGAAGAGATATTTGTCGTGATAGGTAAGGTGTCGAAGTCCCTGAGTTTCAGCGGAAGGAGATTGATTGCGTCGTCTTGAATCTGTATTGGTTTTCGGGTGGTTATGCTTGTAAGTCGATCTCTTGCGATACACGTCCACCATATTCTTCTCCAAAGTCGGCGTGTCTTCGCGTTTTTATTTACATACATAATCTCTGGGTTCATACCCAAACTTGTTGCTAGTGGATATACAAATACCTAGCCAATACCAGGGGTCCTTCTGATCATTCCCGGATACATACCAGTATGCATGAAGCAAAATTGTCTGAATTAAGACAACACGATCATTTTCCCACTCGAACTCGTAGAGCAGCTGCGTGTAATAGTCAGACTAGTAATTTCGCTATGGCATATTAGCTTGCCTTGCCTTGATTCTTTCGAAGAGCTGAGCCCTGGCTGTCGATCGATTTTCAAAGCCCGCATCCAATAGGATTTGAGTGTCAACAAAGGCGCTTCCAGCAAACATAACGGCTTGAAAAAGTATTAGACTGACTTGAGCGCCAGATTGGCTCTCGATAGAGCTAACGAACTCTTGTACATCTAGAACCGGTAAGAAAGGGTTGACGTAGAGTAGAAAGGCGCGCAGAAGATTGACGCGAATCGGAGTGTCTGGTATCGACAGTGTTCCACGGCTTTCAGAAACTCGAGCTCAACGACTGGCCTTAGCTCACGCCGAGGGGGACGAATGTAGGACGGGAGGTGGCTACAGTTGCTGGACTTCCAAGCTGCAGGGGGCAAGGCTGACATTGATGGGTATTTTACCGAAGTATTGAGAAGCGATCCGAACGAAGAATATGCATGAGAACCATCAGTAGGCATTGCATTTGGTAAATCGCGTTCACTGCTTGGTAGTCTTGTTTGATTCGGTATTGCGTGATTTGGATTTGGAGCAGTTGACGGCGCTGATGTAGCTGACTGCTGCTGTAGAGGAAGCAAAACCTGCGGAGAAGTACGTACATCTTTGCGCTGGTCGTCTTTGAGCCGGTATTTTCTTCCTCTCTTAGAGGCGGAAGTGATACATTCGCTGCCATCAAATTGACAATTGTTGCATGGGGGCCTGGCCTTTACAAGGTTGCATTTGACCTTCCTCAGTCGGCACTGTTGACAAGCCCGGGAGGCTCGTTTCCGGGTCGGTCGTTGATTATTAGAATCAGACATCATTGGGGATGACTTCTTGGATATTTACGTTGCAGGTTTCTCGGTTTAAGGCGCGAACTAGGCAGAGAAGTGACAGTGACCCAAATCGGTGTATGACGCTCTTGAACGGAAGAACGTTCACGAGCTAGGGTGATTTGGTCGTTACACCTCGGATGCTTGCGGGCTCTGCGAGCTGCCACAAGCTCTGTGCGCTAGCGCGGGCTTGTCGGAATACGTGTATCAGTGAAATGCGCAATCGGGGGCTGGCTGACTGAATCAGTATGCTGGGAATGATAGCACCTCGATCCATTGGAATAAGTATAACTTCAATTCACCTATTAAAGGAGCCTAAAGCACATCTCGTCGGCGTCACGATTTTCACCAGTCTCTTCTACTGATGTATTTCCTTGTCCGACAATCTAAAAACAACTAGTAATTAGTAGAAACAAACGAGATATTCTTTGGAGAAATCAGCAGCTATATCGAAAACTAGGGCTCCTTGCAGTTATGTGTTGAATTATTGGGGAATAGCAGAGATTGCTTTTGCGGGTTTTATATAAATCCTCTCCGGCCAGTGAATCCAAAAGCCAGCTGACGATACTGTTCATGTAATTACAAACTTGTGCATGGGGTTGAGTGTATCACTACTGTTACCATCTATATAGAATTCAGCTAATTATTTATCATTCTATCTTATACAGCTTAATTATGACAGAATGACGCAGACCTAGTAGCTATAACTCAGTTGGCTCAGAATATGGTGTTGAGCCAGTCCCAAATAGTTGTCGACATCAAACCGGGTTCCAACCCGGAAACTGCATCCAGGGTGCAGTCAACATGAACTTGGAGCGGGCAATTGACAAACTTCAGTTTTACTCCTGCTGTATCGAGTGTCTGTGCAAATATAACTATGTCATCTCGGAACATTTCGCAATCTCCACACACCATCAGAAAGCTGTCAACTGGAGTACCCTTCCACCAGGCGGCATCTGCTCTAACCGGCTCCGAAAAGTTATCCCTCTCTTCCAGAGTCGCATATTGATTGGCCCAATCCACCATAGATTCCGCGGTGAACGTGTCTTTCTCTTTATTTTCTTGGAAGGATTTGGCATCTGCTGAGAAGGTAACCCATGGAGAAATCAGGAGGACTCCCCTGAGTCGGGAAGATAGAGTCAGGGATGGAATGCCTCTGTGGGCATGAAGAAGGCTCGAAATGAGACCAAGAGCAAGATTTCCGCCTGCCGAGCCACCTCCAATAGCGATCTATAGCATAATTGGTTAGAAATGATAAGTTCCAAAGATGGATCAGCCAGGGGTTTCACATTGGAAGGCTCGTAACCGAGGGTGAGGATATGGCGCAATGCCTGTACACCTTGAGCATATTGTGTGGGGTATTTTGTCTCCGGAGTTAAGCCTATTCATTATTGTTGTAGTTTGTGTTTTGGGCCATTGTATCTGTCGTACAGAAGCTTACCATATTCAAGGAAAGCCAGGACCACATTTTTGCCTTTCTCCGCCAACTTCTGCTGACTCTGAACAAAGAATATCATATTCCCAGGAAATATGGGTAGTCCGTATCCCCCGCCTAGTCGTAATGTCTTAGCATTGCTATCTAGCAACTTGCCAATTGGAAAACCGAAATATGTGCGCGTAGGGAGGTAATCACCATGAAAGTATAATATAACCTTCTTTGCAGAGCGATCACCGACCCAATGGATCCGCCCTCCTTGCCCATCACGCACATCCTCAACCTCCCATTTCACATCTAGCTGTTTAGCTTGGGTTGGGATAAAACGAGCAGTAGGAATTGCGGCAGCGGCCGCTGCAGCATTACCACCTAGAACCTCGCGGTAGGCTTTATTGCGAGCGTCGTGTGCTGCCGACCGGGACATTGTTATGACAATAAATAACTTTCTGGAAAATTCGAAAATGTTCGTGGATATTGTTGCAGGCTTTTAAATCTTCGCAGGACTAACCGCGGACGATAAGGGCCTGGGAATCAAGTCAAAATCGAACGGTGCATTGACAGAGCAGCTGAAGCACAAGGTCTGAAGTCGGCACGGTCCAGAAAACAAAATAAGAGAGGTCCGAGCACGATGGAAAATGTTGCTTTGAAATTCTGAGCCGTACGAATGCAGATTCCCAAACCAATTACAGCCTCCCAATGGTCCGCAGCAAATACTTCTAGCAACGCCGAGCGCAGATACAGATTTACTCAGCCATCCTGTCCGCCCGACATCCTGCTGTAATTGGGCAATCATTTACCGACTAATACCCAGAGTCAAGTTTACATTGGTCCGCCTATACATCGGTTATGTTCAGTCACGGACAACCAATCAAGATGGATCAACGAATGTTGCAACATGGTCAGCAATACGTGATTTCTGACTCGGGTCGGTCTCACATTGGATAACAAACGTACTGCTTTCTAAAATCCGCTCTTCTCGATTGCAGCTTCTATCAAGTCTATCCCCGCCTCAATTGGAGGATGTCCGTGAGCGTGGGGAAGTGGAGGCACATGGTGAACCGCATGGGGTAATTGTCAAGCGACTTTTTCAGCATGTAGGTCAATATAAGTACGGGGTTTCTCTTTTTTTCATCCTCTATTTTATTCTGGTCTTCTTAATGATCATCAATATCTCAGCAGCCATTGTTATGCAATCTCTTTTCTGAAAGTACGGCATAGCAAATCCTAGATTCTACAATACACGAATATGCCTCATCATTGCGATGGGGGGCTTCACCTATGGCTTCGGCTTTTATCAATTTTATCCAAGAATATTGTAATCCATCTTTAATAGCTCTATTTACATAGAAATAGATCTTAGTATAACCAGCCTTGTCTTTGTGTATATCAGACACCAAATTATTATATATGGCTTCTTGGCCCTCAGTCCAGGTGTGCGACAGGATGGTGTACGGAGGGAGGAATATTATCATCGTTGAAAGAGATCAGCTTCAAGTCGCCGGTTGATAAGCACCTCAACAAGCGCATATCGGCATACTCACCCACGAGCAAACATCAGTCGCATCCGACTACAATACAAGCATAATATCGCGATGAAGCAGGAAGCGTAGAGCAGTGGCAAATATCTCTTAACCTCCTCAGGTTTCGAGTATATTATAGTGGCGATCACATCGAGCAGGCTGCAAAGTGCGCTCGATGGATGCTTGGGGCTGTGGGGTTGTTGGTGCTTGTCGCAGCCGCAAGATCACGGGTGCGGAGCTCAGCTGCAATGTCGGCACAGCTAAATTTGCAACGGGCCTTATCGTAAAATCGGCAGATTTTGCTCTTATGCATTCTGGCGGCCTTCATGCTCCCAAATTCTTGCCTCGCCTCCTGGGACAGACTATCTCTAATTTGCCGGAATTTTACAGTGTCTGGATATGTCTTGAGCGAGTTCAGTATTGAAACGGGCAACTCAGTTAGAAGGGCCTGCTCATGCAATTGACAGGGAAAGACAATATGTTCGAGCACCCTGGCTAGATGGATCGTCTGAAATGCCAGCACCTTTCGTATGACTGAGCAAAAGCCTGTATGATATACACAATTGTCTCAATTCGTTTCTCCAAGTCTCTGGGAGCTGAGTACCTCAAAGCAATGTTAATAAACGACATATAAGCAGTCATCCAAAACTCCAAAGCGCATGATTTCTCTAATTTCTTTATTTTTGACGAGATCCATAGTCTACTTAAGGCTCCTGCCATTTTTGACCAGGTTAACGACGCACAACAGTATAATCAGCAAAACTTCCTTACACATGGCGTTAAGTTGAAGCACCATAGGACATTTGGAGATCCAAGAAATCGATCACACGGAAAAGATAACAAATTACTATTTCACCTCTAATAACTGGAATACCTTCGTAAAGTCCTTCCCTTCTATGAACATCTTGAAATAAGAGGCAGATAGTGTGCACAGTATCGCTTGTAGAAATTGACATTATATGCTGTATTATCTTTGAAGCTACAAATTAATTTTAAATAAGAAGATATTGCAGTACAATACAGTAGACTTTTTATGTGGAAATACTGTAACTACTGTAGTTATGGAACGGCACAGAATAGTATTGTGGCTAAAATCGCTAATTTTAAATCAATGAAACATATGATGCTGCCAAATTTAGATACTCTCTGCAGGCCCAGAATCAGATCCATGACCAACGAAGTCCACTTTTGCTTCAATTGACTAATTAAGCAACGAACCCTTTGCTTTACAATTTAAATACCATACGTAACAGTTAACTGGCAGAGATTTGGGTACACATATTTGCATATACCAGTACACTTTAGGTAGAAGTAATTCATCAAACCTTGATAGGAAACTTATAATCTGTTCCCTTTTATAAAACCATGCCTCGTAGCCAAGAATATAGAGGTTTTAGTTATACAACCAGCAGATACTGCAGTTGAGCTGAAACTGATGTATATTCCTCAGCCTAAGATCTTGGTGAGCCTTTGAACCTCTTCGTTTATCCTCTTACTCATACATACCTGCAAGAAGGAGACCCATGAGCAACGAGACATATGCAATGATTCCTAAAGTAAATTCAATACCATGCTATACTTAGATAGCGGTTAGGTGAATCGGTATACAGTATTGCTGCATCAAGATCGCGAATATCGACATATTTTCTGGCTGGGTAATTTGTTTATGAGCATCAAGTTAGCTACCTACTTGGAAACCTTCAAAATTGGCTGTACAGGCACTGCACGCACAACTTCGGGCATTTGGAGCGACTTAATTGAAATTAAGCGACGTGATAAAAGGACTGATTCCATTCCATGGGGAACACGCAAAGAGGCTCCTACAGTGGATGAGAAAATCAATATGATGGCATGGAAAGATAATGCCCTGGTCCTTATGCTCAGTTCTACACACCAATTAGCTGATGGAACAGTAATTAGGACTCGAAAAAGGCCATACGCTACATCTACTTCCGCTAAAACAGCAATTAAGGTCTTTGGAGATCAAGCAACAAAGGAATTGCCAATACCAATAGTTGTTGATTTGTACAGTCACAACATGAATGGAGTTGATCGTGGCGATCAATTAAAAGCCTCATACTCAGGGGAACGATGTATTTGACGAGGAGGTTGGCATGCCTTGTTTGGATTCATATTCCATACAGTTCTCGTCAGTTTTTGCCTGTTATCGAAGCACAGTAATGGTTGGTTCAAGGAGCATGAGGCGTTTCGAATAGCTTCATATAAAGCTTTATTTGAGCTAGGAAAGAAGTCACAGGGCAAAAGAAAAAGGCCTCAATTACAGCAAAATCAAGCACCTTTTGGAGGTCCTGTAACTTCTTCAAACCGCCAATTACAGCACATAGGTAAACGTGGAGATTGTCAAAGGTGTTCCACACAATCCAAAAGGCGGAGAATTCTAGGACCAGCCAATCAAAACGCGAAGAGGAAGCGCTCTTATTACGGCTGTACAACATGTGGAGTTTACCTGTGTAAAGAAGGGCCTTGTTTTAGTCAATATTATAGCCTAGTTGATAGCTAATTGCAACAACCTCTAGGTGTTGATTTGAGTCTTTGAATTTAAGAGCTCTGATTGGTTTATGTCCCTGCTATACAAATTTATGCCTGCCGAGTTTAACCGAGTGAGCGTTAAGGGGATGCTAGCTCATTTCGAAGGTATTTCGAAGGCACTCTTCCCCGCTTTGTTCCACTATTGCTACATTCCTTCACGATAATACTCCCTCACGAGTATGTCCCAATGGCGAATCACACCAGAGAATCCACTCCGGGAAGTCGAAGGGCTTGACTATGAACGATGTGCCGCTCTGAACAATCTCATTGTTGAGCGAGGATGGGCGGCAAGCGGTCGCAGTCTGAGCGATTTGGACCGACGGACATGGTGGGAATGCTATGAGGGAAATACAGAACTACCACTACATGCCGCAAAATTGAATCACTCCGTGATTATGTTCCTCAAAACAGCATGGCATGGGTATGCATGTACTACACAACCACAATATGTGTTCTTTAGATACCTTGCCGGACTGTCCTGGCCAGACTATCTTTGGGAAAACACTAATTGGGCCGAAGACGAGGATGGCTCAAATTCACTTAGCTCAAACAAGAGGCGCTATGTGACACTCTACCTAGCTAATTGGGGACTAGGTGCCAGTCATCCCGTGGGGCTTGTCTTTGACCAACAAACGTCTACAGCAATACAGCATATGTCTATGGAGGACTCAATGGCGACAATGAATGGTAGACAGATCTGGTTGCCCCTCGAGCTCATTCTTGAAGGCTTCCTTGATATGATAGACCAAGCTAAAGCACTTGCAGTGGACTCATCGTATGATGGCGAGCAAGAAAAAATCGGACCTTGGATTATGCCCTCCTATACAGACACTGATGTGGACAAGACCGTCGAAGCCTTTGATCGATTAACACGGGCAATTGAAACTCGTATCCCTGAAAGTTCCAATAATGAAGCATTCCGTCTTAGTGATGCGATTGAGTCTAGCGCAATCTCCCCGAACAGCTTCGCAGGCCGGTTCTTAGCTCAAGCTCGAGAAATTCATTTTAGCCATATTGCCCCTGGCCTCCGTATAGCCCGCCACCAGCCATTCTCTTCAATCCATATTGAAGAAGAAAAAATAAGGCCTATACTGCTGTTTGAGAGCAGCCACACAGCTCATCAAGACACAAAGCGAGCACCGTGTGGCGTAGACGTCCTAATACCATCATTTCCACCACCTTTCCAGGCCATAACAAATTATCCTGCTGGTTTATATTTAACAGAAACAGACCCCGATTGTATGCATCCATTTGAAGATGGCTGCAAACTTATTCTGCCTTATGTTATCGGAGGCAATCGCTGGGCTCGGACAAGTGATGGCGCACTATTTGGGGAGGATACGTATGCTCAGGGGCCAACTGCAAGGCCAGATCCATGCAGTACACAGTTATACCAACAAGGTCTTAACCATTTTATTGAAACACATGATGTACAATTAAAACATGTGTTATGGAAATGGGCGGAAATGGTAGAGGAAGGAAAGTGGGCAGTCGATGTTAATGGCGTAACTGGAGGAATAGAGAAATGGAGAGAGGCCGACACGGAAGATCATTGGCGAGATTATCAATTACTGACGTCTTGGTAAATTAGTATAGTAGCATACGTAAAGCTGCTAAGCCATTTTAAATTGTGCTCTCTTCAATTACGCAATCTATTTTTATGAACATGAACAAGAATCAGAATAGGCACTTTGGCAATTTGCCTTCGCACAATAGTCCGAAGTGGTCCCACAATAACCACTTGAGCTGCAGCAATGTCCAAATTGAGAGCTGGCATAAGTGTAATTGCCCGTCTGAGTTGGGATGGTAGATTTAGAAATGCTTAAATTCTTGGTCCTCTGATGGTGGCAACACCGATAGTGTTCTTTGGGTTCTGAGGAGTCCGCTTTCATAACATAATCGATATCAAGCATATGTGGGTCATATTCGAAGACTCAAGAAGTCCGTGGCACCGGTGATTTTGGTAGCTGACACGTAAATATTCTAAATATTGATATCTACCCATAATCCCCCTTATGATGGAAATAGAACCGCTCAAGCTATCATACTACCCTCTTTTGCCTCTTCAAATCTGCCATTATCATTGTCGGGATTTGGTGCGTTTGCGCGTGGCAGAATGCTATTCCTTCACCAAGCAACCAATTCTTTTTTCACTCGTAAATGTGATTCTATATAGATTCTGTGGCTCCGAGGCACTTAATTTACTTGCCTAAAGCTTTATTGATAGCATTTCGAATGGCAGCCTCCAATTCTTTGGGATGCGACAAGAATGGTATATGATCAGAGTTGATCCGGATAATATCTTCATCCCTGGCAGCGTTTTTTGCGTAGATCGTCTGTGGGATATCGGGAATCGCCCTGTCTTTCTCTGCATAAATATACGTGCTTGGTACTCTCTTATATATATCGCCGGTAGCCTTCACCATGTACGTCCTTTCCCAATGTTTAATCAGCTGTCTGGCCAAGATGCATAAGGTTGGAAAACCGGTAACTGATTGAGGAAGCAAACAGACAAAAAGAAATAATAACGTACGATGCTGACTGATATCCGTGTTTAGAAATCCAGTAGTCTGCAATGTCCTTCGGCAGGTCTTCATAGAAGACAAGGTGCGTGTTCTCTACCCTGACTGTTCCATCCTACATTTTCATTTAGTACTTAAACTTTGTAAATGATAAGCCGTTATGTGACTTACAGCTTCAAAGTGATAATTCTTTGCGTACTCTTCAAATGGCTGATAGGGGGCACCATGCTTCTCATAAAGGGCTGTCTGCTGGGGTATCCAAAATTCATTGTTCATTTCGAGGATAGTCTTGCCTAGATTAGGTACAATCGCGGCCACATATATCGCTGCCACAATCCCTCCTGGTTTTCCCTCGGCCTGCCTCTCAGGTTTTGAAAGACCGACGGCTCCCTCGTTGCCCAAGAGACCACCAGCTGAATGCATGACAAGTACGATGTCGTTACCCTGGTCAGCCAGCTTAGTCAATGTTGATTTTATGTTCTCAATGTCCTCTTTCATATCGGCAGAGCCGGGGGACATGCTAGTTGTGGGATGAGTTATAATCTCTGACGGGTAGTCACCAAGGAGAGCAGCTTCCTCCTTGTAGAGGTCAGAGTGCAGCCAGCTCCCTGGCACAAAAACAATGGTGGGTTTGCTTCCTCCCATTATCGGTTGTTACTGGAAAGAGTGTGGCAATGGAAAGCACTTTATCTATTTATGATGGCACTGTCAGTCAATTTTCGGGCTGTAGACATAATATATAAACAATCCCACCGGTGTCTGAACCCGCTTAGTCGCGATTTTTAAATCCGATCCCTTGCACCTTACGCAAGCTTACATTATGCCCAGAAGCTAGTGTAAGCTGCAAGTTACCGATGTATTCTTTACCTGACTGGCACAAATAGTGGAGGTAGGAAAACGCCAAGGCAACTCCTGCAGGTCGATGAAGCCAATCAGATTACCAAAACAGAATTACGAGAACTCATAATTAGGCCAGATCACTCTCGATTGCAGGGGTCTGGAGCTTTTTCTTTTATCCCCTTCGGCACGCGGATTTTAAAGCCGAACCACAATGATCGTTAACACCTTACTAAGGACATGATTTACACCGTAAAAAATATCGATTTCCACCATAGGGATACCCTAATTGCAAAGTTTCTCGATTTTAAGCCATGTAACGCAGTCAGCACGGAATGTCAGCACTAGATGCAAATATACGGCGGAACCCAAGCGTATCACGTCAGATTTGGTTCCCGGGTAAGTTAGTAGGACCCAAAAATGGGGATTTCAAAAATTACGGTAGAACTAAACTATGGTCAAGATAGTACTGACTTAGTCCTACCAAGGAAATGTGTGCGATTTCTGCATACGCGTTTCTGATGTTTTTGACCTATACTTATACAAGCTGGGTAAACCACAATTCCGCTCCGCATTATGGTAGATATACTTCTATGCCTGTATTAAGTGAGGCTGCCATGGTTTTGGACAGGGGAGGCGTATGATGTTTTGGAAGACAGGTAGACATTAGATATTGTTACTTTGACTGTACTGTTTTGCTTGGGCATATGGAGAAGAAGCGCACATGGGTGTGGCAACGCTAAGAAAGTGGCCTGTGCCACCGTAGTAACCACGCCGAATCACAGTGGCGTGCATGGGTGAAATGACAGTAAACCACGACTTATAATACGGCAGTCCAGAGTTAGTGTGATGTTCGGTGATAATAACCTAAAATCAAGGAATTGAACATATCCCTATACTATCACTATATTGTTGGAATAGTCCGGTACTAAAGCTAGATAAAATTGAAACTCTCTTCCGATAACACAAGATTTCCACGTAAACGGAACCCTCCTGACATCCGATCCTCATGATCACATATTCCAGTCAGTCGGCCATGACGTGCTGTCCTCGAAGTCAAACAACCGCCCGTCAAGATCAAAGCCAAACTGCTGGAAAATATCTTGGAAGGCTCCCTCTTCCTGCGCATCTGCTGAGGCATGATCTGTACTGGCAAATTCGGTGGAACTGTGCGTGTTTCTTATCCTTTGGGCCAGTCTTGTAAAGTTGGAAGAGCAGTGCTTGACTGCTGGGCTGAGATGTTCATGAGCGGCAAGATTCAGGCTCGCGGTGCCCCAGAGCTCATAAACCTGCGCACCAAACACTTCTGGTCGAAGCATGGCTGCAAGAAGATGCTGCGATGAGACAAAGAGGTAAAATACACGATACCACCACGGAAGCAACCCTGGGGTGGTTGCACAAGTTTCGCACACAAGAGAGAGCATCCTGGCCGTATTTTCGACGCATAGCGACGCACAGCTTTGGAGTAGATGACCATGGAGAGAATTGTTTTCTGACGTCTTACATTGGGGAGTCAAGCAGAGCCGAGCCAGCATAGGCCGGAAGAGGAGGATACGAGCATGCGCAAGTCGAAGACGAAATAGTCGGATTCGCCTGGCTGGACACGCATCAGGTGCGTGTAGCGCAACTTCTTGTTCAAATGACGCGCTCAGTTTGGATAGCCCATCTTCCAAGTGCATTGCAGTGGCCGTATCCCATTTTGAGGGCGAGCTGGGTAAGCCTACAGCTTGTCCAAAACTGGTATTGGCCAGCCTTTCGGCCAGGAGGATATGGCCTGTCATCTCATCTAGCTTCATCAAGCTGTCAGATACTCGTGCCGACAATGACGCAACATTCGGTGGTCTATTCGTGCCTGTAGTGGAGATCGGTTGGAGTTGGGTCGAGACCAGATACAGAGCCAGGGGCTTCCCGAGCGACCATGAGAGGCTCCTTTGCATGTCTCACATCAGCATTGTGGAATACGCCTATGTCAGATAATTATATGCTCCGTACCTATCCAGGTAGGCACATTGATGCCATAGCTCTCTTCGTTTAACCACATCCCGCACATCTCTGGAAATAGGCTTTGGTAGGTGAAAATCCAAATTCTGGGCCATTCGCACAGCAGAGCCCAGGATCATGGAAGTTTGGTGAGAGTTGCTTGTACACTGCAGATATCGACTCATGAGAAGCAAGCACCGAATAAGCTCAACAGATCCCGGCTCCCAAACAATGGACTCGGGTTGGAGCAAGCAACAGGCCCGTGAAAAGAAAGCCGAGCTGGCATTGTCTCGCTGCTCCGAGGGCACTGACTCCTGCAGCTGAGAGGCCAGCGCGAAGACTACATTCAGCGTGCTAACGAATATGCGCTCCTCGCAGTCTATGTTCAGGTCACCCCCGGCGTAGAGAGCCTGATAGGACAGATAAAAAGATTCCCGATCGAGGACGGGCTCGATAGACTCTAGGTCTCGCCAATAGGAGCTCAGGAGCTCATCGGCATGCTTGCGAGTAGGCAACACGTTTTTATCAGTCAGCTGGCTCCAATCAGGGCTCCAACTCAGACGAAACGATCCAAATAGCGGAGCGTCGAGGAGCAGGGTGGGTTGCGTCTCATTGTTTGACAGGCCCACCTTGGCGTTGATGGCCGCACTCACTTTGGAAGCAAACGGGCCTGGCAAGCCTTGATCGTAAGGCTGAGATGGCGGAGGCTCCTGCTTTGGGGGCGTTTGGCTTGGAAAAGGGCTTGCCTGCGTCTCAGCAGTCGAAGTACGAATGTAGGAGCATTGTCCGCGTAGATCGGCCTTCCTTTGGCACCTACCACACACTGCACCACATAGTGAGAACTTATTTGTTTCTTTAGAGGTGGGTTCTCTTCAGGAGACTTGTAACCTTACCTGGCCGTGCGCCGTCACACTTGACCTTGCGACTGCGACACGTAATACAGGCAACGGCAGCCTTGTACCGTCTGTGCCGTGCGGGCCTCCGCTTTGCAACATTCACAGATGCCGGCGCTTGTTGGACGGGATCGTGTGGAGGTATCGGAAACGTCGCCATGCGTGCATATGACAGCGGCCTGAACCTGAGGGGTTTGGTTTCGGATGGAAGGTGTTCCTGTACGCCGGTGAGCAGAAAGCCGAGCTCAAGAGGGTCGTTGTCTTATAGCAGTGGGTCGCTCATGGAGCAGCATACCTGGTTTCCCGAAAAGCCGAACTACACGTTCCGAGCTAGAGATGCTTCAGGGAATCAGGGTAAGAACACAACGCTTTAGCTCCGAGTTCAGCTTCCAACACATATTGTCATTATCTTTTCGGAGCTAGCGCTGGCACTGACTCAAGGTTCCCTTGGTATCGCCATTTTGCTGTCTATCTATACATATATCTGCTCTATATCTGCCAACTACCCGCCTCCGCAATCATGGAACAACAGAGCGCACCGTCAACCAGCGATATTGCCGTATTGGAAGACCACTCGAATGAGAAGTCCAGCCATGCCAAGCGCCACTCAGTCCCAATGTACGACGAGTCAAACCCTCCCTTTCCTCGGAAGCGGAACAATAGACGACCCTTTCATCGTGGAGTGGCTGCCTCGAGATCCGTACAACCCCCAAGGCTTTACACCTATACGCAAATGGATCCTCACCGGCATGGTGACCCTGTCCACCTTTGCTGTCACCCTCATCTCCTCTGCGTATTCTTCCTCGGCTGAACAAATGACCGCCGAGTTCCAGTGCAGCAGCGAGACTTTCAACGCTGGTATTTCATTATACGTATTTGGCTTTGCGCTGGGACCAGCACTTTGGGCACCCCTGTCAGAATTATATGGGCGAAGAATTATCTTTGCCGTGAGCCAGGGCATTATGACCGCCTTTGTCGGAGCCACTGCCGGAACCAGGAGTATCGAATCCGTCCTGGTGTTCCGCTTCCTAACGGCAATGTTTGGTGCGGCGCCGCTCACTAATGCTGGTGGTGTTATTGCCGACATGTTTCCTGCTTCGGAACGAGGATTAGCAATGTCGCTGTTTGCTAGTGCCCCTTTCCTTGGCCCTACCCTTGGTCCCGTTATTGGAAGCTTCATCACCATCACTGTTGGATGGCGCTGGGTTCAGGGCGTATGCTGCGTCTTTTCGGGAGTGGTATGGATTCTCCTTACCCTTGTCCTCCCAGAAACGTACGCACCCCGGATTCTACACACGACTGCCATAGATCTCTCTCGACAAACAGGCAAGGTCTACATCAGCGTTCTGGACATTGGCGAGCAGTCCCGCAAGAAGTCTTCCGATGTGTTTGCTAAGGCACTGGGCCGACCATGGGTGATGCTGCGGCGGGAGCCCATCGTGCTGGTTTCGTCCATCTATATGGCGATTCTGTACGGTACTCTATATATGTTCTTTCCCGCATTTCCCATAGTCTACAAGCAATTACGAGGCTGGAATTCCGGTATTGGAAGCCTTCCTTTCCTTGGATTGACGGCGGGCATGCTTATTGGACTGGTCTTCGTAATTCTTGACGACAAATACAGATATCAGAAGTTTGGTGACAAGCGCACACCTGAGTCGCGTCTACCACCAGCTATGGTGGGCGCTGTTGCCCTGCCCATCGGACTGTTCTGTTTTGCATGGACTAACTCGCCATCGATCCACTGGGCTGCGAGCGTCATCCTTTGTGTCCCATTCGCTTTCGGGACCGTTCCAGTCTTCATCTCGCTGTTCAATTATCAACTCGACTCTTATACCATTTTTGCGGCGTCGGTCTTGGCCTCGGGCGCCATCTTACGTGCCTTGGCGGGTGGTGCATTTCCACTTTTTACCACATATCTCTATGAGGGAGCAGGCATCCATTGGGCAAGCTCCATTCCTGCGTTTCTAACACTTCTCTGTCTCCCTTTTCCATTCGTGATGTACAAATACGGGGAGGTCATTAGAAGAAAGTGTCTCATTGCTGCAGAGGCTGCAGAGCTAATGGAGCGTATGAAAGCAAAATAGCAAATAGGATGGAATTTTGGAGTATGGTCACTGTAATCAGACTTGTACATGTATGGAAAGTTTTATGTCGTATTTTTGGATTGTGTTGGAAACGGGCTGCGAAACTTTGCACCAATACCTGCGCCTTCCTCACGTCCAATCCTTCCACAACGAAAGCTGCTGCGTGGGTGATAAATTTTAGGATTCTTTATCTGTTCTGGTCTGCCGTACTTATGAGTAATAACAATTTCAAGCGTTTATAACCCCATAGAACAGAATCCCGTCGAACGCAGAATGACCTCGTACGGTGTTCTTCAGTCTCTTGTTGAACCCAGTAAGAGCGAAGAAGATCTGATGTTTGTCGCCTTCTCTTCTTCTTTGGTGCACAGCTCTGCACGTTATTATTTGGATGGAAAACACGAAGATAGAACATTCCGAAAAGGACTACTTATCCCTGTACAACTCCTTTCCCACGTGGGCATCCGTTCGGCTAAGATCCCGAACAGACGCTACAAAATCAAGAAAAGTCCCCGATTGCTCGGGGTTTCGGAAGTGGCTACGATTGGCTTGCTGGGCACGAATAGTTATACAGTTGAAGCTCCTCATATACCAGTGAACCTATGATGCAGTCTATCTCACGTAGGGTCATGAGCCTCGCTTATGGTCCTTTAACTCTTCCCTTTATATTTGACTTCGAACACTCGCCTGCTTCCAAAATTCGTCACATCCGGATTGCAGTTTTGACTGAGCACACTGGTTACAACTCTTTCCCATCGAAGCTTCCCGCACGCGAATCCGGTCGGACGAAATCAAAGTCGCAGTCATGGCCTCAAACGCTCTTCCCGACCCTCAGCGCTTCATCACCGCAAATGATGAAAACGGCGAGTCATATTTCTCCCAGGCTGAACCCATCTCGCTACCAGTGGGAGGGGATCTAGGCCCGGCCAAGACGCGCCTCGCATACACCTCCGATGGGAACCCCAGCGTGGCCATACTTGAGAGCGGGCACGATTTGCAACTCTACCGGGCTATTCTAGCCGGGAATGCGCCTCTGGTCAGGTCTGATGGGGCCACCAACGTGTGGGTTATTGATACGCCCCCTGCCTCCAAGAGCCCGTTGCATCGCACTGCCTCTCTGGACTATGTCATCCAGATCTCGGGCACCATCGAGTTGTCAATGTCCAATGGAGATACACGAACCCTGTACCCCGGCGATATCGCCATCCAACGTGGTACCTTGCACAGCTGGTCTAATCCCAGCCCCACGGAGTGGTCGCGTCTCGTTGGTATCATGATAGGGACGGAAGGACCAAGAAGCTAGACAAGAACGGAGACATAAATCCAGATTAATGTACAGACAATATGTCCCAAAACCTAGCATTGCTCGTTGTCGTATCGTTGTTGTATAGTACCATTTAGTTCGCGATGGTGAATCGGTGATTGGTCAGAGTCGGGTTTCAGTAACACATACGCGATCTGATATCGAACGTATAATACCAACTACGCTCAAATTCTATCTGTCAATCACAATATTTAAGCATCAAGGCCAGGGAAAATCGTACGAAGTGATCATGTCTCAAATAACCGCCAACATACGCATAATATACAAATAAATTTATGGATTAAACCGACCACAAGCTCTCACAACGTAGCTTTACTTGCTGCTCAAACTAAGAGGAAGATATTAAAGTATTGAAGGTGGAAGGCTGAAGGACATCTAGGTCCAACACGTCCTGAATCTCCTGGTCCAAGCTCTCCAAATACTGCTTCTCATCCCATTTAGGCTGCCAGCCAATTCGAGGCCCATTGACAGGTACAAGGTCCCCGCTATGAGTTTCATTAGAGATAAAATTTTTCAAGCGATGGCAAGGTTGACTCACGTCGAAGCCACCATAGCTCGTACATATTTTGTGGGAAATCCCAGACAATCGGCGGCCATCTCATAGGTGGGCCAGATCCGAGCTGTGGACTCCGCCACCAGTCCGCGCCGATAAAGATGCGCGGCGAGAGAGTCCATTGTTATCCACCAGGGTATTCTGTGAGCTATTGCAAAATAATACCCCTTATCTCCACTGGGGATAGGATGTTGCTGCAAGATGTTCTCCACAATAAGAGCATAAAGCTCTGTCATGTCAGAGATGTGTATTCCAGGTGGGTTCTGTGGAAAGCCTTAGCACCGTTGAGTTTAGGTCGTGAATAACACTGGAAAAAGCCTGAGGTCCATCTATCAACAGAGATACAGCCTTTGCATCTTCTCCGGGAGTCACCAGGCTCCTATTGGACGGACTTAGGGGAACTTACACCGTCTTTGTCAAATTTGTGGACAATTCGATGCTTCAGGCTCACTCTAACATAAGCTGGGATGCTCACAGAGAGTTTCTTCACCGCTCCGGTACCCCTTCCATCTACTCAACAGTAAGTATGAATAAGAGCAGAAATCAAACCGTCAATAATTTAAACAGGGCTACCAACAGACGGTAGGCAACGGAACGTTGAAAGCCGCAACACCATTAGCCTTTGCTTGTTCCACGACTGCAATATTGCTCTTCCTTAGTGAATTAGTCGAAGCCCACTTCTAGATACAACAGTTCTATCAAACTCGGATGGCTTACCTCGCGAACCGGATGGTCAAATTCTGCCGCTAGTTTTTTCTCTCTCTCGAACAAAGGGCCGTCATCCTTGGCCTGCCCATAAGGCCAGCCTGCTTCTTCGGCAAATATAGTAGCAACAGATGTCTAGCTATCAATGAGAAATTGGCCTCCGTAAGGTATTGAAAGACGCACGTGGATTAAGTATGTCTGTTTTCCACCAGCCTCACGTCGCTTGCCAAGCGCTTTAATGAGGTTCACCGCGAGTGGTGTAACTATAGAACTTGCGGCATGGACAACAATATCGACTAAAATCCTGTTAGATCCACTGTGTCTTCCTATATTCGGTTCGCTAACGTACTCTCATTATTGAGTACGGATTCCACGACATCGTTTTCGTTGTAGAGATCAAGTAGGATCACGTTGGCACCGAGCTTTGACACAGCATCAACTTGCTCCTGAGTCCGCACTGCTGCGTAGATCTTTGCCGCTTTGATCGGACCATCTGCGCGAGACAGAAAGTCTGCAAAAATAGAGCCTCCGCTTTCATGAATTTAGCTTGGAGCAATCATAGGGGGTTAATCACCTTACACGTAGCCTGCAGCGCCGGTAACAAGAATGTGTTGAGGCATGAGGAAAGGTAACTGACAAAACAAGCTTATATGTTCCAGATACCCAGTTCCTCGAACGCCGAAGAGGAGACGTCATGGCTACTTATAGCTGAACCCTATAGTTCTTTACAATTTAACTGCGTATATCTGAGCCATACAAAAAACAAATTCGAGAGAGCAAAGGCATTGTTACATCCGCCTTATTAGCTAGCAGATGTGGACCCTGAGTGGAGACGTAGCGGTGGATAGGTAAGTTTGGGTAAATTCCAGCCAATCAAGCAGAGCTGGAAACACAAGTAGACAAATTTTGGGGCCCGCGGCCGGAAACCCGCGCATTTCCGTCCAAGGGCAACTCCATTGAATTTGTCATCCCCAGCATCATTATCAGCTTGATATTCAATGGGCAAGCCAACCAGATACGTCCATAAGGCACATAATTTGTGATGGAATCCCGCGGAGAAATTATCGGTGAACCACCCGCCGGCAGGCCGGGCATCTCCCGTCGCTCAGTGAGTCCGACAATGGTAACTTATGTTCATGTGAGCAAGCTGATGTGTGACAAACCAGTGCGATCATTGCCGTGCTCGAAAGGTGAGATCCAGTTCACATCTGGTTTTGGAGCAAAGAGTTTCAAGGTTGACGAGCAGGCTAGATCGGTTGTGATCGAGCATCGCCTTGTTCAAATTGCATCTCAGCCAGGCTTTCCTGTACGCATAGCACTGTTGCTTCGAGAGCAATCAACCCAAAGCAGAGAGTGACAATAACTGCACAGTAGTGGGTGCCTTTTCCCTGATCGCAATGAGGCCTTTCCTAGGCTAAGTGCTCAGCTGACTTGATCCAACAATCCAGCGAGCAGAAAATCGATGACATCGCAAGGGGGGTCGATGGCATCAAACAGCTTCTACAAGGGCTCGATTTTATTTCCGGTGCTGGACAACAAAAGGTTGGCGTGGGTAAGCCCTCATATTTGATGCCATCTCCCTCTGAGGATAAGTCCATCTACCCGTCAGTCGCCGAGCTAGAATGGGATTATTCAGGGCACATTATCGACTTTATCAGAGCTGTTGTAAACGACAGGGATGCAGAGCTTTCTAGTATCGAGCAAAATGCCATTATATCATCACTCAAAAACCTTCTAAATATAGTAGAAGGTAGCACACCAGGCCCTCGTTTATCCATTCCCAGGATCAACGCATCAAAGCATCAAGCCGAGCCTTCTATGCCTCCCCTGGATGCTGCCGTGGCAGTACTACGGTGGGCTAAAGGTCAATTGCTTCCCGCTTGCATACTTTCGATTCTCTAACGTATAATTATCTAGCTCACGAAGACCACACTGGCATGGTTTGGATATCTCGTGTACTTCCTCTCGACACGTTCTCCGACATTTGCCGAAAAGTATACTTTGCGATCGACGACTACAATGATATAGATTTCATTCTGGCTAACGGATATCTTTCTTATGTCTTTTCAGAGCATGTATCTGTCTCCGGTCTGCAGGGCTACCAAGAATATTGTCATCTATGCCGGGAGAACCTCCACAACGCGTGTGCTCGACTCCCGCTTCTTCTTCCGCCCTCCATGGAAGTCATTGCGGCACTGACTCTCGGAGTGCGCATTCTTATCTGTATTAAGGTATCATGCAATCCCAGCTAACGTTGCTACTAGGCCTTTAACTCAGTAGAAGATTTTAAAATTTCGTTGGCTTGGTATTTTATTTCGAGTGCCTCAAACCTTTGCCAAACGCTAGGGTATCACCTTGCTCGCCGGATGAGAGAAGTTGACAATATAACGCAAGCCGCACAGGCACGTCTGTTCTGGACAGTTTATAGAATGGAAAAGGGGCTTTCACTTCGCCTAGGCCGATCTTCCAACATCCGTGACATTGATATTGCGTTGCCCTTTGATCCAGAGGGAGAACGACATAGCAGGCTGGCGCGAATTCAAGGTAAAGTCTGGGATCAACTGTATAGCCCGACAAGTCTGGCTCAGGTGGATAATCATGCAAGAGGCCAACTGGCCGAGCAGCTTTCCAAAGAATTGCGGGAAGTGATTGGCAAGACGAATCCCAAGGTCTCTGTTTGCCTTCATTATTCCGTTGCACCGGACCATTCCTGACTGGTAATCACAGGGAACCACCGAACACCTGAGTGAGGAAGGCCAAGATGGTTTACAAGATATATATATGCAGGCAGAGCTTGTGTGTCAATCTTCACTCCTCGCTTTAATTCTGCGAGCAATTCCTCCAGCGTTAGGTGGCATTGGCTGTGCTTCAGAAGAATGTGTCGCCGTAGCTCGCGAGGTACTAGACTTACACCAGCGTTGTATGGCAAGTATGCGTGACTATAGAAACAACCCATTCATGCTGAACAAATACCTGAGTTGGTAAGTGCTTAATAGCCCCCCACGCAAAATGTCGTTTAGAGTTTCTGAATCGAGTGGCCGAGACTATTGACTCACGGTGAACAGGTCATTGATCCATCATCCTTTTGTCCCATTCAGTATCTTGTTTAGCCGTGCTGTCCAGTTGTCGGATGTCGACGACCTAGAACGGTTGGAGTGTTTCGCAGCCTCGTTGCATTCCGTCCAAACTTCGACGAAGCCGGCAACAAATGTCCAACGTCTCTACGAGCTTCTCTGTCAAGCTGCACGACTGTATATCGATACGAATACTCCGTCTCTGATTGCAAATCAAACATTGTCGTACAATTCTGGCAATTCGCTGGATGGTATCAACTTCACGGACTTCGATATGGGAGCAAGAACTCTAATAAATGAACCTCTGGAGCCTGGCGTTCCCCAGATGTATGACCTAAGTGATTGGTATATTGGAAATCAGCAACTCATGAACCTTCTGGATGAGGATATCACATTGTGATTTTAGTTATATTAAACTTGTATTAACATTGTAATTTTTAACGTATATCAACAATGGGTGCTATCGGTTAGGGGAATAGCTTTGTACAATATGGTCTCCAAGTATCCAAGTCCGAAGTTCGTTACGTTACTTCAGTTCTGGAGATTTCTTTCTTCTCAAATCGTGCCGCTTATTACCGGGGATCTATCCTATTTCTACCGGCCGTCTCCACGCCATTCCAGAGGAACTGTAATGTAGCTAAATTCCGTGATCGCTGGCCAAGGCTCCATATAACAAGGATGTTGGCAGTCCCTTATTGGCTCTTTGTAGCTTGCATGCGAATGGTAGAATTTGCGCAGATCTTACAGGTTCAGTTGACCATTCGGCTGCAGCTTTGCGGCACGATAATGTAAGAATGAGCATTGGGCTCCATACACAACCTGAGCAGAGCCTTGCAGCCTCAAGTATCTTCTGACCCCGCTTAACTCCAGGCAGAGTCGTGATAAGACTCGCAGTCCGACTAACCTAGGCACTCCGATATTTGACTATGCCTGTCAGTGACAGGACATACCGTGTCCAAGGCCTTCCATCGGACGCTTCAGTTCGAGATTGCGAGCAAATCCTGCGTGCGTTGTTCGATAAAGAAGATGGTAGAGATCGAATAAAGCCAAAGGTACACTCACTTGGCTTGGACCCATATGAATCTGGTCGCAATGCGCTCAAAGTCGCCACCGCGACATTTGCCTACACTCCAGACACGCTTTCTGGAGAAGGTCCATGGAACTTGAATTTCTCTGGGAACACTACCGGTGATCCACCGGATGATACAGAGACGTTTCCAATCAAGATAGACACAGATTTTCTGGGTTTTACACCTTTGAATACTATTCAAGATGGACCTAACATTATGGAGTATGTTCAAATTATTTTTATCGGATAGGAATAGTACTTACAGATCGGCATAGTTTCATTGCTGTCAGCGGTCTCAGCAGCCATCCGTTCGGCTCCTGGAAGGCGAGGGGTGGTCAATTCATGTGGTTAAGGGATAGTCTTGCTCGTGATTATAAAGACGCCCGAGTACTCGTCTATGGTTACGACACAAGTCTTGTTAGGAGCGAGTCTTTCCAAGACATAGATGACATAGGAGCCAGATTAAGCTTCTCAATCGGACTTATACGCCGAGTTCAACCAGTAAGACAAATATACCGAACGGATAACAGATGAATTGCTGAAACTTCAACAGAATAAAAGCGATCAAAGGCCAGGGCCAATTGTTTTTGTTGCCCATAGTTTAGGAGGACTAGTAGTCAAAGAGGTGAGAATACTCCCTTATTATGTATTTTGCCTCAACTTATGCTCAGGACTCCATCATCTTTTCCAGGCTATATATGATATGGCTCGCAAAGACACATTCAACTATCGATCGGTGTATGGCTTGCTATTCTTTGGTGTCCCAAATCAAGGAATCCAAATTTCACACTGGCTTCCAATTGTTCATAACCAGCCAAACGAGAACTTGATACGGAATTTGGCACCAGAATCAGTGTATTTACGACAACTACAGCGCAGCTTCAATGAGGTTTTCAGTCAATTCGATTCCAGGATCGTATCCATTTTCGAGACGATGAAAAGCAAAACAGCAAAGGTATTTATTTTTGCTTGGTTCATAACTTGACCATGTTACTAACGTCTAAACCCATCTCAAGGAAGTGAAGCCAGGAGTCTGGTCGCTGACTGGCGAAACCGATATCCTCGTTTCCCGAGCTTCTGCTACCGACAGCGGCCCTCCATCGTTGCAACACCATAACATTCCATTTAATCAAAACCACGCCGACTTACCGAAATTTTCAAGTCGCTTCGATGACGACTATAAAGCCGTCCGGTCATTTCTTGATGAATTTCGGCGTGAAGCCTTTGATTCAGTCAGAACAAGGTTTCCGAAAGAGTGTATGCCCCTGTCCCACCACAGCCAGCTCTTTTATGTGGCATTTGGGAAGCGACTGATTCATCATTAGCAGTTGGTACACCAACACCGCCACCTGCCAGAGGCACGAGTCCTGCGACAATGGCTCAGAGACTTCCAGGTGAGAGAGATTCCGACCCTACCTATAATTCCTGTCTAAGGCGACGATTAAGGGTTCGTACGACAGCACAAGTCTTCATCAAATCTCAACATAGCCAGATCCTCGTCTCCTGTGTATGTTCAGAATCTACCAGAGGATAGACAATCCTCTCGAAACCATAGGCAGCAGGACTCGGGGCAAATTCCTCAGAAGTCTCCACACACTGGAAATATATCGTCCAACGATGAAGTAGCTGATTATGGAATCACCATCTTAATGCTCTTGGTTGAACAGGGTTCGAAACCGCAGGAAGCGCAAGTTAAAAATCTATTGAATCTGGGCATTGATATCAACTCAAGAGATAATGATGGTTGCACGGCCTTGATGAACGCGGTAAAGATGGGTAATGAGTCAATGGTGGGATTCTTACTAGACAATGGTGCAGATGCCACTCTAATGGATCCATCTGGACTCACCGCACTAGCGTTTGCTGGTTCAGACAGCATGATCCGCTTGCTGGAAACGGTTGGACTGCGAGATCCGAACAGACCTTCAAGCTTACCTAGTAAAGCTTTGTCTACTAATCAATTAGATTTCAAAGATGCTCTTGGAAACTCGTCCGATGATCAGTCACGAGACCATAGTCTTGATCCTGCAGGTGGCCAGGTGGAAAAGTGCTTGAAATGTGGGAAAGAATTTCAATCACAGCATGCATTGGTGGTACACCAGACAGAGCATCGCAAAAATGACAATCACATCGAAACTAGAAATAAGTCTTCGGAGCCAATCAGTCCCTATAAAAATGATACTCGGATCTGGCAGTCCGTGGCTGGAGGAGTTTGCAAGTTTCTCCCACTCAACGGTCATCAGGGACAAGTCAACGACGTGGCATTCTCGACGGATGGCAGATTAATAGTGTCTGCAGGCTCTGACAAGACAGTCAGTATGTGGAATTCCAATACAGGTGAATTGCTCAGAACGCTTAAGGATAATGCAGAAGAGGTTAATGTTGTCGTGTTCTCGCCGGACGGCGAGCTGTTGGTTTATGGATCTTATGGTGGGTTAGCTAGAGTTTGGGACTCGGGCATCGAAGAGATTGTTTATGAATCTACAAATCTCCGGGCTCCGCCAACATTTTCACCAGATGGCAAACTTTTGGCGATCGCGTCTAGTGATCGAAGCATCAAGCTGTGGGACTGCGCAAAGAGGCGGATTCATGCTACACTAGAGGGTCCCCTAGTTTGGGACTTAACACCACCAAAAATAGCGTTTTCCCCAGACAGTAAATTTTTGGCAGCTGCATTCGGGGATAAGAAAGTCAGGATATGGGGTCTGTCAAGATCTTCCATAGTGCATACTGACTGTGAGGGTCATGAAGAAGGTGTCAACAAGGTAGCATTCTCACCAAGAGGGAAGCTGATAGTTTCTGCCGATGTCGGTGGGACAATTAAGTTCTGGACATCTGATACTGGGATAGTATGCAGTACCATAAAGTGCGGTTATGGCTCGCCCACAGCCTTAGAATTCTCACCTGATGACAGACTAGTGGCGGCCTCATGGCCCGCCAGTGGTGTAGTCCAACTTCTAGACTCTGCTTCGGGGTCAGTATGTGGCACTCTCAGGGGCCACAAAGGCGATGTTAGAGACGTGTCGTTCTCACACGATGGTAGACTACTAGCATCCGCAGGTCATGATAAGACAATCAGGATCTGGGAACCTAACACACGAAAGCTCCGCATTGTATTGCAAGGCCACGCGAATTGGGTTACTACCCTGGCATTCTCTCGCGATAGCAAATTGTTAGCATCTGGGTCTAGCGACAAAACCATCAAACTCTGGGATATAACTAGACTGGCCGGACTGAACCGTGGGCTAAGGGGCTGAACCGGACCGGACTCTAAATTCAAATTTCAATCTCCGTCTTTTGGGACCGCGGTCTATACAGTCCGGCTCCCAACGGTCCGGTCTGGACGAGAGCGGACTGTCAGTCAGTTAGATATAACTAGCCTCTATCGTTAGCGCTCTCTTGCGCCTACTTGCTTCTATTAACCCTTTTGTGGCTGCCTCAGCAATCTGAAGTAGCGAGCAGTTTCCGGATGATCCGTTATCACGATCTCCATCTTGAACGGATTTACTGTATGGATCGTAGCAGGATCTTTTGTTTGCTGTCTCCACTGATTCAGACGCTATATTACGACATAATATGAAAGTAACCCTTAACTGTGCTCGCCGGATCTCTACTGAATAGCTCCTTTCAGCCAATCAGATAGTATATGAATTAAAGCTTCCCCCGTTCAACTGTAACGCTAAACCGTCGAGCTCTCATTATTTGTAGGCTCAGGACTTGAAGCACAGATACGATGCTTAGTAAAAGTTTGATATGGGTGGACAGCAACGGACCCAAAGCTCAGACGGAAGATATGTTATCCGCTTTGCGAAGCCCGAACTCCTGACCCCAGTTACAACGTCCCGCCCCACCCCCAGCCTGCACCCCGATTTTAGGCAAACATCTCTTTGACCAATGTTGCCCGTGCGCCCTTTTCATAGCAAGGGCGTAAACTGAATTTTGGGTACCAAGGCACAGTGAATTAGAATATTACTAATCATTGAGTATTATTGGGCGTAAAAAGATACCGCGGTCTAGACGTGACTAATTGCCATAGAACCATCCCAAATACACATCTTCGAAGCACAACAATATACACTCCAACCAGTGAAAAGGTTATGAGATTTTCATTTTTTTAACTCAGGATATGCTCATACTAATAAGTCGCTACAGTAAAAAGGTGCTACACTTTGGAACCAGATCCGAACCTGCCGGAATGTGAAATCTATCAAACTTGCTTGCCTTTCTTTGCTTTCCGCTCCGCGGGCACATGGAACAACGGAGGTAATCCAAAGCCCCCAGTCCATCGATCCGGCGGCAACTTGCAAGACTCTGCCCTACGCTTTGCTGCTTCACGCCATGCTCGCTGCTGTGATTCTTGAGTGTCGACAAGTTCCGCAGTTGATCGGGAGGTAGAAAGTAGGGTACTATATAACAGTTTTGTTAGGATGCCTGCTGTGGATTTTCTTATGGGGCTCTAACGTAGTGGAGATAGTGGACACGTTTGAGGTTGACTTGTTTGTATTCTGTGTTAGAGCCTTCGTCTGCGATGGGATAGGTAGGGACGCGTTAGGGGTTGAAGAATTGTTGGACTCTGTGCAACGATCACTGAGAACTCCCATTGTAATTGCGGAAGCTCTGCAAATTTCTGGACTTGGGGCAAAAGATGATACTTAGAAAATGCGGAGATTTTTGCATGCGAGTGCCAGTACGTATGAATTATAAGTTCCAGTCTGGCATAACCCCAGTCCGGATTGATTGTCTTGCCCATGCGGCGGCTAGCCGGCAATGCAATGTTGGTCATGAGCCAAAGATTCATGTTATAATTACGCAATGGACTTGGCCAATCCGTACGCTCGCTGTGTCGTCACGGTCAAATTTGTAATCCAACAGTTGGATCAATTGCTCAAGTGTCACCCCAACTTTAGCAAGTTTTGCGAGACTGGACTCAAACCTTTTGATCCTCCCCACCTGCCAAAATTATATACCGAGGCGTTGAGATCTTTGTTGGCATAAGTCATGGGACAGATACATTTAACCGCTTCGTTTACCCAGCTTTACAAGGCTACACTTACAGTATGTATCTGCTGCCACAAGTTTACGAGGGTCGGATGGGGAGTGTACGAGTCATGCAGACGTACCCCGAAGATAATTGGTTATTACTTTACCCGACATCGATTCACATTGGTCTAAGAGCCGACCACTGGCATTGAGATCACTGTATCAACAGGAAACCACCATAGTAATAACCAAAATCATGGTAATTGAGAACTGCCAAATCCAGGCTTCGCGAAAGCTATTATAATCTTTCATACTCAGACGAAGTGAGCTCCCAAGTCTTTTACAATTTCCACTTTTTTCTACCCTCAGCATTGCTGCTCATAACTACTTCGAAGCGAACCCAAGCCACTGTTCCAGCGGTCGCAAACAACAGGGCACCCACAAGAATCGCCATACCAGCATAATTGCTTGAAGTCCCTTCAGTTCCATTTCCTCGCACTAGGACACCTGCTACAGGCGTCCCAACCATAGCTCCGATTCCTTGAGCCATATACATGAGTCCGGTTACTTGCGGCAGCTGTTTTAATCCAAACAGCTCTACTAGAGCTGCTGGGAAAAGACTCACATACGCACTGGCAAATATTCCGTAGAGTACAGTGAAGCTAATAAAGAGCTGCCTAGCCACTGTTTCGTTAGTAGTTCCTATCAACGCACTGGGTATCCAGAGTCCCACGGTCACTGCGGCACTCAAGAATGTTGTTAGAAAAAAGGAATTTAGACGCCCAATACGGTCCGCAACAAGACCGACGGAGATTTTCCCAATAGCATTGCACGCATTGCTTACTGCAGTAAAATTTGCACCATCCTTTTCGTTATATCCAAGTGTCTCTGCATAGGACGCTAGGAAGAATACCGGGGTGTAATAAGCTGCGCTCTGGAGGGCGGCACCTAGGGCCTGAGCAATAAATTTCCGTTGAGTTGCGATGTGCCACCCTGGAAGAGGGATTCGGAATAGACGTTGAACCCGAGCTATGGTTGCGTTCTCTGCTCGCAATCGGGTACCCATGGATGGTTCCCAACGAAGAATAGACCCTGCAGCGCAGATGAGGCCGGCCGAAAGTGCGCCTGTTAGACGGAGCGTGTTGCGGAAACCCATTTTCTCAATGCACGCTGTAAGTACGGGAGCCCAGACGAGACCACCAATACCGGTACCTGCAGATGCAATGCCTATTGCAAGCCCTCTCCGTGCCTCGAACCATGTAGGGGCAACCGCCATGGAAGGTATAAACGATAGGCAGGTTCCAATTCCAAGCAATAAGCCCTGTGCTAGCTGGAAATGCCATAATGCCAGGCCAAAACTGGCTAAAACATTAGCCAACCCAAAAACCACACCTCCAGCACATACGACGGCTTGTGGACTCAAGTATTTGGTCCACGCAACAGCAAATGGTGCGCCGATGGTCATGACAGAAATGGAGAGTGTGCCAATTAAATCAATCTCCGCAGATGAAGCACCGCTGAAAGGGGTGGACTGCTCACTCGTCATAGTTTCGTAGAGAGCTTGATAAATGCCGAAGCCAAAGAGCAGTCCCCCAACAGTGAAGTTAATCATGAAGGCGGCGAGAACAATTAGGACGTAATTCCTGGATACCAGTGAGCTTTCTACTGATCATCGCCGTCGATGAACATCAAGCCGCGCAATTGTGGGAAGTTCAAGCACGCTAGAAAGCTAACTTACCATCTCGAATGTATCTGTGGCTCTTCTTGCTGTATCGTGAAGCCTGATCCATCAGATACGTTCGGAATTAAGTCTCCAGCTGTCGGTGATCGCGATGACTCATCGGGGGTTACCATCGTGGCTGCAGTATGAGCCTTAAAATTCCGTGCGTCGTTATAAATCTATATATTGGAATGAGGTACTATCAACCGACGAGTCTTGCAACATTTCTCTATAAATGGATCGTGAATGAATCATGAAGGCATAACATGCCTTGGCCACATCAATGCCAACATTAGCGCTATTTATGACATTCACTTCAAACCCGTGGGAAAAAGAAATTCCCGGCTCTCGGGTATTGGGGGTCCATATGCCGTGAATTGGGGCTGTGGCGTAGACTTTCAGTTGGTCCAAGGTATCAAAGCATTGTATGCATAAGAGTATTAGTAACGGAAATATGCAGCAGCGCCCTTACATTACCATAGGTTCACGCGCTTATGAATAAAACTTTCTGCAACGGAACTAGAAATGACAACATATCCATAGCATATTAGAGACTAGGAAAAGCGAGTATGGCTGTCTTGCATAACTGCTCTAGAAGAATATTGGTGCTTGTTGCAGAATAAACAAAAGAATTCGAGGATAAGATTATAAAGGGATTGCTTGTATCAGAAATTGCCGTCCAAGGTCCTATCATTGCATCCACTCCAACCACTTTCTCAAAGAAATGTCATAACAGGTTAACTAGAGGTCCAGCCACTAGTCCTGGTACTGTCTTGGTGACATGAAAGAATACAAAACGAAGTACTGGCGATCGGACCACCGTTGAATAAAGAGGGGAACCTAGATTCGGCACTTGATGGCTGCACTTTTATCGCTGCAATATCAACCCAAGCTTATTTGACATGTTGTGTAAGAACTGGTCTTATTTTCTGCACTGTATATAGATCAAGGTCGTGATACAGGCCATGATTGGATATGGCCCTGAATCGGAGGGCTGGCTCACGATAACAAAGGATGTTATAGACAAACATAACCTATGAATCATAGGATATGCATCAGCCCATCATTTAGAGCCACCTAGGATTCAATTGAAAGTCCAAGGCCATGTTTTGTAAAATATTGTGAATAGTAACGGTGTAAAATAAATATAAAGAAGATTGGTTGAGGACTAGGCTGTGGAAACACTGGCAGATATGAATCTGGAGGGAACTGGCAGAATATAAATCCAGATCAAAATGTTACTATATTTAGAGCCTATAAATGGTCAATCAGGTTGCAGATGATACACAAAAAATACAAGCGACGGGTGGCAGCAAAGTAAACTCCGACCGGCTCAAAGAGTATCACCTTGATTAATCAAGACGCTCCTCAATTGGTCAACGCATATCGTATGAACATTCTGCCTCGTGGCACTACCAAGTGGGCGCAGAAACGCTTTCATTCGAGAAATTCCATTATATGTGCTTCAATCCACTTTAAAAATAACCAGCTTCAAGAAGACCAGCTAACAAAATATACAAATAGAAGACAACGACAGCCAGCATACTTAGGTATATAAATACGTCGTCTGTTTTGCACATGTGGCCTGTTTCTATTCTTCAGATGAAGGAAGGCTTGAAGCAAGGCCTTGGTACTGGCTGAAGTTGTTACATTATCCGCCAATGAACTGATGGGTTAACTTACCGGTATGCTGGCGTGCCTACCAGCAACCTGGCGACCAAGAGCGATAAGCCTTTTTGCAGTAGCTCGTCTCCCTGGATTGTATGTACTTAATACTTATGGATATGCCACACTTCGCATAACCATAGACAGTTTCCAGCCTAAATTGGTAGCATCATGGCTGAAGGTATAGAGCCCTTGCGCTGCGTCAGAAGAATGGGTATGGCCATCATCTCCGGCAAGGATTATTCGATCACTAGGCTGAAGAGTATTTGCGACTCGCTATCCGATAATATACGAAGTCCACCATTCTACAAAACTAAATTACACGTTAACGATTGCGACGGACGAACATCAGCTGCTTGATAATCATGAATCAATGACGCTGAGGCCACAGCTGAGGGCAGCACTGAGGGCGGGCAGTACGCTATGCCGGAAAGACGCTGGCGCAGGCTCTCTCGGCCTCAGCTGGTTGGGGAGTTTGGGAAACCTGGTCCTCCACCCAATGAGATTCGGGAACACTCAATAGATTCATCCCCAGACAAACAACACCTCTGTACCGACGACAATTGCAAACCTAGCCAGTAATACACAAAGCGATACGATATACGACATTCCTACCAAGTTCTAAGCGGATCTGGATTCGATGAAGGCTCGAGCTACTGTACTCCATTCTCTACTGCCCGCTTCCCCTAGTATTTTGATAATTGAGCAGGTCCAGGTTCCAATGTCCTCCATCCTTGCTGAGATATACTACCACTTGACTTTTGGTGACCTAGTCGACACTGCTCAGTCAACAAACACAACCAACAAGATGTTTTCTCGTGGCAATAGTAAAGGGCGAGTTCGCACAACTGAGGGGATCCGTCAAGCTACCGATCTACAATGCAATGTCTTCGACTATCAATTGTCATCCTAGGATTAACTTGATTATCCGGCACCACTGCCATATATGCATTTCAGACATAGTTTAATTTATCTTGCCTATCCACTGTTTACCGCCAAAAGATTTGCATCAGAAGATCAATTATTCTAGCTTTTACCGCCCAGTTCGTACTGCTTAAACTACAGGTATCGTAGCCTACCCTGGTCTGTTCTCGCCTTCTCGGAGAGCCTAATTTGACTATCTTGACACAGGGGGGTTCAGAGAACAAGCTCCGCGGTCACAGATGAATGTGTTAACCGCCCAGAACATTTTCTGCTCAAAAAGCTAATGAGCCATAGCGATTCTAATTTTGGTGTACTCACTCATGACTGAGACATCTCGGCAATGCCGGCACAAATGTACCGGCATGGGAAAGCTGAGCCTCATTCGTATCTCCTAGAGTATGCTTGACTACCCCTTTGTGGCGGTAGTATTTCAAACTGGAGAACGAAATATTCGGCGCTTGCCCACAAATATGATGATTATGGAGGCTTTCCCCCAATGTTTGATCGACTTTCTGGAACCCCTTTCTTTGTCCTAAGCTGCTTTGGGGGCTCAGACAAGCCACAGCCTGAGCGGTGGTAATTTTACTGATGCACTCTGCGAATCATCGAGAGACTGGACACAATGGCTTGGGGGCGCAAATCACTCACTTCACTAACGAAATATTGAATTTTCAGCCGCACTACCTGTATCCGCCAATGAGCAAAATACCTAAACCTAACTTGATGCTTCAGAGAGATTATCTTTTCTTATAAATCGATATATAGACCATCTTAACTGAACCAGACTTTTGATCGCTTGATTGAGCTGAATTATATCAACCACAAATTTTTGTATCAAAGTTAGAGGGAGAAATCACTGAAACTCCTCAAGATGGCATTGAACCAACCATTTCTAGAGCAGAATTGTCGGTATACACTCGACAACTGCCCCTTCAATGGACCAGAAGGGGGTGAATCTTACCATCAGCTACAATGCAATGCAAATCTAACCTAACTAACAAACCTAGAGAACTGCGCATCCCAATTTTGTAACGGCTTCCCAGCGACGACAGGGACCTGTCCACAAATTGGCCTTGATCCTGACAATTGTTGCGGCTCGTCGGACCCTGCGTCCTGCCTAGAAGCATTTGTACACGGTACTGGAGGAGGCGGTGGTGGAAGCGGTGGTGGCGCATCTGCGAATGTGTGTGCCAGTGTCGTTGGGATCATACTTTCGTGTTCATCCGCCAGCCCTCAGCTCTTTCCCTCGCAAACGATTTTTAACTCAGGACCCGGTGCAACTGCCCTTGCAGGCTGTTTGTGCTATGATTCGGATGGAACATACGATCCGGGTAGTTTTGATGGCTATGCAAGCGAGTGTGTCTCGTCGGGCTCAGCAGCACATCCTACTTATTATCCCTACGCCAGTCGACTCAATGGTATTTGTAGCTTGATTGGGCCAGCGAGCATAGCCGCTTCAACTACTGCTCCTATCCCTTCAACTGCAACTCCACAAACGCCTGCAGCGACTACATCAGAGGCCCATGAATTGACAACACAGAGTCAGTCTTCTGATGTATCCTCATCTGTCTCGCGCAAGCAAAGTACAGGACCCTTGACTCCTACAGTGTCAGTTGGTGCAACTGTGGGTTCATCTTCGGTAACGTCGAAGTCAACCAGTACTGTAAGTTATAATGTAGATTTACTTATTCTGTTGCAATTATATACTGATATATTTATTAAACCCTAGCCTTCGCAATCCGGAACAATAAGGGTATGTACAACATTCTTACCTCGTCAGCTTTTCTAGCAATATCAGCTAATTTACGTTTCAGAATACTCTTCAGCTTACACCCATCCTGCTCCTTGGGGTTACCATGCTATGCAACCTCTATTGAAACTTATTAACACTGGAACATGTCGTGTGAAGAGGTATCACATAGTATTTAACTAGCCTTGCTAGGTTAAAGTGGTGTTTATATGTAGTAATTCATGTAGGATAGGCACTCATCAATATGTTTTATACCAGCCTAAATTAGCATCTATCTCCAAGTTCCGCACACAGGCCGCCAAAAATTGATGTTTGCAGATACAAGTTAGTTTTGGCTTTGAGATCGTCACGTCAGCCAGTACTACTGTACCAGCTGATGAGAGCGGGTTTGAAATATATATCCTAAGTTACTTCGGCGCAAGGAGAATAGGATTTACTATACAATAACACCTTGCTTTAAGTAATGTACTTGTAATTTAGCAATAGTTGTCCTATTCAAATGGTTACCCCACAGGGTATTGAGAGCGTTTCTTATCATATTGGGTGATTCTCTGCTTATAATGTTACCAAAAACATGACTGTCGAGGCTGTCGACTGGCCCAGATCTTCCCGACTTCAGAAGGCCGCTGTTCCTCGACCGGAAGCCAAACAAAGGGACATGGCTCTTCATAGGGAAATCTAGACCTGGCGACGCCATCGATGGCATTATGACTATAACAAAGAACGATCCTAACATGAAGCTCTCGGATCCCTTCGAAGCTCTGGATCAATTCCTTACCTTAATTTACCTCAATTCTGTTTCATGCGTCAAAGAAGTCCCTCAGGATTAAATGATCCGCCCTTGTTTGAAAGATGACTCCTGATACTTGCTAACCTAGAATACTCTTTGGCACAGTTAAGTACCGGGCAAGCTAACCTTCTTTCCCCGTGAACCTCTTCTTGATGCCTTTTAAGTTGTTCCTCGGCCCTGAATGCCCTATCAAAGTTAGGACATTTGATGCATGTCATGATACTTTATGTGCGCCCTATTGCCAGGAAGACTGCTTTCTCGCTGCTAACTGTATAGAGGCGCTGCGGGGCTCCTCAGTCCCCCAACCGCCTCATCTTACGGTTTCTGTGATGGAGAATCCACGTCGAGCTCTTCAGCAGTCTCTGGTTTACCTAGACTACCCACTATACCAAGAGATATGGACGAAGAGATGCAAAGAAGTTCGTTATTGGATACTTGTCAAAGACAATCATCTCAAGATGAGAGTCTGCTTTCCGGCTTGCGATAATCCCGGACCTTTATCTACCGATTATCCTGTCTAGTAGTGGCAATGAGATTGAATAACGTCTGGTGGCTTTTCGACTGACAACCATCTATTGGTATCTTATGCCCCTTTTCTGCCAGTACCGTAAAGTTGGGTACAAAAAGGAAAACAAGGGGGCGCCGGCTGAGGACCCCGAAAAGCATTATAAACAGTCTAGATCGGGTAAGCCTGCAATATCATCTAGAGCAAGACCACCAGTCGATCTGGAACGAGTCAGCTTTTTTCTGAAATTCTACAGCAATACAATTCGTCTGCAGCATGTTCAGACCTACCAGCGAAGGGGTACCCCTAAAGCCTGTTGCCCCATGTTTTAAACCCTTGACCTTCTTGACCCATAATGATAGTCAGCGGTGGCCAAGGTCCTTTTTGCTGCTGGCAGTCGGGATTCGTGGATTCCCGGTGCAGAAATAGGTGCCTGTGGAAGAATGATATATAAAGAATATAAGAAGTCCAGCATTGAAGGACCCTCTTTCACCGCTAATAATATCTCTCACATTAAGTGAACCGATACAGTGGACCGTCTGTGGTGTTGATAACTGCAAATCGAGCTGTCGGGAATTGATTACGGTGTGCGATTTTTTGGCCCCTCCAGCGAAATTCCCTTTCAGAACAGTCCAAGCATCCGAACCCCCAGCTGATGACACTTAACGAGCTCGACCTCATCATGGGGAATATCCATGATGCCCGTTTCCGCCTATCTTCCCAGTTATCCTCCATGACACTCTTGCTTTTCATGCAACCGAGATCTAATTGACGCCGTGTTCCAAATCTTGGCCTGCTCCACACATTCCGCGATCCTTTCGCCCAGGGGTAAGATGTTTAATGCATGACAATATTGAAGAATATGGGTCAGATGTATTCGCAAGCTTGTGTGACTGGTTCGGTGGATGTGATGGATTGTATATTGCTTTGTAATAAAAGGTATGCGAGAGAATAGTGAAAGTTACTGAGGATTCAGTATATCGTAAGCGCAACCGGTCGTTCGGCATTATTCCAATGATGTTAATTGACATCAAATATGGAACGACTTTGGCATCTATATTACGCCTTCTAGTCTTATCTCGTTGACCTTTAAGCAATCTAAACACCAACACGCTTATTAGTTAGGACCGATTGTCAACGTTTAGATGAAGGCTATTACAGATAGAGAAAAGGGATTTACCCAGATGTTGAGTCAACTGCCTGGCTTAAGCCACAGTAACGGTCTTGGAAAAATCATGCGTACCTGACATCCAGTGTCTACCGTGTGGGCGTTAACTAGCGCATAATGTCGATATATAGCATACACCATGTCGAAGACAAGTCTAAACGGGATAGCCTTTTGGTATAAGAAGCATCTCTTCTAGATACCAACAACAAATAATAAACTAGTGAGATCGGTCCCATGCAGATAATCCTGTACGAGATACGAGCTCCCAGATCCCTATCGATAATAAGCCTGCCGCAAGGATGGGATTTGAGCTTAGCGTCGAACACGGCATGTATGACCTCAAGCCCCCTTCTCGCAAATGTCGGTATATACTGCACCGCATAATTATCAACCCATCTCCACTTCGGGCTACACCCAACAGCCAGTTCGTTTTGCACTTATTGTGTCTCCAGCGGCGAAGTCATACGTAAAAAGTAAGAATCGCATCACGAGGTGGAGCAAATAGGCCCAGCAGTACACGATGTTTTGGGCATATGCCTAATTTCTCCTTAGGTCCAACGCGTTAGTGCCGTTCGCGCTTACAAGGTATAAGACCTAGCTCACCGGGATAGCGTACAGCATTTAATCAGCACCGGCTCATGCATAGATACATCACTATCGGAATAGAGAAAGAAGACAGCGGGTTACGTGAGGCGCTACGAAATACGGTAGTTGAGGGGGTGGGCCTGGTTAAGTCAGCTAATTTGCCTGTTTAGGTTATTGCAGGAATTTATTTACTGAATTAATAATTTCCTTTTTGCCTTCGGGCCGGCCTTAATAACCGTTCGAGATACGAATAATATACTCGAATAAGCCTAGTCGCCTCCGATCGACCATAAGACGCTTAGTTTGATTAGTTATGTTCTGGGATGATCTGCTGTCACTACGTACTGCACGAGAGGGGTCGCGGATACGTACATGCGGAATTCTCGCTCCATTTACCTTCCCCAGCGCGTAGACCCTTGTTCGAAAGAGCTCTCGTCTTTGACGTGATTCCAAATCCTGCTTTGCGGGCTCAAGAAAAGCGGGATAGTGCCGTAAATAATAAAAGGCAGGATGGAATGTCTCACTTCCTCTTGGGATAATTGAATAAATCGATACTGTAACTTGAAGCTGATAATTCCCCTGGATCTGCAACACCTTGACCGGGGTAGATATCGTCAAGGGGACCCATATTTCTGACCATCTTTCTGACAGCTAGCTTAACTGCAGTCACAACAAGAAAGAATTTGGAAAAATACACCGCATTGAGAACGGCGATGTCAACAAAATTTAGCTTGAAACGGATCATGAAGTAGATTACGTGTTCTTTTTGATGTGGGCCGTAACAGAAAACGCCTAACTGAACAGGGTGGGAGAAAAGGTAAACAGACAGGAGAAAAGAAGTGAATTCAACGCCGTTTATTATCTAAGCCGTCAGCATGCATAATTGAGTTAAATAACTTAGTTTGACTACCTTCCCGTAGGAGGGATAGTCGCATCCTCAAGAGCGAAGAGAAGAGATAAAAAATGAGGAAAAAAAGGGAGGACCGATTCAACTCCCGTAGTAATAATAACATAAATCCCCGTCATGGTTATCAGTCGTCGTCATCATCGTCATATTCGTAGTGCACCGAGGAGATGAATCTTTTCCCCTCAGCATAATCCAACTCAATAGGGACAAGCCTCGCTGGTTGTCCTCCCATTTTCACAGCTGCCTGCCCTGGATGAACATCTGATACCGGCCGCTCTGCACCTCGCGGACGAATCCCTCTACAGTCCTGCCAAAGAGCGCTGTTTGCGATCCGGGAGTGGTCAAGGCAATCCAAATCTCGGGATTGGGAGCATTCAGACGCTCCTGTGCTTTCCTCCGGTTCTCCTCTAGCATCTGCAACTCAATTGGATCCGTAGGCATCACCGTCGGCAGGGGAGGCATCTTTTTCGTAATGTACCACGAGCCTGCCAGCCCCGGATTGGAATCCAGCTGTCTCTGGAATGCAGGCGCGTACCCGGGCTTCAAGTGGTACGCAGAGGCAAGAAAAAGAGGCGCGCCAAAGTCCACCTTGTTGCTGTCCATGAAGAAGAAGTGAGAGGATAAGGGAGTGAGGCGCTGAGTCATCAGCTTGAGGAGTTTAGGCGTCAATCCCTTCACATCCAACTGATCGTGGGCGTCTATCGTCTGCCAGCATGCGACAAACAGCAGTCGGTTGGGGTAGTCTGGAGCAATGGACTTGCGCAGTTGACAGATAATGGTGCCGGGCTCAGAAGCAATCATGTCCGCTAGGCTCTGAATATCGCGGAGGAAGGCTTGATCCGCGAGCGCGCCCTGCTCCCGCGGCTCGAGGCTAATGACTTCGAAGAAGTTGCGGCTCATCTTGGCTGTCCGGCTGCTGAAATGTCCCTCCCCTGAGTCGCGGACCTGAGATCCGGAGGGTGGAATGGAACGCAGGAGGAGAGAAAAGGACGAGCACGCAGGAACCATACAACTTCTTATTCTCTCTTCCTCCGTCTCCCTGAAGGGGTTCCCACCGCTCTATAAATTATAGAAATATGAGCCTGGGTTGGGCAAAGTCCTTCCGAGCTCTGGACGTCTAAAAATAAGCGCTAGAGCCCGACGGCCCGGGGATGTCGAGGAAACCGATTAGGTGTTTCAAGCATGGGCTGCTGAGAATTACGGTCATATGGCTGGGGGAAGAAGGACTAGAATAATGAAGAATGTTCCGACATTTTTATCCAGATTTGCTTATGGCTAGGGCTTGGGAGGGAAGCAAACCCCCGTAGCACCGGCATCATGGTACCCCGTGTGCTCGTATCATCTACACGCAAACGGCCGGCAAAGCGGGTCTGTGCCGCCGTATACGGGCGTACTGGATGAGGATGAAAACCGCTGCTACGGTACGTGGCTGCTCAGACGGAGGGACGGTGGTGCAGGAACGGTGCAGTGGTCAGCAGGGTCCGTGGAGATAATAGCAGCACGCTGACGGGCCCGGGACCGTCCACCATAGAGGCGAAGGAGCTCGGGGTGGACTTAGCAGACGAGTCCGAGAGAGCGAAACGCCATCATATTTTAGCCTCGTCCGTCCCCATCAACAGTCTCGTAGTGGACCATCACCGCTGTCCGTGGAGGTGCTGGGCCAGGGAGATCATCATGGCGGCGGATGAATGTGTGGATCGCATTACCGCCCCGAACGGGCCTAGCGGGGTTGGATCTCACGTAAGCTCGGCAGTAGCTACACGTTTGGCGCACGTGCAGCTCTTGGCGGCGGCGCGACCAGTTGCCCGGCCCAGTGGCCTTCAGCACGTCGGGGGCACGGCGTACAGCCTGCGCGCTCCTACAGTAAGTACTCCTGGGCCTGGGATGCATCCGCAGACGCCTCAACAGAAAATGCAAGTGAGAGTTGCCGCCGGGTCAATGCCGTTGCGGGACGACGCAACACGGCATTATCTGCATTAGGAAAGCTCTCTCTCGCTGTGATTGATCGTTGAATCTGGACCTTATGTCTTTATTATCATGTCTATCAACGCCATTGGTACTCCGCTAAAAATGCTCCTGACCAGAACTCCAAACCACAGAATGTACATTCTACCATCCCATCCCATCACCTCCACTCCTCACCATTCTCGTTCAGGGATCAACCTTATACTTCAGCTTGATGCCCATGGCCGCTAGCTCCACGTCAAGGTACTTGAGCACACCTGGCACCGCCACGATCGTAGTGTTCTCTCCCCCAACAAACCGCTGTCCTTCGCCATCCTCCCAGACCTCACCGCCAGACGACCAGTTCTCGGCGCGTGTTGCGCACCGGCGACATCTCACGACACCGGTTCCCTTCTTCCTATTTGCAAACGCTGATACGGTGGGCTGAACTGACAAGAACGTGCCGCACTCCTTGCAGATCCACGACTTGGTGTAATCGGAACAATTGAAGAGTCGGTCTTGCAGGAGGAACGCCGTGCCGTGGGCCAGCAGAGAATCACGCTCCATCTCTCCCACACGAATACCACCTCCCTTCTTTCTACCCTTGATCGGCTGGCCGGTCAACTGGGTGACAGGACCTGTGGTACGGACCTGGTACTTATCGTTCACCATGTGTCGCAAACGCTGGTAGTAGACGACTCCGATGTAGATGTCCGCGTGCAATTCTTCGCCCGTGATGCCGGAGTACATTGGTTCGTTTCCGTAGTAATTGTACCCGGCCTTCATCAATTGGTGCCCGAAATAATCACCTGCCGTGTTCTGCTCGTCGAATTTGAACGGTGTGCTGTCTTGAGCCAAGCCGTGGAGTGCTCCTGCTTTGCCGGCCAGCGACTCGACGAACATACCGATCGTCATACGCGACGGGAAAGCGTGAGGGTTGATGATAACATCAGGTTGAATTCCTGATTCTGAGAAGGGCATGTCGATGCTGGGCCACTTCTGCGAAGCCACACCTTTCTGTCCGTGACGCGAAGAGAACTTGTCGCCGATCACTGGCGATCGAGGAATTCGGAACTTGATCGAGATGGCCTGGAGGGGCTCAACTCCGTTCTCGTTACCAATCAATCGCACCTCCTCGATAAAACCGACCTCAGAGTCCTTGTACTTTTCGAAATGTGGCATGCCGTCTCGATTGATATACTTTCCATTTGCATCTTGAGTGACTGTATGCCAGGCGCAGATGATATCTCCTTCTCTAACCATCCTTCCAACATAAGGGAGTCCATCCTCATCAAGCAGAGCTTTCCATTCCGCCTTGATCATTCCACCAGGAGGGAAACCAAACAGCTTCTTGATATTCTTGGAGGACCGTGACCTTTGCCCATCGTCTGCAAGATCAATCTTCTTGACCTTGTAAATTGTGCCATGACCAAACCCTCGTTCGTGTGCTGACTTGTTCAGAATCATGGCATCGTCCATGTCGTAGCCAGTGTAGGAAATGACGGCGACAACGGCGTTCATGCCATTGGGGAAGTTGTCGAATCCATAATCATTGTGCAAGGGGGCTCTGACAATAGGCGTTTGACCAGTTTGTAATCGGTATGTCTTGTTGTCCGTTCGGTACCGTAACGCGGTACCCGGGGTACCCATAGATTGCTTACCCATCTGACACTGGTACATATTTCGAGGAGACTGGTTGAAGTCAGAGAAAGGGGTCATGTTGGCCAAGATGGACAGGATGTTGGTCGGAGAAAACTCTACATGGGTAGACTCTCCCGAAATGATTTCGGGTTCGGTGACTGCAATGGACATGTGAGGCTGCTCTAAGGGACCGACGAAATCTTCCTTGTCGAGCGGGAGATACTTGACTGGGCGGACCATGCGTGCTGGCTCGGCGGAGAGGTAGATTCCAGGGTACTGCCCTCCGTTAGATCCTGGGATATAGCCAATTTCAAGTTCCTTTGGCACGCCATGGGTGCCTTCGACCTTCCAGAATCNGCAAGGTGTCGGCTATCCTCAATGATTGTTTCGGTGTGCACCAGCCAAGAATTCTACCATCCAGCTGGATGACCACGCTCTCCTCGGTCGAGGAGGAGCTTGAACTGACCGCACCGAGGTCTGACACCAACTTCGGAATCGCTGACGCGTCAACCGAGTGAGTGAGAATCTTGCACTTGTGCGCAAGATGGTTCAGGAGACCGCAAGGACTTCCATCAGGAGTGTGCACAGGGCACAAGAATCCCCAACTTTCTGGCAGCAGCTTTCGCACGGTCGTGGTCTTCAACTGAGCGAAGAAACTACCTCTGTGAACCATGCGGAAATGACTAATGAAACGCAAGAAGTTAATCTTCTCGGCAACGACGGTGAAGCCGGAGACTTGTTGCAGATCGAGACCAGTAGGGCTGACAAGATTTCCTGTCGACAAGAAATATTCGAGCGCTCCACCGATATTCTCGTTTGTTCGGCCGAATATCTTGGTTGGAAAATCCTTCAAAAATGTAGGCGAAGTGAAGTTGTTATCCGGGCTTCTCCTGAGATAATCTCGGAGAGACATTCGGAATCCGTTGGACAGCCAGTCCTCGAGCTTCTCCTTGACGATCATGCCGTATAAGAACCCTCCGAGAAGAATCTCCTGGTTTTGCACGGCATCGGGGTTATCTACCGCACACTCTCCAGCGACCAGCGCGTAAAGCTTCCTCGTCATGAAAAGAAGCATCTTGAATTTATCCATATCCTGAGATTCCGTAACATCAACGTTTCCAAGATGCACCAGAACAATCTTCCGGAGGAACTCGGTTCCACAGTCGTAATTCGACATTGTTTCAGGTACGCCCAGGACCACTCTGAACTTCTCTCCGAGGTATGCTCGTGTTTTCGACTTGGAGTAGAGGCCATATGCTTTGTAGGTTCGTAGTAATAATTCGACTCGGTCCGTCAAGAACGTATTCCCTGCTCCCTTGGAATCTGCTGGTCCCACTATGCCTTCAAAGATCTCGCGATCATTTGTTTCTACCAAAGCCTTCATAATCATCATAACAGGGACCAGGAACTCGTTCTTCCTCCACGAGAATCTGAAGGTAACATTTCCATCGTCGAGATAATGGAGCACATTGGTCTGAGACGTCTGATCTGGGCGCACGGAGCGTATGAGCATACCGTACTTTGTATAAGATGGTCCTCTTCCCTCGAACGATGGTCGTTCGATAGCCATTGGGAAGTTTCGTCGGTTCACAATAAGTAGTCGAATGAGCTTCTCAATACCATTGACGATGAAATAACCACCCAATTCTTCGGCCTCCTCCTTCCGTTGTACTAACAATGCTGGTGAGTTATTTTCGAGGTGGCATCGGTTTGACTGGAGAGAGAGAGCGTGTGTCAGCGACGTATTCCTTACCATGCAGCAGATGGGATGTCGAATGCGCTCACCTTCAGCATAATGGGCAGCTGGCCCAAGTCTCGCACAAACTCTTTAGGATCGCCATTGTTGATTCTGTATTCCAATCGCGCACTCAATCGCCCGCGGTATGTAACATGTCGCTCTCTGCACTCTGCAGGCAGAATCTCTCGGTTTCTGGTGGAGAATTTATTGGATGCTGGCAGCATGGACTTCTCTAAGAAAACCTCCTTGATTCGGATGGACAGCTTGTTGCTTCCCGCGTCTCCATCAAGGAAAACTTTTGTGCCAATGTCCTGTAGACCATGTTGTAAGAGACCGTCTTTCTCGAGAATGGCATTGAACGAATCGATATGGGGATCGACTGCAATCTGCAGCATGGGATAGGCCGTGCGGTCCTTTGGTGGATTGCGGAAGAGATTCTCCCTGCGGAGGGTGTGGAATTCGTGATCCCACACCGTGCTGGTGGGAGCTACAGCTGAGGGCGCCATGATGGTTTCTGCGAGGAAAAAGACATTAGTGAGCGTCGCACAAGATACATATTTAAAATTCGAGCCAATATATCAGTCACATGTGTAGCTGGCTAATACAAAAGGAGAGTTACTGCCATGCACTGCTCACCTTTGAAATCGGCCCTCGAGATGCGTCCGTCAATGCTGCTCTCTGTCTCTCGCTCTCTCTCCAACGGGCCGTCCTGCAAGAGGAAAATGGAAAAGAAAAATATCTCGCGTAGGCCCATCACGTGATGATACCAGCTCTTATCGCAGCGGGCCTCCGCCTCAGCAGCAGCCCCACATCTGGCTGAGCAACGCACCAGTCACCACGCACATGGCTTTCGCCGGCTCTGGCTCTGCCCGCTGAGCTTGCCGGCTCCCTCTCTCGTTCCTTCCGAGCAACGAGTTGAAGAGCTGCAACCCACGATCGACCAGCTGCTTGCTGCATAGCACGGCGAGAGCCTCCAATCCAGGCCCTACATTACGCTGAACGCCCTCGACCACCCTCGGGCCTCGCTGCACGCGCTCGACGCCCTTCCTTACACCTCGCTGCAAACCTGCTGCACACTGCAAATGCAAACTGCGCTGCGCACTGGCTTCCGCGTTGCTGCGTAGCTGCTCACCACCTCACTCCTCTGCTGCCGCCTGCCTCGTCCTCCACCTGCTCCTAGGACCCCGTCCGCCGGGGATCATCTGCTTGCTACGCTCCCAAGTTGGGCTCGCCGCGCCCGTCGTGGGAAAGAGAGGTTTACGCCCAGGCTCGCCGTCCGTGACCTGGTTGCGTCGTTCCTGGAAAAGGGCCTTTGCCGCTGCCGAGAGGAGCTTGCACGGGCTTTTGGTGCTTGCTTTTGGGGACTCTCTCATCACCTTCACGCCGAGTCTCATCCGATCGCTACGTTCATCAACGGGGCACGCTATCTTCTTCTGCAATTGCTAAGCTCCACGATTTAATATTCCTACACGCTTCCTGCGATCGCCCTTATCCCCGGCCTTCTGCATCGCCCGTGGCAAGCGTACCTGGGGTCCTTGCCTGCTGCATCATTTTTCGCCCCGACGCTCGCGCCCACCCAGCCTTGCGCACCATCCAGGTACCACTCGCCCCGCGAGCACACTCCTCCGCAAAGCGTATTTTACAAGATAGTTACGATCGATGATCATGGCGGGGTTGTTCAAGAAGGTGTACGACTGGCTGTTGAGGCTCTTTTGGTAAGTCGGTGATGCGTCGATAACCGCTCCAGGCGACACCCCACGAACAAAAAAAGAAATCCTAAGCTACCCGTCCCCACGAGGTTGCACGACCTGCCGGAGATCCTGATGCTGACTGGAAATGATTGCTCAATAGGGCCACGGAGATGGATATTACGATGATCGGGCTGCAAAATGCCGGAAAGACGTCGCTGTTGAAGGTGTTGGCGGTAAGCTTCCCAAAAACAAACAGCCTGCGCTCGTCCACCTCGAAAATACTGACGCATCTTTTCTTGATAGGGCGGAGAATTCACACTCGAGTATGTCCTGACCCTTATAACTTCCCCTCTGTGCCTTGATATGCCGTCAATAGAATTGTCGGGCTAGCTATGACGCATGTCGTTGTCGATGACCCAAGCTGACCGAAACCCCGCACAGCTCGATTCCCACAGTGGGCTTTAATATGAAGCGCGTGCAGAAAGGTCATGTAACGCTGAAATGCTGGGATCTCGGGGGCCAACCGCGATTTCGATCCATGTGGGAGCGATATTGTCGAGGCGTGAATGCCATCCTCTTCATCGTCGACTCAGCAGACCTAGATGCGCTTCCCGTTGCCAAAGATGAGCTTCATTTGTTGTTCGAGAAGCCGAGTCTGCAAGGGATCCCGCTGCTCGTCCTGGGCAACAAATCAGATCTCAAAGACAAACTCTCTGTAGATGAGCTGATCGAGGCTCTGGATCTCTCCAGCATCTCTAATCGCGAAGTGAGCTGCTACGGCATCAGCGCTAAAGAAGAGACCAACCTAGATGCCGTCCTGCAATGGCTTGTCGCCCGCGCAAACAAATAGTCCTCACGTCCGCGTCCCAAGTCCTCATTCCGCCTAATAAACTTCCCTGGATCCACAATCAACCGCTCCGGACGGTCTCTGGCAAGACTCCTTATGACGAACGATCGAAACGAATTGACGGAAAGATTTAAGACCTCGTTTTCTAGTGCCTGCAAAGGCTTGATACATCTCCTCTGCCCACAGCACCAAATACTTACTTGTTTTTTTATTCTCCTATTGTTTTTTCTTCTTCCAGGATGACCGATACAGACATGAACAGCACATCGAGGAACGAGATGTCCTTACCTGAGATCATCTTTATGTAACGCGCCATGTCTACAACGACGAGACGACCGAATGACAGATGACGTTCATGACAGCGTTTATTTTTCCCTTTCGCATCAAGCAGTTCGGACGGCTGCTAGATTTCTTTCTTTTTTTTTCTTTTGTATCTTCTTTTTTTTGTGTCTCACCCAATATTGACTGAAATCCGAAGAGTGTATGGAGAGCATCACCTGGTGTTTTAGGATAATGACCTGTAATTAGCATAGTCAAATCAATGATATGCCACCCCCGAGTGCCCTGGGAACAATAAGTGATTAGGGGCGATCAAGCCTGGAGCGCCGCGGCCATCTTTGAACAGATGGCTCTGCCAAAGAAACAGTCCTGTGATTCCTGGGCTCCAGCAAGAGGCAATGTCGCTTCAAAGTGACCTGGCGAAGAGGGCAGTGAGCAGACCTACAGACGAGAGTTGGCTGGTGATCCCCATGTGCGCCTCTCCTGGCCGCACTACGCGACCTGGATTTGCGGCACAAACCAGCTCAATCTCCAGAGGCATCATTAATATGTAGAAGAGAAGGAGAAGAAAACGAAGAGGAAGTGCAGCAATTATGAGAGAGAGAGAACGCGCGCGCCCACAGCCAGCGACTCACGCATTTCTGCACAATCCACCATGATGCGTTGGCAAAGCTCCAAGCATGGGGTGGCCCCCGGTTGTTGCAGGCCCGGGAGCGTCTGACTGCTGGATTGGCTGCCCAAGCGAGCCACATCAGCGCCCTCGAAAACATTGCTGGCTGGTGATTTGAGTTGTCACGGCTAAGCACGAACGGGTGCGCTCTAAGGCTGTGTAGTCCCTCTTCCCCATGCCGCCGTTGTGGGCNGGGTTCCCGGACAAAGTTGGCAGTAACACGCTGGTGTGATCCGCAGCAATACCGGGCCCATCCCCAGCACGCACAGCGCGTACAGCACAGTACAGTACAGTACTCCCTCAACAGCCTTGGCACGATTAGTCAGAGGGGGGCTCTGCCTTAACTGAAGTTAGCCCCGATCTTCAGCCTTCTGCCGTGACCCAGCCGGGCTGGGATGATGTCGCATCCTCGACTCAGCCACCATGCTTCTGACAAACTGACGCAGCTGATCGATACCCTCCATTCATACATATATATGGTACCAGTACTTCCGGCTGCTTCCAGAAACACTTCTTGCTTCTCTACATAGTCGCTGGCGTGAATCGCACACCAGACGCTCTCACCACGACTCGTGGCCTCACTCACACAGCACCTCGAGCCAATCAATCACAGCACCTCGCTCCCCATCGAACTTGAGTCGAGGCTCCAGCTTTGGAGACCAACCTTCATCACCACAACATCGAATAACGCATCCACACATACTTGACATACGCGATAATATCTCGATCAAGATGGTGCCTGCTTTAATTACTGAGCTTGCCAAGCGTCAGTTTCGGTAAGTTGGGTCTCCTATATGTTGTCGCATGATTTCAAAACATGGTGCCACCACGCTCTTCGAACAACGCACACTGACATTGTATTCTGCTTCACAGTAATGATGACTGCTATTACAACGGCTACAACTGCAATTCAAACTGGAATAGATGGGGAAGATGGGTTGCACTGGCAGTTATCATTGTCGTCGCCGTCATCTTCGCCTTCATTGTCTCGTAAGTACCAGCCCATTTTGTTCCTTCGCATACGTTGATTGCATCCTGCAAATTCTAACACCACGTGTTTTCTGCAGGTGCTTGAGCGCCAGATATCGCCGTCGTAACAACAGGCGACCATACTACGGTACGGGCTGGCTGGCTAAGCCTCCGGCGTACGACAACGCCTATCCGCAACAAGGTGGATACTACGGCGGTGGTGGCCCCGCTGCACCTCCTTACACTGCGGGACCCATTCCAGGACAGCAAACGGGGAATACTTTCAACAGCAATGAAGGATACTACGGACAGCAGCACGGCGCATACGAAATGCAGCCACCGCAGAACGTGTATTACCAGGGCGGGCCAAATCAATACCATCCGACCGATTCAACTCCGAAATAAGATATTATTCTAGGAGGATGGGGTAATTCAAGAGTTCAAGAGGAGATAGGAGATGCTGAGCTGGGGAAGAGTTGCAGATGATGACTACCATACGGCGTTCTGTCGGGAAAGCGGGAGATCGGATGAGGAGGATTACGATGACCACAGCTGAGGCCAAGGTTTAACTGCTTGATTTCCAAACGGCGTTGGAGGGGGTCTCACAAAGGCTTGTGTTGTATTTTACTGGGAAATGAATGTCTTGGAAGGGTTGGAACTAGGCAAGATCTACGAGGGGAACGATTTGAGCTCACTCTGCGGGCTACTCTCTAATGAAATTGGGAAACAAAAAATGGCTTTTTTTAACAATTCCCTTAGAACGAAGAAATAAACAAATTATTTTAATTCGATTTTAGCCTACCGTATATAAAATGCCGTGCTTTCGAAGAGCCTTATGGGAATGCAAATTTCAGCGGGTGTGAAGTCATTGGCGTTCCAAGGCTTTGAATCAGCTGTGTCTTAGATTCATAAAACCGTGGTTCATCGCACCACCCTGTTGAGGGCCCCGTCTCCCCGAGGCTCCGCTTTTCGCTTTGTGGCTCTGCCCCGGATAAGAGCGAGCAAAAGCGCATGATGACGCCAGGGAAAGACTTTGGTATTCCCGATATTTCCAAGGCTTGTGAATTGGATAATTGGAATCAACGCAAAATTCAGAGGGGTTCAAACCCCTCCTATGAGGCGGAGTACGAGAAAAGGCTAACCAGATTCGCATCCTTACTGAACGAATGTTCTGATCGACGCGCGTCGTCCTGCAGCATAGCAGAGCATAGCCATATTGCCAAGATACAAGTTACGGGTACAGTAGGATGATTCGGAATTAACGTTTACGGATTTGGCGAAAAGAGCTGAGCCACAATTTGGAGGAGTTCGTCTCGGTCTTTGATTCTCCGGATCGTGTTTCCAAATAAGTGTGGCTGGTGAAATTCATATACAGTTACTGAACCATGGGGTCAGTGCTACCTAACTAAGGGCTATGATGTCAAGATTCGGCAGGGGTATGTGAGGAATTAAAAGAGCCAATAATCGAGAAGGTGTTGTGGGGATTGATAGGTAAATAATTCATTTGGTACGGTTTGTAATATTTAGTCAAGCATCCCTTTAACACTCAGTCTGTTGAATCTTTCAAGGCGCAATTTTGTACAAGGATATTGGCCGCTCAGAAGCTGTCTTTAGCAATATTTAGGCCGTGGATATTGGGCAACAACTCAGCATTTACTTCGTTATTGACAACACATCATGTTGTTCTAAGGTGATATTTCCACACTACTAAGCTCCTTCCCTATCGTTCAAGCTTCAGGATGACGCTGTGCCAATAATAATATCAGAATTTCCTACCATCGAGCAGCCCAGACTTGGGTAATTCCAAGCCTGTTACTGAATATCATCCATACCGTTTCTATAACGATGAGTTTGTAAAACATATATCAAAATAAATAGAGAGGCTTAAGCGTTTGAAAACATTTGAATCCAAGTCTAGAGAAACTGAGATCGCTAACCGCTGTTGAGACCTCTGGTAGCTCAAGATCCAAAGCCTTTCGTAAAGGCCATTCAAGTCAACCGAGAGAAGAGGAAGTAGCAGGCTGTGCAAAAACCGGGAAATACTGTCTCCATATGCAAAGAAGAGGTACATGAAAATTTTAATCTATACAATTGTATTGACTAATAGCAGCGAGTCCACAGCAGTATCTCCAAGGAATGGGAATTCCCGTATCAAATGTGCATTAAATGGATAAGGAATAAATGGTGGGCTACTGGACATACTGCTGCGCATGGAAGACCATTCCTAAGACACAGATCATTCCCACCATCCTCCAATCCTTTAAGATGGGATGTTTGACCAGGTATTAGTGAAGGACTGCCATATTGGAAAGGTGAGTTGTAGAAGGGAACTAGCACAAACTTGCAACGATTGCGAAATGGTATCCTGATATACTACATCATTATGCGTATCTAGTGATCAAGATAGCCAAACTAGTGACCAGTTGTTGATCACTCAAAGCTAGGATAAAAGTTGTAAGGGCTGCAATTCGAGTGCTTCTTTCGGAGATCGATAAAACTGTTCTTTTCGCATTCAAAAAAGTCTTCTCCAGAAGTTCCTGACACTCTGTATAACAGCGTAGTCATATTCGTTCATTAAGACTGAATCGATCGAACAGGTGAAATAACCGAAAACAATGGACGTCAGGAGAAAGGAAATCATGACCTATATATTTGATTATAGAAACTAATATTAACTCAGACGCATTATTGGGAATCGACACCTCGATAGCAGCAACATCAGGATCCGCTTGGATAGCTCCGTCGGAATATGTGCAGATAGCAATTGAGCCACGGCAGAGAGTGAGAGAAGCAAGGATAAGAGCATGTAGTATTTCAAATGTTCAGTAGAATGTGTATAGGAATATAAGATACGGGGAAAGTATCTCATCTTTCAAAGAATAAATTTAGAGCGCTGCTAAATCGACACGCACATTGTGTTAAATCGACACGCTTGAATTTTTGCAAAATCCTACAATTTTTACACATGGACATCTATTTTATCAATAATTAGATTATTCTTTGAAAGATGAGATGAAAAATATGTTGGCACAATGAACTGTTACGTGCCTCGGGCAACCAGTGGGTATCAGTTGAAATGTGATATTTATTTAGGTAATTGGTTATGGCTATGACTAAATCTACAGTCGGCATATCACTTTCTCCGCTTGGGCTAAATATCATTACGGAACGAACGATCAAAATAGCAAAAATTGGAAGCACACTGTAGAAAGAACCAAATGGAGGAAATCTAATCAGCCCGGATTCAACCCTCTGACGCAACTATCACTCTAATTTGAATGCAGAACCAATATTACCTTCGATTCAACGGATTACCTCTTCTCGAAGTAAAGCTGCAATCTCTGGGTTTTTTTCACATTAATAAACGTGATGGAAGCAAATGGTTCATTAAACTTACCTCCAGCGTCGATGGAAATCCACTGATTGTTGCCAAGTAGTCATCATTATCAAACTTGGCATCGATGCGGATGGGCTCAGAATGTTTTGAAGCATTTTGCAGAATAGTGATAGGAAGCTTAAGTCTTTCTTTCTCCTTTAACGTGGGTATATCCACAACCTCTTTACCCTTCATTTTAAAGTGAGAGGTTCCTTGGATGAGGCGCATATAAGATATTTTTTCGGGACTGAGACTGCAACAAATCCAGCCTTTAATTATAACAATATCATTGCCTGATGATTTTAGTGACCCCAGTTCAAAGAAGTAGAATGATGCTTTTAGCCTGCTAGCAAGAGATTGTAGTAAATCTTCATTGGCACTTCCAAGGATTGGTGAGAAGGAGCCATTGGGTATCTCGTTGTGGAAGTTGAACAATTCTGCCGCTACTTTCATTGAGTTTATTGCCTTGCGATCATCAAGTGCTGGCTCAGTTTCGCCCGGAAATCTCACATTCAAGCGATTACATCGGTCGCGTAAGTTTTGGTCAGTAATACTTCCCAAGAACTTCTTCCAAGCTGCATTGCCGTTCATCGACTTAAGCAGCGTATTCAGCGTGTCAGCCACCCATGCTGGAAGAGTGTAAGCTGAATGTGGACGACGCTGAGGATGCTTTGCCTCGCCGCTTCCAAGAGAAATAATAATGTCAAAAACCGTATTGGAGCCCCAGATACTTTTTGCTTCATCCACGGCGACTTGTACTGGATTGTTCGCTGTCAACCCTCCATCCCGGCAGCACGCGCCGTCATGCCAAGCGGGTTCAAAATACATTGGGGCTGCAGAAGTACATTGCGCCCTATACATATATCACCGTCAGTTGTTGCTGGTAGTAGAGTAAAATCTCAGTCACTGAAAGGAAATAAAGACGTACGCTTTCCAGGTATTGATGCTCGAGTTCAGATAGCGCTTTTCGTATCCCCAATTGTAGTTCGTAAGCAAACGAGTTTCGCCATCAACAGTTGTGGTCACTGCAACCCGCGCAGTATTTCTGCGGTACCCAAACAATTGCTTTACTCCAAAGATAGTCCGTAAGGACTCTTCTAAAGGTTCTCTCATATAGATAGAGGAGACGAAGATCAGTCTCACGAGCCAGCCGAGCCAGCCGTTTTTAGCCAATGGTCGTTCTACAAAACCATTATCGCACAACCAATGAAAATGCTGAATGCATTGTTCAACACTGAAGTTGTGCATTCCAAGGCCAAGCGCGATTAATCCGCCTGTATAAGCCTCAGCAAAAGTAAATGGGAGAAGAAAGATCGTACTACGACTTACCAGCACTGGTCCCGACCATGAGATCAAAAAGGTCAACAAAAGCTATATCGAGGTTAATAAGTTTTACTAGCCGTTGAATAACTGTAAGCTGAATGATTCCTCGAACGCCACCGCCATCTAAAGAGATTGCACGGATGCCGCTGAGATCCGGCCGGTATTCCGATATGTGTGGCCATGTCCCTTCCTTCTCATCCCCCAGTCCGCAAAGGACACAGCAATGATGCACAGCAACACCTGGATACTTTGCTTCTGTAGGAGATTGGTCAAACTCTCGAATGCAGTTGAAGCAAATGACATGGCCACATGGGAGAGTGCATTCTGGGCGCTCGAAAAGACATGCAAAGCACACACTAGCTCGGATGGTTAAACGAGCGCCACTTATGTGCCCAAATCGAGCATTGAAAAGATCGATCCACTCGGAGGTAAAAGACTTCTTCCAGAATGACGTGTCTTTGAAGGATTTTAGAATGGTCCTATGCAATTTGGTAGCACACTGGCGCCTCTCATTTCTATCTGAATCTACTTCATCGTTGATTATTTTGAGGATACTTATGACCCTGCTATTGATCCGTTCTAAAAAGTCGTCGGTATTGAGCGCACCATCGATATAGTTCCCTTCAGCGAGAAAAGAGCCGTCTGCGGCTTGGTGCCCCTGCACGTGGCCAGTTTTAGTGTTAACGCATTCCTCACCAGTCTCTGGGTGTTTATATGCACAGGGTTGGCTATTGCTGAAAAACTGGTCCAATGCTCGATAACATGTCTTTTTGAGATCTTTGTTAAAAACGACAAAGGGGTAGAGAAGATCTAAAAAGACTTAGCTATGATAAACTAGTAACTTATAGTTTTATCTTACCTGAATCATCTGATTTTAGTGAGTGGCGCACGATACAAGAGCCAATGGCATCGGCAGCAGCAAAAAAGTTAGCATCAGTGCTGTTATACATGCATCGGCCGAGAAATTCAGCAAAGTAGCCCTCCAGTGTCGCAGGAAGTGATAGCTGCTGTCTACGTTGACTGAAATCAAAAGGCAAGTTGCTTCCTGACGCCAGATGCTTGAAAGCGTGTTCGAATACAATGCTTAGTTGCTTTGCATCGAAGAGGCACCATGTGTCTGCACGTTCTTTCTGGACCCGCTGAGCATCCTTGCGGATTCGTCGTTCAAGCCGTTCAATCTGGGGTATGATCACTCCGGAATTTCCGAGGCTGTTGAGGCCATTTAGTGGGATATAGTGAACGTAGACAGATGAGAAGTTTCTATGTAATAGATCATCTATCGTCTTGTCTCCATGCTATATATTTCGTCAGTGTTGACCTTTGTGTAGATAGGCATAGGAGTGGTGGACCAGCACGGCACGACTTAATTGTTTACTTACTTTCTTTGCCATGTTCCTCAAAGTAGTATTCTCGACAATCTGGTTCTCGATAGCCTTGAAGAATTCTTTTGTTAAAGCATCATGGTCATCAGAAATCCAGGTTTCGTCCTCGATCTCAGGGCCGTTCAAAACGATAATCAACGCAGGTAAAGAAGACTTGTTGATAGTGTTGTGGGCACCGATCTGACTCCACTCAAGCAACTTTAAGACCGCATCAGCCCAGGCTCTTGCATTTTTGGTCACCATACAGATAACATCGCTGGAGAGATAGAGGAAACGAGGGTATATGGTCGTCACAGCAGTTTTGCGATCAATTTGTTTGCCATTATTTGATTCTAGGAGGTAGCTCCTCCCCTGCTTGGACCATTCTTTCTGGTACTTGGCAGCAGCTGGTTCGCTACCAAGCAAACCTTCGCAGTCTGCCCAAAAGTGTGGGACCTCGGTGCCAAAAGTGTCAGGATCAAGATAGAGATTGACTTCCCCGGTTGTAGAAAGACACGCCGAGTCTCCGGATTGCTCTCCTAGCACCGGTTTCTCCATATTTTCAAAGCTTTTGAACTTAGAAGCATTGAATATCAGCGAACGAACTATCAAATTACTTTTAGCACAATGCATAGCCTGGAGAGAGATTTTGAGTATATATACTTAACGTAGACTTCCCGGAACCAGTATCTCCTATAAATGAGGTGATGCTTGGAAACTGCCGTCGGGGACTATCATTGTAATGGCATCTCGAAGCTTCGACCAGTTGGCTGAACCGATAGGTTTCCACGAGCCTTGTCACACGATCTTCTCCATCTTTCTGGATGTGGAGCCCAAACCATTTGGACGCTTCGTCTCGCTCAAAAAGAACAGCTCTCAATGCGGTATCCTTCAAGCTGGTAGCCTTGCCAGAGATCCAAGCCCAGGCCATCTCTGTTTTTTTATTGCCCCCTCGTCGGTGCCTAGGGTTTCGAATAAGGTGCTTTGCAACAAAGCATGCTTCACAATACCGCGCACCACAAGAACATTGTACCTCTCCAAACGCTTCTTCGCATTTTTCACAAGTTTCGAGTGTGTCTCCCATCACAAGGTATAGAGACTTCTTCCACTGATTGAGATTGGAAAAAAGGTAATGCAATAGTTGTAGGTGCAAAAAGGAATGGGGGCTGAGAAGAGAAGGGACTTTATGAGAGGAGAACAAAACTAATTCATGTTCCAGGCTATCAATTCATGTTATATATATGTGAGGGAGCCCAACATAACTCACTTTAAGTTTGGCTATTTTTAGCTAACCGCTCGCTGGGCCAGGGCCACACTTTAACTGTTTTCAAACAGCAACACGAATCACAGAGGACGAGGCTGGCCCAATATCTCCTGGATGAGACTCATGAAGGCGAGTATGCAACCCTCAGTTATAACCAAAAATAGATGTTCCAGGATGGTGTATTACTTAGGGCTCAAGAGCATCGTTTTCCAATCGTTCTCCGGCAGCCTCGCCCAGTTGTGGTGGAAACCTTCGATGCGGCCCTGCAAAACACGTATCTCATATCTGTTGTGTAACCGCCAAACAAGGCTCTCACTGCTTTAAGATTTCTAATCTTCCGTTTTTTAAGCGCAAGGGTTGGGAATAAATTTGGTGGTTGAGCATACCTATTTCAGTATTTCCACTAAATCCGCGGCTCTAAATAAGTAGTTACAGCAGTTGGGCTACCGAATCGGGAGCAAAACTGGTTGCTATTTTACAGAGCCTCGATTGCTCGCTTATAAAGTACCTCCGGCTGATCCTGTAACACCCTTATTATTCTGCTGCTCAAGCACGACAAACAACCATAACTCTCCTGCTGCCTGAAGATTTAGTAAAGTGGAGTCAACTCAGTGGAATGATCTCCATAGTTAACGCCAATTCAATAACGTAATTCACTTTGCAATTCATAGTCCGACAGCATCTGTCAGGATTCATTGCCGCGAGATGACCTTGACATCCAGAGCTGCGTAGCAGTTGCGTACAGGGTGACCTAGGGAATGTTACAAGTATAAATAGGGGGTTTATCGCCCTCGTATTGAAGGGTTCTAAGATCAATTTGCATCTACTTGAAATATATACCGCGCTTCTCATTGCCTAGTATCTGCTCAATCGTCAATAGCCAGCTACCAAGGCCTAACTCCGTAACCTGTCAGCCTTCCTTCACTCATACTTTGGTGCCATGACAGATACCCATTCGCTAAAGATGATCTGCTTTGAGATATTGAGAGGGACACAAAACGGACGTGACAGAAGGCAATAGTCGCAATGCGAGAAAGTGAAATACAAATAAAGAATGCCTTGAAACCCGTTAAAAGCAATATGTGGTTGATACGGGATTCAGAAGCAAACCGCAGAGCTTAACATGGGATTACTTTTGCAGACCTAAATTGTTCAAGCCGCCTCAACTAAGCGAGCTGGACAATCTGCCTCACGACAGTGGCGTCGGAAGCGGGAACTCTCGAGCCATCTTGTCTGCTGCATCGGAACACGGGGCCAAAACATACAATCGTTGATCTTACTGCCTGATTCCGATTTCGTACGTAGCTGCAACACCAAGCTGCTTCCGTTGAACAAGTTTTGAACTTAGATATCATTCCCAGCCATTTCACTTGCAACATTCCACAACGGGTCCAGGCAGCCGCGTGTGTGGCTATGTGTCGAGCTGAGTCCATATATATTTCTTGTTTCTTCGCATGAGGTTTTTGGTACTTGCATGATGTTTCCTTCTGATAGATTAAGCAGCGGCCTAGGGGGAATGACGCTAATTGCCCGGCTCAGAAAGACCCGAAACCCCACCAAACCCAACCTCCCCGGTCTCGTTCTGTCGCGACCCCGAGTTTACCGGATGTGCGACAATACCCAATCAGATAGACCAAAGATGTGCAAAGAGTACTCTCTTCTGGCACTTCCTTCCAGTTCCATTTTCGTCACTTGTATTGCGATCTCTTCTGCCTCGTTTCATTGCGCTTCATTATTGTACGTTGATGCTACGTAAAGCGTGCTAGCAGTGGCTAGTTAGCGCGTTAGTATGATTTGATTCCACCACTCACTTTCACGTCTCCATGACTTGCGCAGACACTTACACATTCATAATTTCACAAATTTGGATGACACCGCAACCTCGGTATAGTTCTAATATCAACTCAGTGGTTGCCTGATTTACCTGCAGCGTATTTTATGTCAGGGAGATGCAGATAGGCGGGTACATTCCTTACCGAATACGCCCTGTGGACCACCCCACTAATGCTAAGTCCGAAGCTCTATAGCGTACAGCACATACTTTAACAATATACGACCGTAATAAGAAGCCCACTGACGCTTGCTTCAATTATATTTCAGATGCATCACACCCTTCTCTTAAGCCGCGAGTTGAAAACAGTATATCAGATAAAATATGACTGACACTTTTTTTACTGCTGATTTTGACAGGACGGTAGAAGATGCCCTGAAACGCTGGCATATTCCAGGTGTCGCCTTCTCCGTCTTGCACAAGGAGTCGACCTGGTCTAAAGGCTATGGGCTAGCTAATGTCGAGTCCAAAGCCCCTATGGATCCTTCAACCACCTTGTTCTTCGGAGCAAGCACCACCAAAGCTCATCTCTGCGCGGCTTGGGCTATCTACCTTGCGTCTGACGCCAATCAATCCAAGCCTTCGAACGAACGTATCACTTGGCGGACACCTATGGCAATGATAATTCCCGCAGACTTTGTTCTTTCTGAACCAACTCGTACGGCACAGGTTACTTTGGAAGACTGTCTCTCTCATCGCACGGGACTACCGAGGCATGAGATGTCCACCGGAAAGGGGGGTGAAAATGTCCTACGGCAGGTCACCCGCAATCTTCGGAATCTCCCAATGCACAACTCGATTAGAGAAGAGCACGAGTACTGCAACCAGGGGTTCATAGCAGCATCCTACGCTCTCGAAGTTGTGACGGGAAAAAAACTCTCAACCTTCATGAAGGAAGCTCTGTGGCACCCTCTGGGGATGCATCATACCTACGGAGGCTTACGAGAGGCGCGCGAAGCTGGCGGCAACATCGCTCAGGGCTACTCCTGGACGAAACTCCCATCCGACCCCGATTGGGAGCACTCTAAACTGATCGAGCAAAATCCACTAGATGCACCCGAAAGATCCGGAGCAGGGTTTATCGTCAGCACAGCCGAAGACTATGCTAAGTGGATGCGTGCGCTCCTCCAACCGTCTACCGGTCCTCTCAGTGATGATATCGTCAAGAATTTATGGACACCCAGGAGCCTTTTAAAGCCTAACGATCCTTTCAACATACCATTTGAGGGTATTCTTACCTATGGCTTAGGCTGGTTTATTTCCACATATAAGTCTCATCAAGTATATTGGCACTCCGGCGAGATCGACGGATATGGATCTCACGTGATGATCATCCCATCTCTCGAATTAGCTGTATCTTTTCTATCTAACGAGCAGAAAGGCCATACCAGTCTGAAAGGAGTTGCAGTCAAAATTATTGATACGCTCCTGGGTGACTCTGGACTCAGGACCTTGGAAAGGGTAGAAGAGTATGTTTTAAGTGACAGTAAAGATCAGGCCGAAAAGAACAATTCTGCCCGCCAGCGTCTGTACCCTGACGCTCCATCTACACCGACTATTCCGCTCACGCTTCCCGTCAAAGAGTATACGGGTACATACCGCAATACCGCCTATGGCCCTATCACCCTCAGACTCCTACAATCGGACGATGATTCTAGCGACACAAAATTTGATAGCACTACTTATCTAGTATGCAGGACGCTGGAGCACCATTCTCTACCTCGAAACTTCAGCTTCGCGCACATAAATGCCGAATATTGGCTCGTTACAAGATTCAACACTGGCATCGCAGCGGTGAACCCGGATTGTAGTCCATTCAGGACCGTGCTAAGAGCGCAGACGCGAATAAGCGCTGCAGGTCAAGTGGTACGTTAATTTTTACATGACTGTTATCTACAACTCTCCTGGCCTTGGTTCTGTGAATGACTCAAGTGCCTTGCCTTGTATCAAGCTTGCACGCGTGACTTCATAACTCTAACCATACTTTTGCAGGAGGCCATAGGCATCGCAATGGAGCCGGCTCTGCCAGATTTCCTTTTCTGGTTCGCGAAGGAATCCTAATGATTTTGCCCAAACTCCCCATTATCTTACCCTTCCCCCCCCAATTTTCTGGAGTTCAAGCTCAATGTATCTAGCGCTGCTGGCTTTAATCCGCTGGATAAAAAGTCTTGGACATCCGACGCAATCTACAACTGGAGATATTCTCTTTTCTTTATGGTAGTTGGTTAGCCCTTGTTATCTAGACATCAATGCTAGCATGTGTTATTTCATTTCAAAGGAAATTGCAGTCGGATCTACAAAAAGCTGGGCCGTTAACGAATACTTAGCTCTACAAATAAAGGGGAAGAAACTATAATACAACAACATGAGAAATTAGTTACTATTCTTACATGGCGGATGATTCAGTCATCACCACATCATGTTTGACTATAATATTCATGCGATTATCCGTTGAAGCGCTATCATCACCGTAATGCGATGGAGGGTGACCACCACCACCCCGAAAATCATTTGTCAGTCCCATCTCATCGTCACTTTTGTTATTCATGTTATGGCTCTTGAGAGCATAAAATTCACCAGTCTGCGAGCGAAGCTTTGAACGAGGAGCGTGATGTTGTTGTGAGCTCGGTGTGACACTGCTTCCAAGAACCCATGTCGGTACCCATCGACGGACCAAGGGGTACAAGGTGGGCAAGCAAGCACAGACAATTCCAATATTTGGCTCCACAGACGACCAGATGGCACCTTGGGAGAAGTTCCACGTGAGGTCCTCTGATTGGAACATCTTTGATAAGGCGTAAATGCGAATAATACCAGCTATGCAAACACTAGAAGTAGTTATTTCAGTAATTGGAAAATTCTCAAAAACGCTGGCATAGGTTACGTACAATCCACCAAGAGCAAAAATACCTAGAACGCTCAATCGCTTGGATGCAGGCATATGGAGGCTCCATATTATAGGGATAGGGGTTATCAGAATAAGAAAATCCGTCACAACGCTCGCTGCACTGTTGCCGATATTGAAAGCAGCGATATCAATACATTCTCCGTGTGCCGCTGGATCGACATATCGATTCCAATAAAAGCTGTATGGTCTGCATTGGACACCGAATACAATGTAGGTTGAGATCCACCAACCGATGACGAGAAAGAGAACAAAGTGTAGAAGTTTCCGGAAAGAAGACCGGTCGAAGATTCGATAATAGAAGAAAATGATAGACAGCTTGGTCAATGAAACGACGGCACCGTAGGAGTATTCGTATACACTGGCAACCTGTTGACCAACTCAAAAGCTTAGATCATACCCTTTTTCCTCGACCTAGATTGATTTTATTTGCTTACCTTAAGAACGGCTCCCAGCTGAACTGTGGGATTCCAAATGTGCCTGCCAATCCCTTTGTAACAGACTGCAGTTATTCATAAGTGCTCATTCAAAATTTGCAAAGAAGTAAAGATGGAGAAACTGACGCACCGAAGATAGAAAGGGCGCTAGTTGCCCATGCAGCGATCTGAGACAATGATTAATTGAAATAGTCTGCAACCTGATCTATAATCACTTCATACCAACGCCAAAAGAATAAAGTAGTCATCCAACTGTAGATTTGACTTCGCGGTGAACTTAGCTGTGATGCGCAACGCTACAGATGCTGTCGCGATGATCATCAGTGCGATTACAGGTCCAATGACAGATGCTTTGATATCGGCATCGATGTCAATTCCGGGAGGCGGACCTGAAATCATGATTTAATTTTGACGCTTTAGACATTGACGTTCAACAGATTCGATGTCTCGAATAATTGCTGTTCTCCAGATATTAGTAGGAGCAGATCTTAGGGGTCATCTCCCAGGAACGTGCAAAAAGCAAATGATATACTATAGCACCGGCTCGTTATCACCGAGATTTTGCAGTGGCGTAGAAGGCTGGCGAGGTTCGAGGTCATTCCGAACGATGACCATATACGCGTCCGTGATCCTATTGGTGCAAAGTGTATATTGACCCCAGCAGCCTAGACCACAAGTATCTCGAAGAACTTGCAGCCATCATTTCGCGGAAGGCCGATGTCTATTACCACGTGGGGCTGGCTAAGTGAGCTATCAAAAGTGGCTAAACCATATGTTTTACCATGGATAGGAGGTTTCCTTTGTGTGAGACTCAGCAAGCGCTAGCCAGGAGAATAAGTGTGTGGCTGTGCCAATTTGTTGGCGGATGCTTTTGTTAGGCTTAGCCAGGAGACTGCCCACAAGCTAGACTGTCCACTAAACCTCTTTCTCTTTTAGATGCATTTGTTATCCCCACTCGACCCCAGGAACCACTGTGCTCTCCCCCAAGAGCTTACCGCAATCAAACTACCGATAGATTGAGAACATGCCATTTAATCTGGGGCCCCGACTCCTGCGGCCAATAGGTAAAGCGCTAGACGCTACTATGTGTTTAACGTACTATTCCTGATTTCCCTGTGGAAGTTAAGAGGTTTGAGCGCTTTCGCCTACCACATCGACATGTTCGGCAGATAATGACGGGTCTTTCCAAGCAAAACTCCAGACCCATTCTCGCAAGCAAATTAAGCAGGTTCATACATGAGTGATTTGTGATGGTATTGTAGTCAATATGCAGACTACGCAGGTTAATTATGGCTGAGCTTTGTAGGTAGGGGTTCGACACGTTTTTTGACGCGTCAGTTTGGCGAAACGCATCGACGCGCAGTCGGCAGACCAGTCAATAGTAGGTAGGATGCTTAGAATAGATCCATACAGTTGACATCAGGTATGTGGGAAATGGTGTATTCTAGTTTTATTGAAACTCTCGGTCTTGCTTGAAAAAAATATTGTGGAGACATATTTGGCAAGATAACAGATATAGAACTATCCTAGACAAATAATTTTCCATAGAGAGCGGGGAACAATAAACCTCTACATTAATTATCAATAATAACACGCTAATCTCTCATCTATTTATTGGATTCTGGTGACCATAGTCCTGGAGCTCGACTTTAATTGCCTCCTTGTATCGCGTTATGCAACGACTATGGAGATATTAACACCCTTTTCCTGCATGACCGACTGCAAGACCAATGAAGTCTCTCCGACGGCCGGAACATGCCATCATTTCACGGTAGTCTTGTATCGTCGTTCCTTCTTGTTGCCTCTCCAAAACCGATCAGATCAATACAATTATCGCGCGCCAACTTATCATCGTCAGGTACCTCTGGTATTTGGTTTTATACAGTTGCCTGTAATCCTCGGAATAATATGGAAACCAAAAGTTTAGATCTTTTTTTTCCCGGGATGATTTCAATAAAGCTAAATTCTACCGATTAACCTAGGGTCTGTAATGTTACAATATTGCTTACAGTACTTGGCTAAGCTTCTCTCCAACTAGTGATACCCACGCACTCTGCTCTTCCACCGTGGAGCGAGTGAGGACCGTACAATCCGTGTATGGTGCATGAATAAACAAAACAGTAGAGCCTGAATGAACAAATTACAACAACAAAGATATAGCATATGGGAAAGACTGAAGAACCTGTTTTATTGCAGAGATGTAAAAGCTTGGTTGTCTTTCGGCCTCAATTTATGGCTTAGTACTTAACGCATTCAACCCTATCACAATATGACATGACAAAGTCTAATTTCTTCACGAAGATCCAATCATCTCGTGCCTCTCTGCGCCTGTAGGCATCTCGTACGAGTCCCATCCACTCAGCTCAGCAGGAAGATAGGACCCTCGAACTGTCGAGCTTTCATCCAACTCTTCCCGAAACGACGTTCGCCCAACATTTCCACTTTCTGCTGCATTCAGTTCGGCTCGGGCAGGCCCCAAAACATCTGACATCTGTGGCACGTTACTTTTGCTCGCAAGTTCCGACCTGTTGCCCGTGGTCCCTTTATGCGAGGCTGCTGCTGATTGATCGCTGCGCACCTTAGCTTTCAAAAATACCATGCGGTAACGGTAGCCAATTGCGGCGAACAACGCTAGTGCGACTGCTCCACCAACCGTGATACCAGCAATTGCTCCTGGAGACAATCTGGTTCCACGGGGAGCGCTCTCACAGGACAAGACCCCTTTGATGACCCCAGACGCCTTGAGATGTTGCCATTTAGAGCAGTCTAATCGGGCGGTTGAATTGATGAATACAGAGCCTTGGACAGAGGTAAGATTGGGTGCCCTATAAAATGCAAAGTCAGTGTCATTGTTTGCGGCCTTTGTCGTATCTTTATTTACAACGTACATGCTCTGTTTGCTGCCTTGAGCCCCTGCCAACGAAAACACGGGACCAGTGATGTTGATATTACCATGCACTTCTTGCAGCGCAGTCAAGTCAATCGAAATCGAGTCAATTGGGTTGGACATCTCCTGTTGCAAATTCAGCGACCCATTAACACTTTTCAGAGCGCCGAAATAAAACGCTTGGAGTTCTGGGTTGCCGTAGACATTTAGATCGCCCCCCACTGCTGTTAGGGCAAACATATCAAGGAGAGCTATAGTCCAGCAACCCACTATCGAGACAGAACCGGTGATGGTAATTAAACTTTCGGAAGGGGCAAAGGCACTCAAACCCGGCGTTGAATCGCTTCGGATGTACGTATTGACTCCAGTACAGTTAATCAATATGTTCCCGTCAAGCTCCTTAAGGGCTTCACTGGATTCGGTATAATCTACCAAGTTGTAGTTTATTTCCGGAATAATGGCGATATTGCCGGTGTAGGTTGAACATGGAAGGCCGCCAGAATCTTCAAAAGTAGCAGCAAAAGATGAAGGATCCGTCACGATAGTTGTCGCGTTTGTTGCATTCGTCTTTCCGCAAGGGTAATTAGTTGCCTGAGCTGGTACAGTGTTCAATTAGACCTAAGGACCTGATATTGGACGTTCTAAAGAATGTACCTGCACAAGGCTTTGCTTGAAATATCAGGCAGCCGAACCACAGAACTTGCTTTCTGAAATGCATCTTGCCCCAGGCGCTTGCTGTTTTCATCTAGGTCAGATTGTATAGACCTACAGCTAAGCGATACTAAGGTGAGTGTATATTGAACAACTCATTAGCGATTGACTGATCAAAGTGAATTTTGAAAAATTCACGGTCGTCCGGACTTTTCACCCATCCCCTGATGGTTTTCCCAAACCCATCGCCATTTACAGTTTAGCTTCGATCCTCCGATGCTTCCCCAACCGCGCTCCAAGACAGGGGCAATGTTGCAGATCCGCGGAAATCGCATAGGTGGGGTGAATTCAGTTGCATTTTTGCCAGACAACAAGCAAATAGCAGCTGAATACGATAATGAGACAATTCAACTATGGGACACTAAAAATAAGGTAATCAAAATTAGCGTAATTCCCGGTCTACTCGTAACCCCGGTCCACCCGTCACTCAAAATTTACAGCGAAATTGCGAACCAGTTTGCGGCGTCACGTAAGAGCATGTGTCGCTCATATTTCAGACACTCTTTTCCCAGGATTGTAAGACAGCGGCACCCCGTTGTAATCTCCTCCCGGAAATCATTCCCTTGCAACTAATAGTTTCTCTGTTTTCTCCAAGCGCTGCTGCTAACTTATTTCGATGGATATAACTAGTAAGAATGAAATGAGCCCGCTATTGTGAGATCTGGATGCGGCTTCTTGTCACATTCAACGATCAAATAATTTTTTACTTTTTACACAAGACCGATTCCTTGTATTGTCTTTCTGTTTCGTAAGTGTTATTCAGTGTGCGAGATTGATCCTCCAGAGCTGTTTATCTATGCATTGTATGTCTGAGTGTACCTTAATACATCGTTCCCACTGCTTGCAAATACGCTGATAGGTTTCAACAATCATTAGTAGAGTACATCTATAGCTCCTATTTTGAGGAGCAGCTTCGTAAGTTGAGACCTCCGTTTTTGAAGGGAGTTTGGTACATCCTGTCCATATGGGTGTAGTTGTAAGATTTAACAATACCTCAACATTGCCTTCCATTCTACGACAGTCTGCATGTTGTAATATTCCAGAGAGCATGATGGTGCTATAAGGAAATCTACGTGAAATTCCTATCAATTATTTCCACTAAAGAAAGATGATTAAAACAAATCTGTATTCTTATCCTGCATTGTCTTTCTGTAAATCATTATCCAGCTGGTCCCCAATTATTGCTCGCCTTGTGAATCTTCTCTATCTAGACCACTGAGTGTTCAATACACTATTAATAAACGTTGTCCCCTGCGCTCTATAATTATCAAGTCTATTGACTGACTCATCCTGGTTAATCAAAAATTCCGTCGCATACTTATTAGTGTTATCATATGGTTTTCAAGTTTCGACATGCAGGACTGTAGTTCATTAAACCAGAAACGTCAGCTTTCTTACCAAGGGCATCTATCTCTACTTCAACTTCCCTGAATGCAAAGGTCGAACCTACGCCGAGTCGGAAGAAATGTTTCAGTGCAAGCTTAGTGCAAAATGTTCAAGGGTTACGTTACTCAACTGGATGTCAAAGGAGAGTGGGAACTCAAAGAGGAGAAGGTGCGAGCTGCAGAGGCTGCCGAAGTTGAGGAACACGAGGTGTAAACCGTTTCGGCGTTGCATTTGATGTAGCTACTCGGAGGGAATTTGAAGATATTGGGCATATTAATTGCAAAAGAAACAATACAAATTAAATGTTTATGTAGTTACATAAAAATTAAACGAGTATATTTTTAAATCAAAACATATAGAAAACCTCTACTGTCGGTAGCAATGGTGTTGTTTGTCGTATATGGTGCAGGGAAGTCGTAGACAACGTGGAAACAAACTGCAGACAATGTGTAAAGAGTGTAGTTCGAAGGTTCAGAGGTTGACAGATAAAAAGGGGCGGTAAGGGTATGTAAGTGATTGCAAAACGCGTAGGGAAGTGTAGGTTGACAGGCTAAAGATCGAACGAGCCTAAAACAAGCAGAAATCAGCGTTGCTGCCGAAATCCGGGGTGTAAACAGATACATGGTCTAGGCTTGTAACTGATCGGAACATCCCCGCACCAACTTTCCCCATGATCCCCACAGACCACCCCGCTTCCCCTTTCGATAATGGTACGAGATTCAGAGCTAGCGGGGAGACTCCGACTCTGGAAATCCGGGGTATGTTGTAAATCCTTATATGAAGATATGGCTTAATGGTTTACTTGTTTGTCCGCCAGAATATGTTGTGTCATAAAGATATCTATATATTACTTGGATAATTTCACAAATCTGTTGCTTTCACGTTAGAAAACTTGCAACTTCTCATATTGGTGCACCGTATACACCCAAGTTGCAAAATGAACGGCTCAACCAAAAGCATCAAGAATGATTCAGCGCACCTAGAATCAGCCGACCTTAGAGAAGATATACCGATTATTCTTGAAGGTGCGATTTCTTCCGATCCAAAATCATCAGTGTCAATACTAATCAGTGGGCCGCCACAGCCGAATCAAAATATGCCGCTTATATTCCAGGTGGTTACTCTCCGTCACGATGTATCAAACTTCGTGGTCGTGCGATGATGTACGCCATCCTCATATTGGCCGGATGTTCAATACTATTCTTTGGCTACGATGCAGGCGTGATGGCTTTAGTCAATACTAATCCTGATTACCTCAGCCATATGGGAGCTGCGGGTGGGACAGATCGTGATTCTGCTGCCATCGGAGGGCTGGTCAGCCTGTGGTTCGGTGGTTTCGGAATTGGTATGACCTTCATGATTTACACCTTGTATCTTGCTTCATCTCATTGAATTCTCTTTAAACAGGTGCAGTATTGGTCGGCATATACGCTGACCGCATTGGCCGGCTTAAGGCAATGCAGATTGGTTGCGTATGGGCAATTGTGGGAGCAGCTCTGCAGGCTTCAGCAAAGGACTTCACTTGGATGGCTTTTGCTCGCATTATAGGTGGTGTAGGATGTGGCCATCTCAATGCGGTTGTTCCAATCTGGACCTCTGAGTTGGCCGATCATCGGCTTCGTGGAGCTTTCGTCGCCGTTGAATTTACGTTAGCAGTTGGAGGGATTTGTTCGTGAGTCATCCGGAACCCTTTTTCATCGTAACTATGCCGATGCTGATACATACACCGACAGAGTGTACTGGATAGAATATGGCTGTCTTCAAACGCAGAGCGCCGCATTCGCATGGCGCTTTCCACTGGGTCTCCAAATCGTCTTTCTTTTGCTCATTCTCCTCATGGTCCCCTTCTATCCCGAGTCACCCCGTCACCTAGCAAAGACTGGCCGCCTCGAGGAGGCACGGATAATTCTTGAACGATGTCGCCTCGACCCTCAACCGTTCCTTATCGAACAGGAGCTGCTAGAGATCCGCGAAGCCATCCGTCTCGAAGCCACTTCCACGTCCCGCACCTATACGAGCATGATTTTCTCCAGAGATCAACTCCATACCCGCCGTCGTATCCTCCTCGGAGCCGGCGTGCAGATCATGCAGAAGTTCACAGGCATCGATTTCATCACCAGCTACGCGCCGGAGATGTTCAGCTTGGCGGGTTACGGGGGCGAGAAACCGAACCTACTTGCTGGCGGGAACTTGATCAGCTACACCGCAAGTCTGGCGATGTCCATCTACTTAATTGAGAAAGTGGGACGGCGGAATCTGATGCTGCTAGGATGCTCTATCATGGGTGTTCTGCTGGTTGTTGGTGGAATCCTTGCACACTACGTGCAGGTGTATTCAGTAACAGACCCTGGGAAGGCCGAGACGTTTGGCGCTGGAGTTGCAGCCATTCTCTATATATACACTTTCACATATGGCGGTACCTGGTTGACGGTCTGGTAAGTTTCTACCAGGGGTCGGCAAAAATGTCAATGCTATGTAATGTAATGCTGACCTCGACAAAACATCCAGCTGGGTATACCCAACCGAGATCTTTCCTCTCGCAAGTCGTGCAAAGGGTGTTGCACTAGCTACAGTTGCGTTTTCCTTGGCTGGAGGTCTCGTAAACGAAGTGACACCATACCTTATCACTGCCGTGGGATTCTGGATCTTCATCATCTTCGCGGTCGTCAACTTCTGCATGCTGGTCCCTATATTCCTCTTCTACATCGGTAGGACTCTTCTCTCTTCTCCCAGATTATTATACCTCTTCTGGCTAGCTTGCTAGACATTAGATGCGCGAGAATACGTGTAGCTGTGCTGATGAACGAATCCACTTTCACAGAGACTGCAAATAGACATCTCGAGGACCTGGACCTGCTTTTTGCAGGGAAGAGTAACATCGCGTGGAGAGCGGAGAAGGAATTTGAGTTGGCGAAAGGAACGCCGAATAATGGTGCGCAAGCTGAGGAGTCAGCCCATAGTAAGGCTGTAGACATTGTATAAAGCGGTATGACTGATTAAGATGGACACATCTGCTGTGGCTGCTTAAAGGCGTAACGCGTGTTGTTCGCAAGTTGTCGTTCCAGAATTACGAGTGTTAAAACGCATTTGAGACGCTGAGGGAATTCTTTACGTCTATGAATTTATTGTTGATCCATGCGAGAAGTGACATCTTGTTCTACGCATGCAAAATAGTCTGATATATCTAACAGGAGCCGTTCACCCACGTTCCAACGCCATCTCCCTCAAACTTACCTTGTATATGTAATTCTGGCCCGTCAAGAACCACACTCCTGTCCCCAGAATAGGTTCAACGTTGAATACGATATCATCGGGCGTATTAATCCTTCCTAGAAGCAACCCGGTCCTCGGGTCAACTACATCCGCCCCACCCACGGCTCCTATGACCAGAAGCCCCGAGCTTGTCACCCGAATCCCATCAGGCCAGCCAGTCTCTGTAACATAAATCATTCTCGGGTTACTGATAACTCCCACTTCGATATCGACATCGAATGCCCAGATATTGCGTGGACTTGTTGGAGAGCGATGAGGCGGTCTCCCAGATGTGGAATTCGAGTCCGAGACGTAGAGAATAGTCTCGTCCGCTGAAAGTGCAAGGCCATTTGGAACTAGCGCTACTGAATTGGACAGCGCTTTAAGCGCCTTCGATGTCGTGTTGAAGAAGTAGATCGAATTCGGTAATTCGGGCGGTTGTACTCCCGGCCAGTCGTTGTACCATCCATATGCGGGATCAGTGAACCATAGATTTGCTTTAGAATCAACGATGGCATCGTTGGGGCTATTCAGATGGCGACCGCGGTAGTTGTTCACGATTAAGGTTGCGTTCACAGTTCCATTTCTGTGATAGTCCGCAGCATACACTCCTCGAGCAGAACCGCCGTTAGAGAGGAGGTAGATTTTGCCATTACTAGCGTAAGTGCCGCCGTTAATGTTCCATATTGATGGGATAGTTGTGATCTTGCGTATCTGCGTATAGTGTCATCAATCTTGAAGGATATGAGAGAGTCTTCGCTAGAAAGCACATGCATACCTCGTGAGTGTCAACATCAATAGCCCAAAGCCATCCCAGGGCAGATGTATCAGAAAAGAGAAGCTCGTTTGTCTCCTGCATATACACTGGAGCTTCATGAACATGCTCTTCTCCTGGAAATGCAGCAATCCGTTCGATACTCGCATCAGGCCCAATAATTTCCAGAAACTGTGTATCCCAAGCAATGAAGTCTGTATTTCTGACATAGCTTAGGGCCTCAGAAAAGTTAAAATTATCATCATGCAGCCGAATATCGTAGAATGATGATGCTGTTGTTGTAAAAGGCTTAGCCAGAGACATTGGTTGGAATGGTGTCAACCTGGGGTTTCTCACTCACTCATACTACCGGCACCCCAGTTCCCCGGTATGACAGCCCAGTTATCCTTTATCAGTACCACTGATACTGAATCAAACCCCGACGGCGGCATTTCTAGAAAAGCGCCGCCATTCTTCTGTGTAATTGCGGCCTTCAGAACGGGATCTATGAGAAGACCGGCCGCCCAGTGGCCAAATTCGGGAAAATGCATCCCCCAGTGCAGTTTCAAGAATGGTAAAGATATCGTCCCCTCACTACCAGAATCAATTCATTGGCCCCAACTTATGTCAATTTTCGCGTCTTTATCATAAGAGTCCCGTTTATAGCGGACTTATTACTTTAAGGCAACATTTTCCATGTAGAGTAAACGCGGGGCTATGGCTTTGCTCGGAGTCATAAGTGGGGATTAATTAGAGCGGGTTAGATCTTATCGTAGCTAAACGGGATATGGGGCCCGAGTAACTTGATCCAAGACCTGCAAGTTGCACGCGCAGATATACCCACCCACACAATATATATATCATTAACGATTATCTAACGAATACGATCAGTTGTTACTTAAGCCAACGCAGAGTGGTGGTGAATCACATCGGTCGGCAAGTACCACACACGCAGACACACTTCGAAGCCAGATCTTACTCACCCGCTGGACATCTTTCAAGTCCCATTCCTGCTCAAGCCAAGCGTCAACCAAGTTCAGCTGGTTCACGCCAAATCCCTGGGTCGAGGGCGGACAACCCCACAGTCGTTGGCCTGTAGGTTGGAGCGAATCGCCCAGCCCCGCATCAGCTCCAACTCCGATATCCCAGTAACGGACCCTGTTAGACGTGCGATCCGTCCGTTCTCTTTTCATACACTCTACATGATCCCCTCGTTGATCATATTGATGGGAACGATGCAGCTTAGATCGGGCTGTCACATGCCGTCATGCCTTATAAAAAAAGTCGTCCCGTGTTAATTCTAATTATGTATACTTGTTTTTTTTTACTTTCACATCGTATTTTCGAAGGGCTAAGCGAATTTCAATTGTAAATTTGGTTCCCAGATATAGGACATACGATTTACTAGATATCAACATGGCTTTTCCACGCGGACGACTTGAAGGCAAAGTGGCGATTGTGACAGGTACGTCGAGCATCTTGACCAGGCTGAACTCTACTGTTGCCAGATCTGCTAACAAGCCCCAGGGGGAGGTTCTGGATTTGGTGCTGCCATATCTGAACTCTTCGTTAAAGAGGGTGCCAAAGTTTTCATCGGCGACATTAACACCGCAGGTGCAGAGTCAATCGCGGCCAAATATCCAGGTTCGATCGTCGTGCAACATATGAACGTTGCCAAGCGCTCAGACTGGGACTCGGCCGTTGCACTCACTCTCAAAGAATTTGGCAAGCTCGATATTCTCATCAACAATGCTGGCACGAGTTACAAGAACAAGTCCACATTGGAGGTAACAGAGGCAGAATATATGCGTTGCTTCGATGTGAATGTCTTTGGCATATTTCACTCGGTAGCGGCGGTGTTCCCGCTGTTTGTAAAGGCCAAGAGCGGCATCTGCGTTAATATCTCGAGCTGTGGTGCGGATAGACCAAGGCAGGGACTAGTATGGTATAACGCCAGTAAGGGTGCTGTATCTAACGTGAGTTTCTCATCCTCAAACTCATGATGGGAAGTAAGCGATATAGATAAGGCTTAGGGGAGGCAGCTTTGTATTAGCTTGAGCTTCTACGGATATGCTGACACTCTGGTTTAGGCAACGAAAGGACTTGCACTAGAATTCGGACCAAACCAAATCAGAGTCAACAGCGTGTGCCCTCTCCTGACGTCAACTGGACTGTAAGTCTATGAGGTTGTCAACTATTTTGACACCTGACCGAGGAATTTACAATAACTGACTATTCGGATCTAGTTTTGAGATGTTCGCTGGGGTGCCTGACTCGCCTGAAAACAGAAAGAAATTTCTTTCTAATGTCCCTCTAGGGAGGCTAGGAGAAGTCGACGATGTAGCAAATGCTACATTATATTTATGTAGTGATGAAGCAAAATTCATCACCGGCGTAAACCTGGAGGTTGATGGAGGAAGGACAATATAAGCATGCAGAAACAGGGTGACTGCGCCGTTTGGTTTCAGCGTCTAATGCGGATAATCCAATGTATCATATGATATCTAGATCATCTATTCCTATTTAGACTCCGGCATACTTCGCTATTCAAGCCTCAGTTCTGGGGCATCGTACATCAAGAGTTTCGAGTCTCTGTCTCCGGCTCAATAAAAGTTTCTGATAGTCCTGTAAAACTTCCCAGCAAGACCCCAAACGTGTAGGTCTTGTAACCTATCAAGAGCAGTCTGTTTTAGAGGTTCGAAATTCTGAATATCACATATATTACCAACCGACTCGAGCGATGCATTACCCCCGACCTCAACCCAGTTCTCAATGTCTGAAATCTCACTCGGAGAACGATCCCACGGCAAGCTATCAAGCTTGATAGTTGTGCGGTGATTTAGTGCGCTATTTGAATTATGTAGCTGAAAAGGGAAGTATTTGGTAAACGCCAGAAGAAATGCAAACCCCATAAAAACTCTCATTGTTTCACAGGGTGTATAAATGGTACATTCACGAGCGATACCAGTGATTGCAGCAGCGTGGCAGACTGTTCGGCGCGTTTCAACCGGGTCTCGCGAAAATATGTATCGGAGATGTTCCTTCGCAACTCCAAGTTCTTTGCTTACTGATGCTATGCCTTCTCGGCATGAGTTGCGGAAGATATAAACTACCAGGTCCATTGTTTCGTGGGCTTTGCTGAGATTGAAGTAGTGAGTGATCAGACATCCGATGCTATACAAGATCAATACATAAGTTGTGAAAGTCCGCATTGTAAGTCAGCCCACTTACTTCAAGTTCACGATGTCTGACGTGCAGGTAGGATGAGACAAAGAATCATGTACTGCAGCCAGACTCTTCAAAAGAGTTAACTTAGTTTGTTGATGGCTGGATGCCAGAGAAGGAAGACCAAGCATATCGGACGATGATGCATCTTCGATTTCTCTCAAGTCCCAGAGTAACCTCCCGATAACTTGGGCACAAATTCTTTTGCCCCATGCAGGTGCTGGATCCAATTCGGACTTACCAGCAATTGTTTCTCGTAATATATGGTAAAATAGAAGGCCTGATGGAGGGCTAGGGGCGAACGATACCATTGAAGCCCAAGCTTGTGCTGAGTGTGCCTCCCAAAGACTCTCGGCGCAAGGTAGCCTTGTCGGAAGTTCAGCAATGTTGAATGCACCCCGTTTGCTCGTCAATGTGGAGAGGGTACAATCAAATTCAAAAACAGCCCAAGCCAACCTTTTCTCCATTTCTTTTTCTGACCAGCGAAGCCATGTTCTCTCCAATGTACTGATGTCCATTTTTTTAAGGTCTTTGAGGTTCACCCCGTTCAATTCCTCTCGTTCGATATCAGATGCAAGCACTCCCAGGCCACGGAGGCTGGTAAGTAAAAGGCCTCGAGATGCATCTGCAATTTCATACAAACGTCGATTGCCCGAGCCAAGCGAGTATAACTGGTGAAAACAAGAGGCAGTGATATAAGCTGGATCTCGGAAGGCAGTACTATCGGATTGACCCTAGATTTAGTCAGCAGACTGTATATCTTGTGCATCTACACTGCTCACTATCCAAAATAATGCTCGTTGTGTTATTTCTGCTAGTAAAGCTGATACTTCTTGAGACCCTTCGGCTGTAGAGTAAGTAGCACCGATGCAAGCCATTGCTGCCAGAAGTGCTGTCGAACATTTCTCAATTCGCCATGTTGGTTTATGTATTACAGGGAGAACTGGGTGGAATTCTGCAAAATAGATCTTAATAAATTGACCAAGGAATGTAACTGCTGGCAATGCTTCGAGAGACGGGCCATCATTGAGTAAAGGTATCTGCGGAGCAGAAAGGATTTTGATCAAGTCCATGAGAGTGCTTTTTTCAATTGCCGGTCGGTTTCCAACCGTTTGCTCTAGCACTTGTCGTAACGGAGGCAGTTTTATTCTTCTGAAGCCCTTGTTAGACGTGTAGTCAAAAGGCCAAGCTTCGTTACCGCCACGATCTAATACACCAGGCCATGTCTCCTTCCCATCACGATCATTCGAGGGCTGGGCTGTCTGATATGATCTACATATATCTAAGACCAATGACGTGTCATTAACCATGTTTATACCGATCCCCACTTGTTGCGATGTCTCCGAGGTATGGGTATCATCTGGCGTAAGCTCGTCTGGAGGCAAAGTCTGACGGTCAGACAGATCTGTCTCGCAGCCGAGCCAGTCTATCCTGGAAGATCTAAAAATGTTCCAGTCGACATCTTCAGGCGTAGTAGCTTGAAATGCCCGATGATGCATATTATCAATTCCGCCATCATCTACCTGGTAGGTAGGGTTGCAACCCACGGTGCCTACCAGCGGATACACTGTTGGAGGGTCTAACAGTGTTTGGGGGTGGCTGTCTTTCCAAGTTCCCTGCGTATCATGATAATTGTTCTCAAAAGAACCCAAATGATGAGGAAGATAATGGTCGTATGTGGAGGGTTGGGATGCTACTGAATCGCCGATATTACCAGCTGGATGCAACGAATCCAGACCAGGCTCTGTAGCAGGAGAGCATAAGGCATCGATACGCATGGTTTCTTCCTGAGGCTCTACCTCAGTGTGGTTGTTCGTATCGAAAACGCACTGCACTCCTCTTTTCGAGCAGGAAGCACATGGTATGTCCCGAGTGCATCGCAGTTTATACCGAATGCATCGTCTACATGACTTCTTTCGACCGACGTTTGGAGATTTTTGAGAATTTCCGTGAACACCACGCTTGTGGCGAAGGTAAACATCCTTGCGAGTAAACTGTTTGTCACAAAATCCACAAGGGAATGACTTCGGGGCATTCCTAGGAAGTATTATTAGATGAGCTATTTGATTGGGTAAGTTGATTCATCATCTTATGCCCAAAAACCGGTTACGGAAATGAAAACTTACGTAGAGTGAACGAGGCGATGGCGCTCAAGATGGGCACGACGAGACAGTTTGGTGTGACAGATATCGCAAGTGTATATCTGTCGCAACGCCCCAGCGTCAGGCTGCTTATTATATCAGTTGTTGGTGACCCAGATATCAACTGCCTTTTTCTTCGAGCGTACTATGTGACGGAAGTATCTGTAGTTATAGGTAAAGATTTCACTTACTGAAGAATTTGGACGAAGATCATCGCCACTTGACAGGTTTGACATCATTCCTATCTTGCAGATGTATGCGCGAAGGGAATTAGGGGCTTGAGCACAAGAAAACCGGGGAAGTTTGAAAGGTTCACATTAATTCACGGCTCTGGTATTCTCTTGACGTCGTAACACTATCGCTTGAGGAATGGTGAAGCGGATAGTTGTTTTTCCGTCTGCCCTCTTTTAGGGTCCGAGGCTCACCCGACGACTCTGATTTGTGGGTTGAGATGCGCCAAATCGTGAAACTAAATGTTGGTAAGGATATCGGAGTTATATGCGGGGTTGGCTATATGTACAATCTAGTAATGGTCCTCCACCGTAAGCGTCCCAGTTTTCGTAACCATATACTCGTTGACAGCAACGTCTTTGCCAGATTCTTTGCCATACCCAGAGTCTTTTATACCACCAAATGGAGCCTCCGCGGCTGATGCATTCCCTGTATTCATGCCAATCATACCAGCTTCCAGATTCTCCAACAGACGCCATGTACGATCGACACTTTTGGTGAAGAAGTATGAAGCAAGACCCATCTGGTGTTTCTTCTAGTCAGCAGTAGTAACGAAACCTGGGCGACTACGCGTAGTACGCAAGGCGTCTCACCTTAGTATCATTTGCCAGTTTAACTACCTCGGCCTCAGTCTCGAACGGGAAAATCGCCAGAAGTGGGCCAAATGTCTCTTCCCTTGATACCAGCATGTCTGGACTGGCATCTTTGATAATAGTAGGCTCGAAAAAGTATCCTCCCTTTAAATCGAGTCTCTTTCCGCCAGTGAGGATGGTAGCGCCATGCTTCTGAGCATCCGCAATCTGACTCTCGATCTTGTTCAGACCTGCTGGTGTTGTCACAGGTCCTATGTTGGTTGACTGATCCAGCCCGTGGCCGATCTTCAGCAGTCTTGTTCGTTCAACCAGCATCTGACCGAACTTGTCATATACAGGTTTTTGAACATAAATGCGATTAGATGTTATGCAGGCTTGACCAGCATGCCGGAATTTGAGGGCCATCAAAGCTAGATATAAAATCTTAGTTTTAATTCTTTGCAACAGACATAATTTGCTGGAAAATGAAGGAGGGGAAGACCATGGCTACTTACCATCACAAGCTTGCTCCAGATTAGCATCGTCAAACACTAGGAATGGACAATTGCCTCCAAGTTCCAAGGTCACCTTCTTTAGACCATCCGCGCAATGACTTGCAATGAGCTTTCCGACTTTGGTCTTCTCGAGCCATTAGCTTCATATTACTTATTTTTTGTTTGGTGAAAGACAAGTACTTGCCGACCCCGTGAATGTGACTTTCTTCACAAGCTCATGCTGACACAATTTTTCACTTAATCCGGGCGTATTTTCCAGTGTGGTGGGTAGAACATTAAAGACACCTTTTTCAAAACCAGCTTTTTCCGCTAGGTACGCAAGAGACAGCGTGCTCATAGGTGTTTCTGGAGATGGTTTCGCGATCACAGTGCAACCAGCGGCAAACGCTGCACTTGCTTTCCGGAGAATCATTCTGGGGCTTTTCTAAGTATGATACATTTGGGAGAATTGTGTTAAAGAACATTCAAGGAGATAATCACTTACGCAATTGGAAAGTTCCATGGTACCAGAGCAGCAGCAACACCAAGCGGTTGCTTAATTGTAAATACTCTCCTTCCAGGAGTAGACGACAGGAATGTGGTCCCCTGGATTCTCTCCGCCTCTCCTGAAAACCATCTTGTAAAGCTAGCTGCGTATTCCACCTCGCCCTGCGCCTCAGCAAATGGTTTACCCGTCTCATAAACCAAGATAGTTGCAAGATCATCTTTATTCTCTCGGATCAAAGTGTCCCACTTTGACAACAACTCTGAGCGCTTCCGAGGGTTGATAGTACGGTAGGTTTGAAATGCCTGATGTGCGCTTTGGACGGCATATTCGACGTCGTCAACACTCATGTCTGGGCATGTTGCCCATTTCTGGCCCGTTCCAGGGTCTGAACGAAGATTCAACACCGAAATTACTCATGTAAGAAGAAGAGATGTATTCACCGTAGATATCAAATTGTCCCCCTGATTGCGCTTCAATCCATTGTCCGTTAACGTACGCTTTGTCTCGAAAGAGCTCGGGATTTTTTAAGCCAAGCTGAAATTCTGTTATTATTGCACAATTGCCACACTATGTAATTTGAGGAGGCCTATCACTTACCTTGATAGAAAAAAATGAAGTGTCTCCCATTATTAGGATCGGTATGTGAAACTGTTTCGTTCGTTTGCATTTGATTCGTAGGAGTGAATCGGTACTTGATGTACAGTTCTATTAAATAGAACCGTCAAATCCGAGTTATTGGTAAGCCCCACACAAATTCCGTAAATGCTTATTGCTAGAATTGATAGTTCGACATCTGTGGGCTGTCGCATGGGGCATTTTGCGCTCTCTACTATGTTTATTCATACCACACATCAGTCCCACTGGGCGGAGTATGTGGCGGGGAACCGGAGATTCAGGTAGCGTGAAATTTTAGATCTTGCTGATATGGCTCACTATTGACAAGTTGTTGTGTGTTCATGTTTCAGTGTCCGTCGATTCTTTACCACTGGGAGACAAATGCAAAATCGAGAAAACCTAAATTTCGCTCCCTATTTGTTGAAATTAATGATGGTTACAAAATTTATTCTTAAATGTCACACGTTATATTATCAGAGCTTCATATTTGCAGAAAAAAAGTGTAAATTCATGGGTGATTTGTGGTAAAACACAAACACGCGATAGAGATTATCTCGTTCTATTTTGGCTGTTTCTCCAGGATCTTCTTCAAAATTGTTCTCACCGCTTCACCCAACTGTTTTGTAGTTGCCTTGCCGCCTAAGTCACCAGTTGAGATTCCTGCCTGCAAAGTAGCATTGACGGCTTCCTCGATTGCCTCGGCCTCTTCTTCCATTCCAAAGCTGTACCGCAGCATCAATGCGGCGCTCAAGATGGCGCCAATAGGATTAGCAATGCCCTTTCCTGCAATATCAGGTGCAGATCCATGAACTGGCTCATAAAATCCCTTGATTGGCTTGTCTCCCCATCGTTTTACCGGAATGGCTGCCAGACAAGCCGAAGGAAGGACCCCTAGAGTCCCAGGAATAACACCTGCTAAATCGGAAAGGAGGTCCCCGAAAGTGTTATCAGCAAGAACAACGCCATTGAAAGAAGTAGGATACATCATCATCAACGTTGTCGCACTATCCGCAAGTTGGTGTACTAGCTCCACCTCAGGAAACTCCCTCGAGATCGTCTCTTCTACAATCCTTCGCCACAGCCGCGACGAAGCAAGCACATTAGCTTTATCACAGCTGATGACTCGTGGAACAGGCGAAGCAGGGGAAAGCGCAAGGTGAGCTGCCATGCGAGCAATCCTCTCGACCTCTGAACGTCTATAAGACCACAAGTCCGAAGCAAAATCGGGCTCCTCTACTGTGGGACCATAGAAAGCTCCACCACAGTTTTCTCTAAGAACGATAAACTTCGCGCCCTTGACTAGCTCCTCCTTGAGTGGTGTTTTTCCTCCAGGGAAATACTCGCAGGGACGCAAATTAGCATACACATCCGTCGCCTCTCGAAGGCGAAGGGTGGCACCTTCTGGACCTTCGAAACCGCGTCTTTTGCCGTCCCATTTCGGTCCACCAACTGCACCCATAAGGATTGCATCACATTTGCGGCCGTCTTCTAAGACTTCATCGGTTACGGAAACTCCATGCTCGTCAATGGAACACCCTCCGAAAAGGCGTGGGAGGAGTTTGAAGGTTGCTCGACCATTTGGAAGTGCGGTGAGATAATCGAGAACGGACGTTGCTTCGGCTGTGACTTCTGGACCGATGCCATCACCCCCAAGAACGAGGATGGTAAACTCTGGCTTTGTGGAAGAACCCATACCTGTTATTCATATGTCAGGGTCCAATTTGCTCAACAGATTCAAATCTAGGAAGGGATAGTGAGTTTAGAGGAAACGAGCATACTTTTATTTAAAGATCCGACTGGAAAGTTGAAATGTCTTCGTCCGTTGCAGACATAACTCTAGTATGAGATACTGTAGTAGTCAGGTTGGTTAAATTAGTAGGTAGATTTGGGGAAGCCATATGACAAGCGTGAGTGGCCAACGATCGGAATTCTCGGTGGGGTTAGGCAAGGTAAAATTACATGCAGGCACGGAAACCATGTGGGGGAGGGGCAAACAGAAGCCGAGCTAGACGAAACATTCACATTTCGGAAGCAATGCAATACAGTGACATTAGCGTCGCTTTGGTTCTACCTCTACAATTTGAATCTAAGTATGGCCTTGTAAAAACGTTGCTAACACATGAGGGAGGTACACAGGATGTTATGGTGGCCCAATATCCCCGATTTGAACATAATAGAACTTCTATGGTTTTCATGGAAATAGAAGCTACAAACCATGGTCAGCTAGCCAAGGGAAACTGAAGGAGGATTGGAATGAATGCTAGGAAGAGATAGAACAGGGAAGGATCCAGACTTAGATTGAGCGGTTTCCAATCCACACTTAGAAAACGTAATAGCTCTAGAAGGGAGGAATGAGTATTAATATTATCAGAACCGTAAGCACGTATCCCCCATCGCTTTCGCCATCCTCTCTCCAGGTTGGCCGTAGAGCCGCTTTAGATACGTGACAAGTCTAGGTAAGCTTTAGACACAATCCTTAGAGGAGCAACAGTCAACTTGACCTTGACCTTGGCATTGGCATCTACAACTCTTTCGTAACTACCACCATCAGCTTCAAGCTCGGCTAGTGCTAACGCTGTCTAGCACGTACTTCGAATTTGACGACCATTCCATATCACCTGTACATTTGTTTTTCAGTAGCTCTTTGCAAAATTCAGAAGGTCCTCTTCATTGATATCAAGATCCCTACGCTCGCGAGTCACCCTCAACTTCAGTTTGAATAATTCCAGTGTTGGCTGCAGGCTTAATTCGGGATAGTGAAGACTAACAGCTTTCGTAATCAGGATCGAAGAACAAAAGAACTATCGCAGTAGTAACTTTACAGGAACTAGCATCTCAAGTCCCATTACAAAACTGATCTGCCAAGATGTCCCCGAACTTCGGCTGCTTTTCACTTGAATAGAACTCACATTAGAATCGCAGAAAAATCCCTAAGTATTTGAAAATCTGGGATTTCAATAATAGCGCAACAGTCCGCAGTGTTAATTGCTATCGATCAATCACGAGTCACTGACCTGCAATAAGAAGTACGGTAGCACCGCTCTTGACTTCTTTTCTCTTAGCCTCGTCATAGGGCGTGTTTCAACCATGATGCGGCAAAGAAATATCATCCTTGTCAGGGTCCCATGTCACGTGTCTAGAATGTTATCATGTGCTATGCAGCTGCTACCTAGCTGTAGGCCTGCGGGACCCTACAAGTATAAATAGAGGGTGATCCCTTGGATTGTGGGAGGTCAGAGATCAATTTGTAGTCATTCTCTAGTTTTTGGAATACAGTCCTTGACCCACCAGCTACCTACCAGCTATCCTCTGGAGATAGCCATAGCTACTGTCTACCTATTAACCTGCTTTCACTCCGTACTACGCAGCACCCTGACAATCCTGCCCTAGGTGAAGTCAGTCATCAACTAGATAAGTCATCTGCAGTCTCATACAACCGCCCTCTCTCGCAAACCAAGAAGCATTTCTCCACGGCGGAGGAGCCAAAGGAGTTGCGGTGGCGTTCACCGATAGGGGTTGGTAAGGAGGCGACCGTTTAGTAAGTGGTTTGCTCGGAAGATCAATCAAAGCTGTATGGCTCAGCGATGGGGTGTGACCCCTTTGGGCTTGCCGGAGAACTAAGACAAACATGGGACTTAAGGCGGCGTTTCTGGGGCGGATACCTTGCCTGGGCTAGCCTCGAGTGGCTGGAAATGAAGTGGCAAAGGTATTGGATAAGCTAGTTAGCAGATAGCTTTCGCAGCTGGCAATCGGTGGCTTCTAACGGGATCGAAAGGGAGGGCGGGTCAGAGCGATCGGATTTTGCTTCGTGCGTGCTGTCAACAACCGGACTTCGGCGATAGCCCCAAAAGGGGCAAGAAGCGCAAAAAGCAAGAACGCTGGTAAGGTCTCCGCATAATTCAAATGCACGAATCAGCTGAAGGTATATTGATTTTAATCCACAAATGGTCGGGTTGGATAGCTTCAACGTTTTCCAATCCCCCTTCTATTTCCATTTTTCTACCTAGTCAACAATTCCCCAAATTTGAGACGGATCTGGATCGTCCTTCAAGGCGTACTAGGCTTTCTAATATCCTGTCAAGCCGCTGATTTTCTAAGTGTTGCCTAGCTGAAGTGAGCACCATGATTTTACAGTATGTCTACAGCCATGGTGAGTTGCTTTCTTCCGCGATCTGTAATACACTAACTGTCTAGTAGTGCTGGGGCATGTGTCTTTCGTGCGGGCAATCCTTTGAAGGGCGTAAGGATTTTCTGGTACGTATTCTGTTCCATATGGGTATGTTGTAATATCTTTAAGGGAATGCGGACCTAGCATGCTCACGCTTTAGAGACAGCAAAAGATGATTCCATGGACGATGAAATGAGTTTCTGCAACATCTAGAGCTTTGCTTGAGGCAATACAGATTTCAAAGCACCGAAGCATCGGCGGAAATGCAGTCAGCAGCTCGTAAAGTTGCGAACGAACGAATATAAGAAGCGATGGAGCTTGCAGGTGCAACATGGAGTTAAAGACGACGTCAGGAGGTTTATATAGGGTCGCACATTGAACGGATGCCATGATCGCAGACGCTTTAAAGGGGAGGAAGTTCCAATACGCAAAAGCTGAGGCTATATATTGCGTAAACGAAGCCAGTGTAGGGTAGAGTAGAGGAGGCCTTATATACTCCAGCACGCATGAGTATAGCAGAATAACTGTACAAGCAATACAGTTCCAGCGGCGTTGATGGCAAAAATCGATGTAGCAGCCCTGTCACAACTCGAGTTATAAAGATGTGGGTTATCAATAACTGGCATCCAGAATCGGCACAACTCAGTCCAATATCAGTCTCAAGCATCCTAGGAAGTTCTTACATACATATAGCTTCTCCAGTCAGAAACCTCTCTCAGATTCGTCTAAATGCTCCGGATTGAAGTCAATAGCTGTATATCGAGGGAATATGATCGGAAACAAAGTCTGGATAGAACTGTCAGCCGGTCTGAGAGGTTTGATAGCTGTGAAGAAAAGTAAGATTACAACTAGGTAGGCAGTCTTTGATATTATCTGCTACATACAATGAAATAGGGAACCTGAGATATCTCACCGAAACAAGCGGAACGCGAGGATTAGAGAGTGGCGGAGACGCTCCCCAGCAATCAAAGTAAAACTGGTTGATATTGTACTGAATGGTAACCATATAAGGAAACTTGAGATTTCAAGATATTATGCCAAGGGCGATCCTATCTGTCCAGGCCAATATCTTAGATATCAAAAGTCGCTCTCGGCTGTGTCCCCATAGCTTAAGCTACCTTTTAGAATGGTGTCAATCTCCACCCATGGCTCTTTTGGCCCGCTAGTATATATCTCCTCTCAGCGGAGCTGGAATTTTTGCTGGTACGGATTTGGGATGCGGCTTGGGGATGAAAACAGCTACTGGACCGTTCTATTTCATGTCGCTTTTGGCGCTTTACCACCCTTTGGGATCTGTTCGGATCCAAGCCGCCATCTTTCCTGTAGAAATCAATGGTTATATGCACCAATATCGGTTCTCTTCGTACTCATTATGGCCTGGTACGACTCACTTGAAGCATTGGGACAAGCCAAGCTCCTGTTCAGCGGATGGTTTTTGAATTCCTGTACCTATTAACGGTTTTTGATTGTGGAAATTGAGTTCATTACACAGGGTCACAGCTGTAGGAGATAGCCTGTTTCCAACAAACACAATTTCACTCCTCAAATCGAACTTCAGAGGTACATACGTCCAAGCGCAATGCCAGTTTCACAAGAGTCGATCTCGGTTACTTTGAAACTTTTCCAAAGGCTTGTGATAGGCATCGTTTTCGCAAGATGTACCAGACTTGGAAATAAACGCACAAGGCACAGCTATGAATGTCGGCATTAGCAAGAGGATCGCGTCACATGGGATGAATTCTAAAGTGGAGCCAGCCTCGGAGTCCGGATGAATCAGAGGGGCAGTTCTTCGTAAATGAGCCAATGAGCAGTATTTTGGTTTCTTTTTTGCCCTTATCTGAACTTCAGGCTTGAAGAGGGGATCTGAACTCTTGCACCAAATAAGACCAGTGACCTCTTGGAGATGGCTCCAAGGGTACCATGAGTGAAACGAAAGCCGGGGGGGGAGGGGGAAGAAGCAAATATGCAAGACGGTTATGACCCACCGAGGAAACCACACGGTGGTACTACAGACCCCGTACCGGAACTGATGCAATAAATTTCCTGTCGACGTAGGGACTAACATGACAGTGGTAATATGGTTATACCTTGAGTTGCCAATTTGTTCTAGGATAGTGAATTGCAGCCTCCTCTCAGATGCGAAAAAGGGATAAATAAGGGGGATATTCTAATGGGAAGAAATACAATGCGTTTCCAACTTGTCGCTGTCATCTATTCCAACCCACCAGCCACAAAATCTGGCATAGCTGACCCCTTGCCTAGCTGGGCGTCTTCTCTCCTTTCCAGGTTACAGCTGAGTGCGTGTGTGCGCCAGCCTGATGGTGGTGGGTGGGTGTAGCATGGAACGCTACCTTCCCAAGTTTTGGGTCTCAGGGGGAGCCTTCCCATGTGGCAATTTCTGTTAGACTTTCCTTCTTGGTGTTGGCTTAAATGCAGATTGTTAGATTGGCGAAGCGAAGGCTATGGAGATCCGACTGGCATTGCTGACATCTTACCATTTTGAGGACGACCGCCGAAGTCCGGATGGTTACCGATACAGAATATGACGAGTCACCTCTATTGAACTTTTCCAATACCACCCTGCTGGATCGTTTCCGCCACTGTCGATTGGCCCTGTTTTAGCCACGAAACCATCCCGATTGATGTCTTCTACCGGATGCTTCACCTTGCCCACTTCTCTGTAGCTCAGGCATGGACTGGCAAAGACCTGCACTTGATTCTATCCCATATCTAGATACTTTGGGTCGGAGGATATCAGCAGGTGCTAAAGCTTGATGTCTTGGTTAGAGGTATAGCATGACTGGAGCAAGAGAAAGTTTGGATGCAACGGTTTCTGGCGCGTCGTCACGAACGGTCGAACCGGACGATCCGGGTGACAGGGTAAACAGGGGGAGACGAGGGCCTGCGAAGAAACTAGCGGCCAGTAAACCATCTCCAACGGAGGTTTGCGCTAGTGCACGGTTTTGTTTCAGTGTGTCCGCCGCGGAGACTAGGTGCGGTTGCAGACCGTTGTCCTGTCGTTGGCTGCACCTACCTGTCATGTCTCAAACCACAGGTTGGTACAGGGCAGCTCGACAAGGTTCGCATAAAGGCGGAGTGCTGTCCGGCTCTGTCATACCCAGCGGAGCGGCCAAGAAGAGCCTGAGCGAGATCTTGGTTCCTACCAGGCGGGCTGGGTTGGACTAGCTGTGTCAGTCATGCTCGAGCTGTAACTGGTCCACGGTAGGGGCTTGAGATATGCGCAGGCCTATACGGATTCAGGATCACCAAATGTGCTGTCGTGTATCCGAGCATATTCCTTCCGTGGTTTACTGTGGGAATTGGCTGTATCTCTAATGGAGCATCAACGGAGGAATAAATGGTTATGTGCTGCAGTCTGATGGACGTGCGTCTCTTCTGTCTGTACTGTAGCCATATTCTTCTGGAGGGATGACAGAGTCTTGATTTTACGTGAGGACGCATAGAGCCCCGTCTTACAGAGAACAACAGAAAATATGATGCAGTTTTTGATCAAATAATCTTGCGATGGTCTGCCGAACATTGGGACAGTTATTGGTGGATCGAGGAACGATCGAGAGCGGAAGATACATAGGTGCATTGTTCCAGCCGAAATGAGTTTTCTAACGCCACTCTTCCAGCAGCAAATGACCCCCACCAGCTAAGGGACGGTATGATGGAGACTCCAGCCTCGCACTCGACGCGTGTAACTTGGTGGGCGTCTGCTGGCAATTATGAAAGGAAGGCCAACCTGGCGTCTATTCCGAAATCGCCTGCTCTGTTGCTTGCGTTTCCTTCTCGCTCTCCTTTAGCATGTTCTTGGGACGCCTGGATACACTTCACCAACTCCAGCCTCTGGCGACCATTCTCAATTTTAGCAGTGCGACACACATAGAATCCGTGGTATTGTGAGTTGCTAACAGTTTGATTGACCTAAAGCACATAGCCTCTGACGCGTGACAGCACCGCAAAAGGTCAGAAGAATCTACCTTCCGAAATGCCGATATACTTTCTCACAATATTACGGTATTAGGCGCCAGCTGCTGTCAGCTAGAGATTTCCATGAAGCGCCGCCAAGACCAGGACCTGAGGTAGAGCCAGTACGCCGGCTCCTACTCCAATCTCGAGCAAGAGATCAAACTATCTATATATCCCGCTCTACTCCTTCTACCTCGATCTTCCAACACACAAGCCGAACCATCGACTTTCCCGGTGCTATTTATCCACTAGTAGCTCTCTTCGACTTCAATCACCCTCTACCAAATTGCAGGGTAACACAAAGCTTCACATCCCTGGATATTCTAACGCCCATCATCTCCCGATAATCAGAGTGCCGTCACGTCCTCTTGCAGCTATTACCGCAAAAACAGCACTACGACACACAGGCTCAGATGATACTTACTACACGACCAAGCCTCCAGCTGCCACAGTTACCTTCGGCTGTTAGTACGCAGCAGCATCTTAGCAAGATGTTCTGATATATCTTTCCTTTCTGATATGGATCGCAAACTTTCGACTTCTTCTATATCATAAAGCATTTTGAGATTCTTGTGCAAAATCACGAATCAAATGCACCATTGTCAGGAGCCCGTAGCACCAAATCCAACTCGGGCTATTTCAGGCTTATTCAAACCAACTAAGGCAAGCAGCCTTCCCAACAGCTCCCGCCAGTTGACATGAGTTATAGTGATTCCACTGTTCAAGTGCAACAATCCGCTTTTCTTCTGCATGGCCTTCCAGGAATGGCAAAAGTGATATGTGGCCTCCTCCTATGTGCTTCGTAACTTCTGATGAATGGTAACCTAAAAATATTCGACTATGAATCAAAACATCACAATGTTGATTATCGAGGCTTATAACATCCCGTAGCACCTGCACTACTTGGTACTTTTGTAGTATGATTCTGATCGTATACTCTACACTTATAAATGTATTACTTTGCTTAGCCTCGGATTTCGCCTTTTGCATGACGGTTTCTCCCTGTTCGCGAAAGAGAGATCGACATTTGAAGGAGAGAGTAGGCATAGCTCCACTCAGAACAGATCAGCACAGCATTTTGGATCAGCACATCGGAAACGACCTTCCAAGTATCCACGCGGAGCTGAGAAATTTGTCGTTGGAGACGGAAAATGGCAGTGCAATCCTCTCATCGTAAGCTAGCGCCCCGAAGACCCATGAAATGATGCAGCCACTTCCACGAACCAACCATCGTTTCACCCATTTTGGCTCCCCTCTTGCGTGGGACTTAGACTCACGTTCATGAATATGTACATGGTATTTACGCAACTGACTTTTCGGCTTAACGAATTATACCATCTAGAATGGCCAGCCTTCATTTGCTGCCAAAGCCATTTCGAAGTTTGGAGTATCAACGCAGCCCCAAAACCGTTGTAATTAGCCGGTGACCGCCAGTCCAGCATAGTAGATAGGTTACACAGCATGCAGGGATGAAATATCAGCGGGACTGAGTGGCTGAACAGAATATGTCGCCTATCCAGCTGCACTGTCACAGGGGGGTTACGCATGGGTGTTCTTTATAAGCTTTTCATAAGTCATTAGCATGCCCAGCCACGCCAGCTTAACACTCCCTGTCCCCTTCTCCTCGTACGGCTCCCATCCGTCACTGCACGGGGGCTGCATTCTATCCCTATCCGGAATTCGACATCCGCCAGTACGGTAGTTCCTGAATCATTGCTGGCATCACATCGATGGGGAAGAATAGCGCCGCAGAGCTTGGAAAGCCGAATAGATTTTCCATCACATGAGGTGATTACAATACAATTCATATAGATGTCAGCATTCCACACTATATACGAGGTTGGATCAATGAGGTTTTCAATTATGCCGGGGCACACAGTGGACATACAGTTGGGGGTGGCGAGACATGCATTATCAAGTGAAACAATTTGAGAGTAAATCATCCCAAGCAGGTTCTATTATCGCTTTGATAGTGGCCCCCTTACCAGTGTATCTATCGCCGGAATATTTGCCCTTTTATTCAGCTCGCAGGTACAGTCCGGATACGTCACAGATGGAGTATCAACCCCGTACGCGCTATAAACAGACCGTTAACACCCCACCGGTTATCGCGTTAGCATACCGTCCAACCCAAGTTTAAAAATACTTATACGTATGGATGGGTTCTATGTCTTATTATTACCATTTCAAAACAGCTCTTATCTGGGACATTGTGCGCTTCGGGTAGAATCTGACTTCGAAGAGGGTCGATTTGTGGGAAATTGGCAAAATTTCCTCGCCAATTTTGCTATTATCCTTTCAAGGCAGAACTGGTCTGCTATATTTACAGCGGCCCAATAATCGCCTGGTATCTGTGGGCCACTTAGCTAATGGTGATACGGCATGGATTTCCACAAATCGCTAGATTTGAGCACGAGTTTAGCCTCTGCTGGGGAGCCAGCTCAAGTGCTTCAGCCGGCTCTATCAGCAGCCTATCATGAATTCTGCGAGGAAAAGTCCCGTTTTGATGTCCACAAGTGGCATCTCCATTTTCAGAGTTGCCAACGGTACTTCCTGAATTACGCACAACACACAGATACCGTCAAAGCCCTCGCATCCTCAATTAATATTAAACTTCCTCATCAGAAACATCTCCTATTCGACGCGTCTTCCACTACAGCATCACAAAATAGCTACTCAAGAGCCAATGGACCCACTCATGCGCGGGAAGTTTCATTGACCCCTTATCTGCGACGCCTCATAGCCACAGGAAATGACAACCCAGAGACACTACGCACCTTCTTTGGAGACACTTGGTTCCATGGAATTGGACCTCTACATGAGATCGAGAGGCGTAACTATCTGTTTGCGTCGAACAGCACAAACTTGACGGCAACAAAGCAAGCATACGGCATCTCAGACGAGGAAACGGTTCCTTTCCTGAGTACACTTAAGGGAATCACAGAAAAAGAGCTGGAGTTTGCTGATTCGAGTTGGAATGAGTGGACTTCTATGCAAAATTGGACATTGGGACCGCGAGCTTCGGCTTCGTCGGGAAGTAGCGCAGAAAGACGCTGAAACCAGAGAGCTTTAAAGTAAGATGGATCTAAGCGAAAGTAAAAGGAAGGGCAAGCGGGAGCACACTACTATAAGTGGAAGAGAGAAGTGCGATAATCACCTTAGCTATAAACTGCCACAGATAGAGGCTAGCTGAGACCATAAATAATTGTGGTCCTTTGCGGTCACTATACGAATTATCACTCCATGTCAAAGACAGCCCACATTAAGGGCCTACATAGAGCTGTGTCAACTGAAAGGCTGGAGTGGTTATTCAAGGTCAAAGATGTCATCACGAAGTCTTGTAAATATGGCCTAAACTACACAGACACGCGTTCTGTTAATTGGACACACGCAAATCTCGCATATGTTGCGCGCGAATATCTCAATAACTTGTGAACTAAAATTTGTAAACCTGAGGGTCCCAGAATAAGGTCATTCAGATTAACTAAAGTTTTGGTTCTTATTTTGTGCGTTGCAGATAAAATCACTACAAAAAATTTTATTAAAATAGGTGAGTGTGGCTTCAAATTGACCTCGTTTAAAACTTCCCTAGATCCGCTTAAACTTTCTCTACCAGGCGGCGTATGTGTCGATTAAGAGAATCTGTGTTGATTTCCTTAGTAGTTGAGACCATAATTCACTAACAATCTTGGTTAGGGTGACCCCGCCGGACAATAATAAATTATATGTGTACGAGTATGTATGTCTAAATCTTTCTTTCGTTACATTTTATTCTTAAATTCATCAGTATGGAGACATTGCCCTTTGAGCTTTTACGTGAAATCGTCTCTTATTTTGATGATTGCATATCCTTGTATAATCTATTGCGCGCATCGCCAGCTATCTCCCGCCAGTTTAACCACAATGGTCTTCAGCTTACACGTATTGTCTTCTCCAAAGATAACATGTGTGATCAAATTCGGGAAACAATCTGCCTTATAGCCATGCTCGACTCTCACCTCTTTGCATATCCGAGCATGGACACCTTTGTCGCCAACTTCATCCACTTAACAGTCAAGGATGTATGCCCACCACGACCAGGCCACCCACGTCCGACAAGTCCTCCAAACGACTTACCTGACAACACTCCTATTCAGACAATTCGCCGAATTCTCTCTCTACACGTGCAAATAGTTCATTTAATTGTGGCTTGTCTTGAGTATTACTTGGAAAAATTCAATACTCTTCAACCGGAGAATATATCCGATCCTGAGACTCAGTATTCAAGAGACCTCAAGAAGGATCCGCCGTGGACTCAAAGATTCAAAAGTTTTAAAGTCCCTGTGAGTGATTACGGCCCACCAGTCTGGGAAGAGCAACAGCGTGTTTCTCGCGCTCTTTGGAGAATTCAATTATTTTATGATTTGTGTACTGCTGCTAGCCAATCTCGGCTCGGTTGGTCTGCTGAAGATATAATACGATTGCAACATATGAGAGAACATGAACTTTTCGTCAAGTGGAGTCATCATTATGAAGCGGAAGAAATCCAAACTGTTATTGAATATCTAGACTATACACGGACAGCAAACCTTTTCGTCTCTCATGACCCCGGTGGCAGCAAAAGTGACATCAGCAGTAGCGGCAGTAGGAGCTCTCAACGATTGCCATTTCTTCGGCATCCAGTCAAACAAATGTGGACAACGTCGAGAAGACCTGATCCGGAGCCAGTGACTCAAACTTACAAGATTGATTCTGGTACACTTGGGTTACGACAATGGCAATTACTGTCAACGACGCGCTTTTCACCTTTGCGCACTATCAAGTTTGACTTTTATCGACAGTTAGGGGTTGCTTTTTGGTGTAAAGAGAGAATTCAAGCGATCGGGTCAAGCCCTGTGAATCGAAAAGGCACAGGTATCAGGCCTCTCAACTCATCACTATGGCAATTCGCCTGGCGAAGTATCTTGGATCGACGCGAGGTGGAGGAAGTAGAGCAGAGACTACAAAAGGAGTGGGAGGAGCGAAATCCCAAAGATTAAAGCCGTTCTCATTTAACATGCTACTTTCCCTGTTTCTAGCGCTCTTCGTGTGTCCGCGACGAAAATCAGTATATCTAATCATGTCCTAACCTTGCTTTGCGTCTTTGNCTCCCAAACCCACTCGACCTAACTCCGGCAGCGTCTCTCAGACGCGCCCAATCAGTCAAACATCAATTGGATCCACCACGGTTTCCACCGCAAAAAGGAGATTCAGTTTCTGTCCCAGGGTGCCAATCGGCGCCGTAAGCTCGAATTATTCTCGCTCATCCAGATACTAACTGATTTCAACTGCGCAATACCCAGTTGCGCCTTGTACTGCGCTAACAGGTACGCACTTCTCGTCCAGACCGGACCGGATCCTTGGTGAGTTAATCACCAACCACTCCTGAGTAGTTCGTAGGCAGGCCTGGTCTTTGTGACAACATATCGTGTTAGACCTGTCCATTTTTATCATCCGTAAGTCTTTCAGGTGTAGGTAACGACAGGTGAAATACGCAGCACTGGGTTTTGATGTAATATAGGGTAAAGGAGCTCAAAGTGGAATCCGGCTATCAGATATATATCTACAAGCCTGGGTTCCATCCAGGAATTTCATTTCCGGTCCTCATAAAAACCCCCTGGAAGATGCATGGTTCTACGATAGATTCAAGAGAATGTGGCAATTTTATGAATTAATTTTCGGTGCGGCAAAACACTCCGTGACGTGTAGGCCGTGGCCATGGCGCTCAAGAACTGCACAATAGCTGAGATTGAAAAGGGGGATTGTGACATCGCAGCCTCGCAATGCTTGTGGGGCGACGTCATTTCCACATTAGGTCTGATTGGCGAATGGAAGATTGACCGAAGCTTCCTATCCCCATCCTCAGACATTGGACGATACAGTTTGTTGTTGGATCCCAATTATTCACACACCTTTTGGCATCTGCAAAAAAGCAAAAACCAGTCCTTTTATTAGAGGCGTTCACCACCCCAATGGTAAGTAGCTATATTCTATTTCCCCCCGCGATTTCATCATACTCGCCAGTTAAGATGGGCTATCTCCGACGAGGAGTCTTCATACTAACCTAAAGAAGGCAGGTATGGTACCTTCCGCATCGTCTACATGCAGCAAGCAGCTGTTGGAATAGCTTGTTTTATTATTCCCGGGCGTAATAATTGGTTGGCTGCGACGGGCCTTCACAACCCTTCGAATTCGACTTTACGCGAGGTGAGTAGATGAGGCTTTATCTATGCCTAGCCCCGGCGACTGATAACTAGTCCGTATTCCCAGTTAACTGTCGCAGTCAGAATGCTTTCGTTCTGAGCAATAAAATTGTTCATGATGTCATCAACGCCGTCAACGTTCATAACAGACTCGGCCAGCATCGCGTCATTCAATCGTGGCCCTTTGATATCAACATTTGTGCCTCCTGCATCATGCTTGTCTACACTTACTTTTCAGAACCAGATGTATTTCGGTCATCATGGCAACAATTTATATGATCCAGCCTGCCTCCCCAGTGCTACCGTGGATACCAACCATCTCGACTGGGACATTTATTATTGTTAGTTATATCATTTAATTTGAGATCCTGGGGTGCTGAAATCTAGCAGATAGCCCTGCACAATGCCCACTCGGTTGGTCAACTGCGGTAACGATATCCAACGTCTTTACGGGCTATGGATCCACCACTCTCTACTTAGGACCTGATACCACTGCTGCGGTGTGCTGTCCATCGTAATGATTCCGTCCATAACCGTTGATACGGGAACTTTCTGACTCGATTTAGCGGTTACGCGTACGAAGATTTGGATCATCAATGCTCATCAGGGTTTGCTTCAACAGAAACGACTCTTACTTATTTCTCCCCAACTCAAAGAAGCGACGGCGTCTGGGTTCGGGGAGAGGCAACAACAGACACTGAAGTTCCATATAAAGCCTACTGGTCTCAGAACAGTTACTATAATATTTGGGGGGATGGCATTCCTGTGTGGTGGGAGAGTTCTGATTTATCGAAATTCGCTGGTGCGACAGCTACAACGTCGTCGACGATAACAACAACAACAGCATTGACCTCATCATCCTTGTCATCCTCATCAAGCACATTGACACTAGACTGGCCGGACCGTAGTCTCAAATACGGTCCGGTCCGGTCTGGACCGAAAATTTTCGGTTCAGTCTCAGTTTTTTGAGACCGAACCGTTTAACAGTCTCCATTTTTGATTCAGACCGGACCGTGTACGGTTCGGTCTTAGATTTTTGAGACCGAACCGTTTAACAGTCTCCTTTTTTTTTTTCAGACCGAACCGTAGTCTACGGTCCAGCCCGCATATTTTTTTTAAAAAATTTAAAATTAAAAAAATCAAAAAATTATAATATTAATTGAAAAAAAAAATTGTAAAATTTTGAGACCGTACGGTCTTTTTCAGACCGGACCGTGCAAACCGAACCGTACGGTCTAGTGCTAATATACGGTCTCCCATATTTATTTCAGACCGGACCGTAGGACTACGGTCCGGTCTCATATATTTGACTTGAGACCGTAGACCGTTCAGACCAGACCGTACGGTTCGGTCTGAGCTCCAGACCGAAAAAAAAGACCGTGGGCCAGCCCGGACCGGACCGCGGCCAGTCTAATTGACACTGGGTAGCGAAACTTTCCCTACGTCAACGTCTACATCGACGCCCACGAACCTTCCCATTTCAAGGAATGGACTGTCGCCAGGAGCAAAAATTGGAATTGGAGTGGGCCTTCCGATAGGTCTGATTGCCATAGGAGGCATTGCATTTGCATTTTATACGCGAAACCGTCGAGGAGTCAGGGCTGCCACTGCAGAACTACCAAACACTGCCGTAGACAACTTGGAAGTGACCATGCAACAACAACCATACGAAGTTATAGCTGAATTGCATTCTGACTACCGTCCGCAAATACACGAAATTGATACCAGCTGATATAATGGGATCTGGACGCTTTTCGATATTATGAAAAGAAGCAGCGGTGCACAGAGCATCTCTAGCATGAGGGCATTACGAGAAGGACTCGATATACCTTCTACCGGAAAAGGGGTCTATTCTGCTCTTAAAAGCGATTATTGGTCTTTAGATTTGTAGTAGAACAACCATTACACTATGCCCTCTTATCCCCTCTACTGGCAGCACCCGCAGCCTCTTTGTCAACGGCCAACAGCTTTTGTATCGCTGGCCGATTCACGCAGCGGTCCCACCAAGCACTCACAGCTTTGCGACTGGTGATAATATTTCCGTATCCACATGCGAAAAGCCTCTGGATTAGGGGAATGTAGTAGATATCTACGAGACTGAATTCATTTCCAGCCATGTAGTCTTTGTGGTGCAAGAGATCTTCTGCAATGTCGAAAAACATCTCGACTGATCGCAGTGCATCTGAGACAATGGCGTCATCGGGAGGTAGCCCTATGAATCTTTTGGCAAATTTCTCGAATGCGATTCTACCTGCAGGCTCTGCGAAGTAGAGAATTTCTACGCTCTGCGCCTGGTCGAACAGTGCCACAGCTTCAATGTCGGAGTCGGGGGGTAGAAGTGGGAAGGAGTATTTCGTTGCGAGGTATTTGCAGATTGCTCGACTCTCGTAGAGAGTGAACCCCTCGGCGGAAACTAGTGCAGGTATTTTACCCCATGGGTGGCGTTTCTTGTGTTCTGTGGACTGTGTGCAACGGCGTTAGCTCCTACCAGAAACAGTCGCTGCGGGCAAGGGAACAAATATTTCAAAAAAGAGAGAGGAAATCTTTAGCCTCGTGACATTTTGCTGACCAAGGTGAAGCCGCATCATCTTCCAAGAGAAACTGATTACCAACCTTCTGCTCCCCCTTTTGAAGGTTGAGAGGCACCAGTTCATAATCCGTAAAGCCGCCTTCGGCGAGAGTTAGGCGGACACGATCCGTGTTGGTCGAACCGCGAGAGCCATACAGAGTAAAAGCTGGCATTTTGGAGCTATATAGTAGTTTGGACGCGAATCTAGGGCTATTTAGCAGCCTCGACATTATAAGTACTCATTTCGAGAAGTATCGGGCCAGCCACTCTTTATATAAAACCGAAGACATCTTGCCAAGAGCAGGAGCTAGCTGTATCAATAGACCCTGGATGCCTCCACTTCTCTCCAGATAATTGGGATTCGGAACGCGGCCACATCCCCGCGGCGTTGATGAAGCATGAGGTCCTTTTCCAAGAGCACATATGGTTGGCGGGCTCGCTCTCGCTACCAAATCGAGCTAGCGCCGAATGCTTCTCGATCCTCAGCTAATTATAGAGCGAGTCCAACTCGCATTTTTGAGGGCCTGGTGATGAATCATGCTGCATCATTTGATTTGTCCGCTCGGATTTCTTGCTTGCCATGATACTCCCTCTCGTCTGAAGGGAGTTGCGCGACAAGCGTGACTACTCCAGCCTCGGCCCAACGATGGCCGGAAGCGTTGTCGCCCGCAAAGGGAACATTAAATGTAGAACAAAGGTGAAAACTGGTTGTGTAACCTGCAGGTCAGTCATAGCGGACGGATCCCTTTACAGCTCTCGCTCCTGGATCGTGAATCTAGAGGGAGGCCAACGCTGCAGTAATCGTGCTCAAACAGTAATAGAATTAGGAAAGTCAAATGCGACGAGAATAAGCCGTTTTGCCAAAAATGTGTCAACACTGGTCGTACTTGCGACGGCTACGAGTCCCTCTTCAGATACTTTCCCAATCAGCCCGTCAACAGCGCTCGTACTAGCGGCATCAAGACAGACCTTGATTTGCAATCCATGCGTCCCATCTCCATTGGAATCACCCCTCAGGACATCGCCCTTCTAAATCGGTACTTCTCAACCAAAACCGTGTTCGACGTGAAGCTGAGCTGTGATGAAGAAGCCAGGCAAGTCCTCCGGGCCAGCTTGACTGACCCGGCTATACAACACGCGGTCTCATCTCTCAGAACTCTTCGGGAAGATTTCGAGTTATCCGAAGACGGTCCCACATCTGTCACGCAGCAGACCCCGAGCTATTACTATGGCCTTCAGCAATACAGTATGGCTTTGAGAGGCCTTGCAGATAAATTGGCATCTCCGGGCCCCGACAGATTGAAGTCAGCATTACTTTGCTGCCAGATCTTCATCAGCATTGAGCAAGTGCGGATGAATTACGCCGCTATGGCCCAACATATCATTCAGGGCCTCAGGATCATGTACGAGTACCGGGCAAGGCCAAATTTTACTTCAGCGGACACATTGGTGCCAGCACATCATAATCAACTACCCTTCCTGGATGTTTTCATTATTAAACTGTTTGCTGCACCATGTAAATTTGCGGATCCTCCAGCAACAGCCGACATGAACGGGGAAACGATGTCTGTATGTTTGAGTTCACCTCGTCAACACCTTGTTGAATCTCACCGCCTTCGCACGATTGCGCCTGACATGCGGACAGAGCTTACAAGAATCGCTGCGTTAACGCTTGAATTCCTCAGAAAAGTGTCGCAAGTCGAATCAGTAGAAACCGCTCTTCGACTGCTATCCGAGAAAGCAGCTCTGTTGGAGTCGTTAGAATCCTGGCTCAGTGACCTTGAACACTCACGGACAGAGATCGGATCCCCCGACCCTGAGACTATCTCAGTGTCTTTCTTGCGCTTCTTCCATCTAGTACTGAAGATAGTTCTATTGGGGGGACTAAATTCCTCAGCAGATCTTTATGCCGAGCTGCGGACTGAGTACGATCGATTGCAGGGTGTAGCCAACAATGTTAATGAAAGAGTCCGGGCTTATAGAATGTGCAGTGAGACTAGTGGTGGTCCAACTGAGTGCTCTGCAGTGCGCTGAGATTTATGGCAAAGCGGCGTAATCTATCCTAGCCATGCACCTGATCCTTGTCTTCTCACAGGCAATGGGATCCGCGAACTCCATTGCTAGAAATCGAGCAAGAGAAGGCCAGCGACACTATCGAACGCAACCTGGTGCAGTTAAGCTAAAAAAAGAAGAAAACCAGGTCCGCAGGCCTCCGAGCGTCAAATTGCATGCGCCTTGCAATTGAGGCATATAGATCGAACAACACAACTTAGCGGATGACTGTCTCTGAACCGGTCACCTTCATCTAGCTTCTTTACGGGTTGTCGAAATGGGCGGTGATATAAGGCCTGCGAGTCACTTTCCTCCGTTAAGCGTCTTTGCAGGACATCCTCAAGCCTCCAGCACCAGGGGGGTGCAGTGGATTCCACTAAAATGAGAGCGGTATTGTCTTGGCAGGTAAATATAATTATATGGGCATTTGTACCAGACTGTCGTCAGTAGATAGAGCGTAGAATTCCCGTTGTATATTGATATAATTTACAGCCGGACTTATTTATCAAAGCCGAGTCAAGCTACGGCTTGGAATCTCTACACGTTGTGAATGTATCAAAAGCCTGCGCTTTGTCTCTGGTATTTACTTACCACCGTCGACACCTAGCTACGAGTATCGACAGATATAACGTGATTCCCATTCTATCGACTACCAAAATTTACGGCAAAATCAACAAAAAATGCACATAATTCCAGCATCAGAGATACAAAACCACGTGAGCGTCACGCGGAAAGCACTACAGGCAGCTGTGGGGGGTATAACGAGGCTTTTATTCACCAGTAATACGACAGAGACCGGGCATAACGGGAACAGCGATTACGAAACACGGCGTCTTTTCAGCTTTTCAGAAAATAACAATAAACCATCAACTCACTTTGGCAATTCTTTTCCGATGCAAGACGTTCCTCTAGCTAGCTAGAACTGATACCATCGATGGTTGAAGATACATTAACTCCATGGCGCGGCTTGTGGCGAGATCACAGCCAGTCGCGATACCAGAGCCTGGTCTTGACGCTAAGCAGTTACCAGGCTCTGTTCCTGTTAGCTATCCTGAGCGCCTTCATAGCATATACCCAGACAATGGTATGGATCATTATCCGCTTTTTAATGATCCGCATCTATTCGCCGAATCGTCTCGATGATTCGGAAGATCCAAAATCACTGCGAAACCTGTCGCAGGCACGGGCTCTTAAGGTCCTGCTATTTAAAGAAGAGATCCGAATCGATGATAATACTATGACTCCGATCTCGAAGTGGTTCGGGATAGCTGCGATATCGAACATACTTGTCTTCATCCTGTTAGGGGCCTTTGTTCCATATTATTTGACTGGCAGCTCCGGACCTAACCAAGTCCAGTCCCAGACGACACTCAACTGCACAGATTCCAGTGGAATTTCCACGAATGCAATGCAGCTGGCCGTATCCTTCTATGTGCAGTGTCTTCTGAATTCCTCAGCAGATACGAGTGCCTGTGGAGGATACGCAGGCCGAATGGTTGAGAATCGACAGCATCTAAACTTCAGCCTCGATCCGGAATGTCCTTTTGAGGAAGGAAGTTGTGCTTTTTTTAGTCGTACCTTCAGGCTGCCGCATGGGCAATCTTTCCATGTCGAAGGGATCAATAAAGCAGTGCGATTCGCGTATCTGGATATGCAGCCCGCAGACTACGGTCTCAACGCAGACAGCAGGGTTCGACAAAGCCATAGTCTCACTTGTGCACCGCTCATGGTTAACAAGTTTCGAATTCCGTTTAACTGGAGCGTACCTAACAGTAACAATGTGACAGTATACTGGGTTGGCTATCCTCCTGGCTCGTTCAATGCCAGTGAAAAGTACACGACTGACGGCGAATCGAATGTGTATCACAATCCCCCTCCTCTGTTCTCAGTAAACTTGGATCTCACGTTTACCTTATATGAGTTGACTTTGTATCGTTACTTGACCGACTACGATCTGGGTATGAGGATTGAGAACTACCATTCGAGGCTGCGTCGTAATGACAGCGATGCGTTCCTGGTACGATTCACGTATGGGACACTTCTAGGGGACTCTCTCCTCGGCCTCCCAAAGTGGGACCCTGCTTTCGCATTCGTTCACGAACCATCTCTCATGTTGCGTGGCGCGTCAACGACGGTGTTGGGCTGCTTTGAACAATACCAGTTATGCTTCGATGACATATGCACGAGCTGGACAAGTGGAGAAGATGCTATAAGCGGGCTGGCTCAGTCTCTGCAGTCGCACTACAGCTCTGACACGCTATCAGAGATTATCGATGTTCATGAGTTGCTTATTCGAATATCGAAACTCCAAAACTTCATGAAGTCACATAATGGCTCGCCATCATTAATGCATTCCATCCACAACAAGATACCGCAACGTGATATGCGTCCAGGGGATCAGCCTAAGGCCCCGGACCAGTGGTACTGGGAGGTGCGGTCATGGTTTGAGATATCCCTCCTCGCAGCTAAGCTAAGTCTGCTTGAGAGTTCGCATTGGACAGAGACAGGTACCAACTTAGCATCTAATCACTCCGAGGCCAATGACGATGCTGGCCAGCTATGCAACAAGGTATTGTTTCTCGATGATAGCTCTACGAATATCACTTTCATTGAATTGGTGACAATTTCAAGTGGGCTTTTGGTAATTTGTCTGATTGCTTCCACGGGATCAATAATCAAGGCAATCAACTCTGTTTGGGAGAAGGTAATCAAACCCGTCTGCGAGAAGGGGGTGAAGAAATATCAAAGGGTAAGAGCTGCCTTCAAAATATTACGAAACGATTTGCTTCGTAAGCTTCAGATATCCTGGACTCTAGTTCGTACAGATAGTAAACGAAGGGTTAAGGGACCGAAATTAAGTTTTCGGAATATTTTTTCACTAAGTCGTACACCAAGGACCAGTGATTTTAATGATGATGGGATACTATCCCTGCGGGAGGTTGCGATGGAGGATTTACCTAACGCTACTGATTCTGGTTGACTGTTCTGGGATTTTATGCGGTTGTGAATATTTGTATTTGCAGATTTAAACTCGAGGACTGAAAACTTCTAAACTTAAAGTAGAAAAAAAAGAAGCATTCCTGCGACAATCTCAGAAACGCCTTTTATTTACCTGCTCCATTTAATAGATTATTACATTAAGTGAATTGAAAACACAAGAGCACTCCTACATCATAGATCTTGGTGTTAATCATAAATACGATGCTTCTCTTCGCTTTTGTTCCCGAGATGTTGGGTTCAACAGACGCCATTTCTCAACTAAACGGCTCATAAATGAAATATCGGTCTTGACACAATCAGAACCAAACGGCATTGATTCCACCTCAGGCTCGCAGCCGTCATAGTGAACATTTGCTGATCTCCTCCAGTCTCAAAATTTTATAATTTTTTTTTTCAATTAATATTATAATTTTTTGATTTTTTTAATTTTAAATTTTTAAAAAAAATATGCGGGCTGGACCGTAGACTATGGTCCGGTCTGAAAAAAAAAAAGGAGACTGTCAAACGGTTCGGTCTCAAAAACCTAAGACCGAACCGTACACGGTCCAGTCTGAATCAAAAATGGAGACTGTTAAACGGTTCAGTCTCAAAAATCTGAGACTAAACCGAAAATTTTCGGTCCAGACCGGACCGGACCCTATTTGAGACTACGGTCCGGCCAGTCTATTAACAACTGGACTCTGGCTCGCCTTTCCAGCCGTGATCGGACATACCGGAATATACACGCGTACCCTCTTCCACCATTCCACAACTCCATGATCACAAGCCGGGGCATTTTTTGGGCAGCCGCTGCGGCAGCTCGGATTAGTTCGTCATAATCCGAGGGGGTTAGGGAGTAAGAGGTCATGGTAAGAATTTCCAAGTTTTTCCATTCGATCTTTTTATCAAATGCTGTTGGATTTTTCCCTGGCCAAAAGTCATGGAAGAAGTCTTTGGCATCGACATTATGTGATGCGTGCAATTCGTCAAAATTCCGACTTGACTTGGCAAGGGCTCTGCCAAGAGCTGGTGAGCGCTTTCGAAGTATGTGTTCACGGAACATGGCATGGGCATCTTCATATATCGAAACCATCTGTAGACTCCTTCGTCTAAGCTCAAATAAATCTAGAAACAGAAAATAATTGTCTTGGTCTCGTAATGTTTTACCGGAATAATTCTTTGTGTTGATCCCTCTCCATGTTTCGTACGTAAAGTGTTCAAGCCGCGTTAAGGACCGGAAGAGGAACCTCAAGGCCTTCACTACTGAAAATGCTCGATAGAACTGTCTGCGGATTACCAGTCCTTGAACGACTCTGACCCTGGGCAGTCTCATTCTTGTTTGTCTCGCACAAGAGGCGCTGAAGTCTAGTTTGAGACCGTCCGGAGGTCCGAGGATCCTTGTTTTGACAGCATCCGTCAGCCGCCGGACTCGTTGGCGGCTTCTCCATTCGTACCAATAATGGGCCTTGTCAGCAGGAATCTAGCGAGGCTTATCTGTGGCGGCTGCGGTATGGTTGATCCGCCATGCCAGTTCTTTGGCAAAGTGTTCGGGGTCATTTGGAGAATGGGCGCTCAGCTCCAGCGTGATCCCCTGGCAAGTCTTGCAATCCCAGGTAGATAAAATGGAGAATAGATCCCAGATGGCATTGGTGAAGATCAGATTGTTCCTCCTGATCTCCTTTGGGGACTCTTGCTTCTTGCAAGACTTGCAAGTGTACTTGGGAAGTTCTAAACGTAACCAGATCCACTGTATTTTTTCTCTCCTGGAACCTTTTACGATCTTGTCAAAATCGTGCATATCCGACTGATTTAACGTAAGGGCTTGGAAGGTGACGCTTTCAAAGTGCTGTTTCCATTCGCGGCAAACGATGGCATAGGTAGCTTGGTGTGTAGGTTGCTGTTTCGGAAAGACCCGATAGTATTTCCGTTCATCTAATAGCCCTAATATTCTGCGCCGCAGCTCCGGAGGGAGGCGTCCCCAAAAGCATGGGGATTTCTCACTTTGCTGAAGAGACATTTTTGGCCATCACATGGGGAAGGATATCAGTTAGTAGAATTTGGAATGCACTGTGAAAAGGCTTGGTGAAAAAGTAACGAGTTCAAACACATTAAATTGGAGTTCCTGGGTATAATGTAATATTCCCGCTTCAATTTCTGTATAGAATCAGAGACCAGTGATGAATCACATGGCCGATTCATGGTTGGACTAGTTGATTCGTGACTCGATTACCCACAGCGCTTTATGGAGATTCCAGAAACTATTTCAACTAATATTGGGAAACTGAATTCTAAAAATTGTTTTCGTGGCTTGATTGCGAAGTAGTGACTGCTCACGGTGAACATGGCAGTCCCATAGGTTGAAATCTCCAACACGGGATCGGAGACAGTCATCTAACATTGTGTCCTCAGGCACTAGGCACAAGACGATGATGGATGATCAGGTTGAAGAGAAAAATACCATCGATCGTTACGGCCTCCTTGGCGTTTTTTCCAATTGTACCAACGGAGGAGCATAGTCGCATGGGGTAAGGTGAGGGTGGCTCTCAGCTGAAACGCACATTTCGCGCATGCTACCCCCCAAAACAAACAATAAGCAATAAACTGATGCAGCGTTTAGATAGTCATCCAAAACCGGATTAATACATTCAGCTGTGATACTGACGCAGGATGATGTGTGGCACAAAGTATTCTGGGCCAGATGCTAACCTTCTAATGTCAGGCTTAGCTGAAGGTCTAAGCAGCCAGAAAGGACACCGGACTCAGCCTCTCGAGAGATGAAGAGCATTCTAGACTGCGCCACACGGAGGCAGAGGACATCCCAGTTCAAGTTACTCGCAGGGCCCGCATGTGGGACACTAGTATGATTGCAGCTAACCAAACTTCAGACCCTTGGATGTGCACAGCCGCTGGCGATACCCAGGGCTGAAATAAGGAATAGGCAGATCTCCCAGGCTTTCACATACATATGAAAACTTCAGTTCTCCTCAACGACATTGAAATTCCATCTCAAGACTATTCAATCCTGCCCCAAGTGACGGGATACATCTTGTGTTAGCCATGCAGAAAGACTCATACTATACGCACAGTCCTGTTCGGCATGGCGGCTTTCGCATCTTTATACTCCAGCCTGGAGGCCCCGATGATCCAGTTTCCCTGCGTATGTCGACGAGTAGGGAATATTCAGGCTCCTACAATGCGATTTCCTGGGCATGGAAGTACCCTATCGAGATAAGCTCAGTATATATTAATGGTCGACCTTTTGACATTCCAATCGAGTTGTATTCTATGCTTGTTGCGGTGCGATCACCAGTCCACGAATCTGCCTTCTGGGCCGATGCAATATGCATCGATATGGAAGATATAGAGGAGCGCTGCAATATGATTAAATTGGTTAGGGTCATCTACACCAAAGCATCCAGAGTCTGCATCTGGCTAGGCGACGAGGACTTCACAAGCAAGAGCGGTATAGACTTCATTCAACGTTGCAGTTCTATCGATGATCTAGATGATGTTGTCCGAGGGGACAGGTACACCAATTTATGGAACGCAGTTCTGTCTCTGATGGGTCGTCGCTGGTTTTCCCGGACGTGGGTCATTCAAGAGATTGCTGTTGCACGGAAGGCTACAATGTTTTGCGGTTCCGACTCAGTAACGTGGAACGAGTTCGAGGCCTGTGTTGCTCTTCTAAAAAAGAGATCTCTTCTTTATCCCCAAACATATCAGATTGAGACCTTACCAGCATGCCAGCTAGTAAGTATCGTCCGGCAAGTCTTCGACAGGAATGACAAGGAAGAAATAATTGCGCCTCGCCTTTCTCTGCAGACCCTTGTAACACGACTGTCGAGCTTCCAAGCCACCGATGATCGAGATCGGATATATTCTCTGGTTGGAATTGCGTGTGACACAGGTGTATGGTCCGATGATATCCCTCAAGAATTCCTTGCAGACTATAGCAAGACATTTGCCGAAGTTTGCGATCAGTTCTTCCTATTCTGTGTTGCTAGAAGTGGCTCCCTAGATCTCCTCTTTCAACCATGGGCACCTACAAAACTCCGAGATAATCTTTCTGCATGGATATGTACAATAGACACGACTCCGTTTGGCGTCTACTCTGGAAAGTCTCATCCAGTACGATTGAATGCAGATTCATTTGTAGGACTCTCTGGAGAACCCGAACTCTACCATGCCTCAGGAGATATCAAGGCTGCGGAAGTTCAGATCATCAGGAGTGGTGAAGCGCTGTTATGTCGTGGCCAAAGAGTAGACATCATTGGGGAAACAACACCCGCAGCTGTTTCAGGACTCATCCCAGCGGAGTGGCTTAATCTAGGCATGGGGTCAGACTCGAATATCCCAGAAGACTTCTGGCGTACTCTGATAGCGGATCGTGATATACAAGGCCATCGTCCTCAACAGTATCTCCAGCGTTATCTTGAGCAGGCTTTCCTCCAAGATCGAGGCAAGGACCTAGACTTGGATCAAATGCTGAGGGAGAGACCGTTTTCAGTTCTTGCGCCAACTTTATCAAGAGTTCAAGCGGTCACATACAATAGGCGACTAATCAGAACGGAAAATCGTGGCTGGCTCGGATTAGTCCCCGCCGCGGCACAAAAAGGAGACGGTGTGTACATTTTAAGTCACTTGAACGTTACGGCTGGCGGCTAATGATTGCTACAGCGGTCTACATTCTGCACGGGTGCTCGGTTCCGCTTATTCTTAGGAAACAGTCCGATGGCCAGACCTTGCTTGTAGGAGAAGCTTACATTCACGGTATTATGGACGGCGAGGCTTTGAATGTTAGAGAGAACGAGGATATCTTAATTGCGAAATCCAGGATCCCAAACTACACATTTTCAACCCCTAAGTTCGAAAAAGACCTTCAAGCCAGCATTGAAGAAGTTTCTGAGGAGAAAATATTAGAACATGAGGAACCCACACCGTTCTTACGGTTGATGAAAGATCTCCAGGACAGCGAGGAGCTTAGCCTCCATCCTCAGCAGTTTTATAGCCAACAATTAGATGCCTTTGAGCCGAATTTTGTCTGCCGAAAATATCAGCTCCGCTGGAAATGTGTACGTCAAGGTTCCAAGTATGTGTAGGCAGTGTGATTCGCGCTGACTGGAAGATAGGCTTGCGGACATAGAGGCCAGGACATCATGACCGAGTATCGACAAGGGGAAATGCAGGTGCTTGTACAAATTCTGAGAGCAGAGGGTGTCTCTGTGGATTTGGAGAGAGTGGGAATCGATGACCCTATTATAGATTTCTTCAAGCAGCTGCTCTTAAGTATTTGGATCATTTTGGTAAATGAGTTAAATGACCTGAAACAATTTCGTAGACCGCTAGCCACGGACTTAAAGGAAAACGAGTACGAGCCACTCGAAGTTGAGGAGCCTGGTATATCAATTCAATCCGAATTGGAGAAAAAACCCAGCCCAGAACCGCGAACGCCTACAATACCTACAGGATTTGCTAACGAAAAAGCAGAAGAAGAGGGGTTTACTACATCAGCGAGGGCTGAAATGGACGAGAAGTACAGTCTCAAATCACGAAGATCACCAAGTCAATTCGCGCAACCCTTTTCTCAATCATCAGCTGCAGGACCGATACATGCAGCGGCCAACAATCCTAATACAGAGACACCCAATCCCGGTGTAAGCTCAAGTAGCGGAGCCGAAGCTGGAACCTATCCCCTCATGCCTCAAGCTCCTAGTCGGGCGGCGATTTCGGGGACTGTGGCTCCTAGTCGCTCTTCGAACACGCCCGGAGGCACCCAGCTTGGGGTCACTTCTGCAGGACAGATTGAAACGCCTGCACAGCCAATACCCTATCATTTTGATGTGTTCTATTTGCTCCTGTGTATTAAAAATTCCCGCTACCTTACGCAGTGGACTCCTCTAGACGTGACTTATTCCAGGCGGGAGCAGTCGTTGTTTGAGGCTATGGTGCAGGAGTATCGGAAATTCAAACGCAGGAAGGCCTGGTTCTGGGCTACTCGATATGTCAGCATTAAAGATGTCATAGCTATTAAATTCATAAAGGTGAGTAGAATTTCAATATCATTTTCGAAGCTGCTTTGCACGATGTCTAACCAGGATTGTTTTCTTGAATAGTTTGTTCTCTTGGAAGGCCACGATATTGATAGTCCTGAAGAAAATGAAATTCCCGGGGTTAACGATAGGCATTATCGTATGGATCGATCTCGACTTGGCAACCGGCCTCCGTACTCACCGACCTTTATGATGCATAAATTCACCAGCCCAAAGAAGTGCGTACACGGGACGGAGATGTGGGCGCGATTCCCGAAGCGTTGGGGCCAAACCCCCTTCAGGGGGCAGGCACCAGACTTCGACTCTGCTTGGGGATTATTACTCCAAGAGGGATTCAGCCCGAGGCGTGTCCTTTTTGTAGTAGTGGTCTCCTGTATCCTAAGTATGGTCTTGAGCATCTGTTGGGCCCGTTTCCATAGTGTTGGGGATGCTTTTGCTATTGGGGCTACTAGTCTGACTCTGGTGGCGACTTTCCAAGCTTTCTTGAGCTGGTGCGATGCACATTAGTTTGCCCTTATATAGGCCTTTGAGCATAAACGTACGCAAAGGATAGATTTGTGGGAGTGGAATCACATACGCTCTGCATCTCTTGCAATGTCTGCGTGGGTTTCCGTGTTATCCTAACCACTACATCGTCCGTATTTGCATGGGCTCCGGTTGTAACGGTAAGAGTTGAATAGCGGACTGCGAAACCTGCCATTGTATCAAGCATGGGCGCTCCTTAGCTCTGCAATGTGAGGACAGGTTGCAGATCACAACTCACGCTCTTGCGCTCGTCCTCCTAGATACCGCTTTGCGGCTCTATCCAACACATGGAGGAAGCACATAGCAGCCGCTGTGAAGACCCGGCACCACACTGCCCGTATCGATGCCTAAACTATCACGGGCCTCATCTTGCAGACTCCACAGATAGCCTAGTTCGTTTAATACAAATTAAGATCATTCCTACAAAGCTACAACTGCCAGAAATCCGCAAAACTCATTCCACCAAGCTGGCTCAGGCCAAACCAGACCAGAAGCTGGCTGTAATTATACTGACCTTCTGCTACTGGGAAAGATCATACGACTGTGGATATTGCAGACACCATGGGAGACAGTAGCTCGCCGCTTGAAGGGACTGACAAGCGGCGATTTCTTCCCGATCGGCAACACTCGTACTGACAGCTGTGAGGTGCGTGCTCAACTGCGCGGAAGGTGTCTGTGAACAACAGGGCACGTATGCCAAAGGATGCACAGCAGACGCGTCCCGCCGAAAAGACCAAGATCCAAAATTGTAAACCGTTTTGCGCATAAGAACAGGCTTCTGACCTCGAAATACACGACCGCTGTTTCCGTCACAGAATCTCCCCAATCAACACTTGGGTCCTCAGGCACTAGGCACAATGACGATGGATGATGAAATTGAGGAGAAAAATAGCACCTCATCGTGGGGGCCTCGAATTGCAGGCACCAAACACCCCCTTGAAGTCCGAAAGCAGCCTAGCGCCGTCAGATTTGCCCTCGGACCCCTGCGCGTACCTGCGTTGGCGCTCTCTTTTAGGCTGTGAATCCTTCACTCGTACGGTTGGTGTTTGGTGTTGGGTGTCCTCGGTGCGCTCCCACAGGAAACATGGTTTGGGACTGCTAGAAACTCTTGCTTCACACATTCGAATACATATTCATTGACATATTACTGCTGTTACGGCTGTGCACTGTCGCTCTGTACCTGCAATCAAAAATCCCAGCGGCAGCATCGTCATCGCGGCATCGGAGCTGCACTGCCGAGCCACACAGACGTTTCAGGCTCGCGAGTGACAGGCCACAGGGGCCCGCGCGGGTGCTGGTCCCTTGGCCCCATTCCCTCTCTGCTCCCCTTCTCTTCTCCGTCTTCTCTTCTTCCACTCTCTCTCTTTGCTCCTCACCATCACATCTTTCCTTCAACACCCTCTCTTCGCCCTACGAACTTATTGCCGATTGTCGCTCATTACAACAATATCGCTTTCGTCGCCCGTTTCGCTCCCTACCGTCGTTTTGACCGACTTCCCACGGTAACCCGAGCCTGTTGATCTTCTTCGCTTCGAACCGATCCATCCAGCTGTTTTCCACACTAGACGAGGAGGGGGAGTGATAAGCAGCCGATCATAATTCTAAAACACGGCACCGATCCCTTTCGCTCTCGCAATCCCCATCACGCCGAGGAAGGTTTTGCTGTTGGCAGATGATGGAGTGGTGACGCCGGTTCGATCTCCGGGAGCATATTATCGCTCGCTACCCACCCCAAAATCTGCGAGGCTCAGGGCGAGTCCCCTTCTGTCACTCCTTTTATCTACACACGCTCTTTTATTTTCCGGCGACAAGCCTTATTTGTAGGGGAAGCCAGACAGACGGATAGAGAGAGAGGAGGGTTATTAAGGCATTACGATTCAAAATGCCGCACATATCAGTCGCGATGAGGATGAGCTTGAGGAGGAGTGTTGGTGATATTGTGGTTGGGAGCTTGTTGCGGAGAGACACCATCCAGCAGGCCCAAGGTGAAGTGAACAGTGTCAAGAACTCTTTTTCCTCATGGGACAATTGCATGCAGGCCGTATATTGCAAGTCAGTACTCTCCTCTTCATTCCAAGCTCACTCGCATTCAAATCTAACGTCGCAAACAGATGGCCCGTCATAGGCGCGATTATCCTGGTCTCCCTCATTGTCTTCTCCATCCTTTGGTGTATTATTCGTTGCGCCTGCTGTGGCATGTCCTGCTGCTGCACCTGCTTCTCCTTCCTGAGCTGCTGCGATTGCTGTGGAGGCTCCTGCGACGGCAAGAAAAATAAGCCCATGAAACATCGCGACGATACGTTTGGTCCCACACCCTCAGCAAACCAGGGCTACCAGGCCCCTGCACCCATGCCTTCTGCTTTTGCTAGTGGGGGATTGGCCAGCAAACCTCCGCCTCCACAGTATGCCCGATTTGATGATGACAGCGGAAAGAACAAGGTCCACGAGCTCTCTGAGGATGCTCTGCCTGAGATGCCCAGCTGGGACACGGCGAGTAAGAGACAGGTCTTGGTCGAAGAAGAGGAGGTGAAGGAAGGTGTGGAATTAGGAGAATTGGACCCTGCTACCGGCCAGAAAGTTCCATTAGTCCCCGGGGCTGCTCCTCCCGGAGGACGTAGTGGCCCACCCACACCGTCTGCTGAACGGGTTGCGTCGCCATTTGGAAGACGCCCACCACCCGGTCCAAATCCAAATGGATATATGGCTGTACCGAATGATCCGTATGGTCGCCCTCAGAATAATATGAGTCCAAATGGTATGGGTCCTAATGGAAGAGGGTATGGTGGACCACAATTCCAGCCAGGAATGCCTCGAAGAGGAGAATATGGCCAGGGTCCACACAACGGACAAGGATTCAACGGCAATGGCCCTGCGGAACTCGAGAGTCCCCCGGGTCAAGCTATGAGCTTTCCAATGAATAATGGAAGACCTCTGGATCCTCCATCGCCACAAGATTACAATGGTCATGACTATCACGACAACGAATTTGAACAAGGAGCAGGTGGAGGATATCCCCCGCAACGCGGTAACCAACCATACCCGGATGATCCCAACGGTCGTCGACCTTTCCCTCCACAACCACAGCGCCAGTTCTCCGACGGATCTCGCTCCTTGACTGGAGGAAGGCAATACTCTGACCGTCCTTACGATCAAAACAGAGGCCCGTATGGCTCCGATCAACAGTTTCCGAACAATGGTCCTGGTCCTATGCCACCACAAAACCGCGGCAGTCCTGGTCCAAATCGTGGCCCAGGTCCCGGACGCACACCTTCACCTATTACACCCACCAATAACCTAGGATTCGAATTCGTTGACGGGGCACCTTCCCGTCCATTACCCCAGAGATCTCCACCTCCACAGCAACCCCTTCCTTACCCACCACCCGGACGAGGGCCAAGCCCAGGCTCTCAGCCGCCATATGGCGGACCACAAGGTCGCAGTCCCCCACCAAATCATGGTCCTTACGGTCCTGGTCCGCGGCAAGGAGGGCCGCAAACGAGAAGCCCTCCTCCGGGTCAAGCTCCATATAATGATGGACGACGAGGTCCTCAAGATGGAGGGCGACCAGATTACTCTGGCAGCAGGTCCCCACCCATGAACAACGCTAGGTCACCACCTCCGGGGAACAACGGCCCAGGCTATGTGCCGTACTCCAGGCCACAAGGCCCACCGGGTAGCAGCCAAAGTGGCAGAGAGCCTCCCCAAAGCTGGGACCCAACACACAGGTGATTAAGGCAAGGATAGGGTTCATTATTTTTATGATGTATTACCTCAAGGACATATAAAGCAGAGAGCTGGAGGAATTCTTATGACGTCTCATGATCTTCATTCACCCATACCCTCAGACCGCGACTCGATGTCGGTGATACCCCAGGCTGCAGATCTCCCAGGGAGAGCAACATGGATAATTTTTGGATTACCAGTCTTTCATGATAAAAGGAGAAAATAAAAGACAGGTTGGATACCTGGTTTCTATGGATGCATCCAGCAGGACTGTGGTTTTGTTTCAACGGAGGGGCATGTTGGATTATGTCACAACGCCTGTACCCTTACAGAAAATGATTTGCTTTCTTCTGACATTATATTACAATTATGTACTCTATATACATACTCTGGGAGTTTTTCGGTCGCTGCTTGGCTTCAAAGATCTTTTGTTTCTTCTTCGCCTCGATGCAAAACCAGCCTTTTGATACCTTTTCCGCCAAAAAGAAGCTTGCTTTTCTTTTTTGGGGAGCGCGTTTCAACAGCTATTCTTTTCATCTTTTCTCGGTCCCTCACGTGCAGCTCGCTGCCTCTTCTTTTTCTTTTCCCTTTTTACTCTTTCTTACCTGGGGCCAAAGGTGTTTTAGGAGACGGGCAGACTGGTTTCTGTTTTTGAGTTATTTATTTATTTTTCTCTCCTTCTGAAGTGCTTGGATTGTTCACTTTCCTCAAAAGCACGTTCTTATATTGGGTATTTTATATCTATACATCGGGAGAAAGAACAGGGGGTATATCTTAAAAACAGACTTGAATAATGAGAAAACTTTGCTCTTGCTGATGAAGTAGTTTCGACCTTGCTACCGTTTCTCCTTGTGCGTGCATGTTGAGGAAGCATAGCTAGCAGTTGCTATATACGTCAAAACAAGCTCCAAGGATCCATAGTGTTGATTGGTCGCCTAGAGATTCTGGAACACCGTTCCCTAGTGCATAGCTATTTCCCAGATTTTAATGGTCTCGTCATCACTCCCTGATGCAAGATATTTGCCATTAGGCGAGAAGGCTAGTGAATTGACCCGGTCTTTATGGTCTTCGAGTGTTTTAATACAGTCGCCTGTCGCCACATTCCAGATCTTGATGGTGCTGTCAAAGGAACCTGATGCAAGGTATTGACCATCGAGCGAAAAGATTACTGAATAGACTGAGTATGTATGGTGATGGTGCTTGAATGATTGAATACATTCGCCTGTCGCCACATTCCAGATTCTAATGATTGTGGAAGCTGGACCTGAGGCAAGATATTGACCATCAGGTGAGAAAGCTACTGAGTAGGCCGCGTCTTTATGCCCTTCAAATCCCTTAATATAGCGGCCTGTAGACACGCTCCAGATCCTAATGTATGGACCAAATGCAAGGTGCTGGCCATCAGGCGAGAACGCGAATGCCTTGAACACCCCTCTGTTCCCTTCAAGTGTTTCGATACACTTTTGTGTAGACACATTCCAGATCTTGACAGTCTCATCAAATGCGCTAGATGCAAGGTGCTGGCTACCAGGCGAGAACGCTATTGAGGAGACCAATGGTGTAGGCTCTTTAAGTGTTTGGATACACTTTTGTGTTGACATATTCCAGATCTCGATAGTGTGATTAGATGTGAATGCAAAATGCTTGCCATCCGGAGAGAAGTAAACCCGCTGCCCCGGGTTCATTGTTTCAATACACTCGCCTGTAGACAGATTCCAGATCTTGACAGAACCAGATCGTGAACAAGATGCAAGGCGCTCACCGTTGGAAGTGAAAGCTACCGATTTAACTTCATCGTCAATTCTGATGCTCCGAGCAAGCCTGATTGTAGAAGCGCCCAAGTCGGGGGGACTTTTGACAGCTGATGCTGATCCTGAGGTTGATGTGGTAGGTAGTATTTGGTTGCTGTTTGTTTCTGGGGTTCTCATCCTTAAGATTAAATTTCGTAAAAAGCCACGTTTGAGTTTATCTTCTGAGCTGCTTGAACTGGAATTATTTGAGTTATCAGGCTGTGTACAGTTCCCGCTGTTTCTTTGCTCTGTAGATGGGTTCTCGGATGTATCATTGGAGCTTTGCCGTCTATTTCCGGTATGAATAACGGTGGTTGTAGCCACTGCGGGTGGTGGAGGTGGAAGCGGCCAATCATATCTTTCACTTCTTCTGGGTTGAGTGACTGTTGAAGGCCCTTGACTATACGCTCCATTTCCAGTATGGCCATAGTTACCATAGGAGGCATTTCTGGTATCCCCGTAGAAATCATACCTATCGCGAGCGTCTCTGCTGGGCTCCTGGAGGTCTCGTTGCGATGGCTGTTGCTTGCCTAATTCCCTGCTGGGCGGAGGGACGCTCTGGTTGTCCACGGGGGTCAGCGTTGGGGTGTGAATAGATCTAACGGAGTGATTACTTGAAACTGTTTGCAGAATGCCATTTAGCTTCTTTGTGTGACGCGCAAATCATCGGCCCGAAATTGGATACACAACTCACTGGCTATCTTCTTACCAATATCCAGGTCCAATTCTGCGTTACAAGTGGGGCAACGCGATGACTCGAACTCCTTGGTGTACTCGTTAAAGCAGGCTTCGTGGGAGGCGTGTGAGCAGGGGAAATGTAAGATCCGTTCGCCGCGGAGGGTGTGCTCAAGGGAGTCCTCGCAGACAGCACACTTGCTCGAATCGTCTCTGGGATCACCATAGTCGCCTTGAGATTTATATCTTGTATCACCATGGCTATCATAGGATCCAGTTCTGTTATCGCTAGCGGTGACTACACCCACCGTACTGTCCTCATCACTCCATTCTACATCATCTACGACTGTCTCGGCGTAAGATGTTATGCTATCCAGGTATTCCTCGATTGCCTGTCTCCGATCTTGTACTCCGCCATATGTAGGCCCCCTCACATCGCCGGGTAGTGATGCTTTTAGCGTCTTCAGTTCCCTGAGGAGCTGAACTGTATCCCCTTTGACATCAATCACTCCTTCTTTGATTTGCCTAGAATCATCGAGGAGTGCGGTGGTATCATTCTTCGTAGCCTGAGCCAACACTCTACGGATACATTAGCTTATGCCAACACGGCCGGATATTGAGGGAGATATTACAGAGTGGACACGTCAAGTGCTATCTGCAAGGTCTTGGTATGGGCCGCCATCTGCGCATTGAGAGCAATGACTTTGTCCTTGCCGAACAACACCCACCGTACTTGCTTGGAATCGTACTTGGCCATGAGTTGGTCAAGGTCGCCCATGATGCTGTTACAGTTCCCAAGTACCGATTGGATCCGCCCCGCCATGGATGACACCGCCGGTACCTGTGTTGACATTGTTTCATCGTTGTAATCATGCTGGAGGAGTTCCAACACTGTACGTAGGTCGTTCAGCTCTCGGGAGGTCGTGGAAAGTTCCTGGCGGGCGTCACGTACCGACTGGGCGAACTTGGTGACAGTGACCGATGTCTTGACGACAGCACCGATAAGAGCGACAGCGGAGGTCGAGATGGATAGCGGATCCATAGCCCGAAGCATCAACTGTCATTCTTTGCGGGATGTTTGACTGCATTCGATGCAGTACGGAAACTCAGGTGGGGAAATGGTGAGGCTGAAGTCGCTGGTGTCGTGGTTCGGTTCTGACAGATCCATTGCTGCGCCATCCCCATACGAGCCCGGAGTGGATCATTTGCAGATGTGTGAGGCTCCCGTGATCTAAGTGAGGCTGATTCGAAGCGAAACCTTACGGCATCCCTTATTCTAGATGATACTGAGGAGTTTAAAGCTGCCTTTGTTTATCCTCGGTGTCAAATAGCACCCTAGAGAGAATCGCCAAAATTCAATCCGTAGAGTTAACTTATTTACAACCAGCTACTCCGAGCTGTGTCACGGCGGATGAAATGTAGTTGCAAGATACGGCGTTTTCTGTACCAGACCACGCCCCCGCAACGTCTGAGAGTGCCCCATATCCATCGTAATCGGGCCAGCAAGAGCGCAGGCCTGCAGACCCGCTGACCCGCTGACGCTGCATTCTCCACAATTGGCCGTCGACTATGTAGTTAAATAATAATGGGTTCAATCTGACTTTCGTACCTGCACGAAACAATCCGCCCCACTTGATGAGTTGCTTTCTATAGTTGTCCAATCAATATTCGTGTCATCCAATCGCTTCGTTGGATCGGGCTCTCGATCTTCCGAGACGGAAACCACATTAGTTGTATACTCAGACGTCAGAGAAGTCTATTCGTTTTGTGTACAAAGGACCTACAGTTTGGGCTGCAAATATCTGTCCCAGTAAGCAGCATGTGCACCCTGCTCTGTGTCCTTGGCGTTATGGCCTTGTTATTCCTAGTCACCTTCCCCGCAATGGAGTACCGTAGTGATAATTGCCAACTTTCCAGTAAGCTTACAATTCAAGCTGGCCGGCACTCTTACGGTAGACCGCCAACTTCGTCTACCGCTTCGCGGACGGGATAGGGTCACAGATCAGATGTCTATCCACCACTCTTCACTATTTCACTTCATTTCATTCTACGGTTAATAAAAGATACACTGTGCAACGCCAATTTAAAACGCCTAAGGCTTGACAACAAGTGGGACGGATATCATGCCGATTTATGTTCCTTCAGACAAAATTCTTCTTATACCTCTCTTGATCATCATCTTGTTGGTTCCTATTCGTCGACTGGATCTGAACCTCAACAGTCTTCAAGATTTGCCCTCGCCTTGTTCCATCCTCCGCGTCCTGTCCAGTGCTAAGAATTGTCTCCTGGCTCTCATTTTTCGGAAACGCATCTTGGCTCATCATTGATTTTGAGACCCTATGGGTCGTAGCACCATTTTTTGACAGTGTCTGCAGGCTGTGTCCGTTGCTGCCATCCTTAGCCGTTCGGTTGTTGTTTCCATACGCGTTGGTTCTGTAGTCCTTGGAGCCAAGTTTATGGCTGAAGAATTTGAACAAGGGAGCAAGGACCGGGATACAGGTCAGAATAATCTTTTAGTATAGTTAGTTAGCAGAGACATGGTATCTATCCAGGCATTGCATCAACTAACCCCGATATTCATTTCAATATTGCCCCATAACACCAACATTGTGGAGTTCCCATCTCCGTATGCAATCACACGAATTTGAACCATTCTCATAATCGAACATATTGTCGTAAAGAGGCCAAGTAAAAAAACCCCCATAATGCCAAATTTCTTGCGGTTATCCATTCGAAGGGCATACAGAAAGGGGATCGGGAGAAAGAATATTATGACATCGAATGCAATAGTGGTAGAAGCAAGTCCGTAATTCGTTGGACCAAATGGAAGGCAAGTACCAGGAGTCAACGGCCGCCACGACTTTTTAACCTGGTAAATTCAGTACGTAGTCTCAAAACTTGTGATACCGAGATCTTGGTAACTTACAGGGTTACAATCTAAGATCAGAACCAAAGTGCCTATGAGATGAGCGAGGACGCATGCGGTAAGAGTAATCCAAACCACCATTCGGTACGATTGTTGTCCCGCAGAGAGAATGCGAAGATAGCCCAAACAGAGTGCTACTTTGAATGAAAGTATGCCCATCATGTAGAATGGCCTTCCAGCAAAGTTGACCTATGAATTGATCAGTATTGTATTTCGAGACAATTTGAAATAATACTTGCAGTAGAGTATGTGTTCAGATTGGCGGCAGGTCTGTGAGCTAGGGGTAAGCCGAGTCCCCATCTTGATTCTGCTGATAATATTAGAGATGCCTCATAGGAAACGGAAATATCATCTGATGACACACGAGTTATGGTTAAGGAATTATAGATTATGCTGCAGATCTGAGGAAGTTAGCAGAGCAAAGTATCTGGGGAAAGATCGACATACAGCACCAGCGACTATGACCCAGTCATCAAGTCCGGCGAAGTTTACCATTCGCAGTCGCACGTACAGCCGAAGGCAGACAACTATAAGCATCAACACAAGAAGAGGGATAGAAACTCCTATTATGGTAGGATAGTTGGACTCGGCATTGACAGCAGGAGAAGCATTGTATACCCACACCATGGTGAATGATGTGTTCTATGATCTCCAGGAAGTTTTCGCCGAAAGAACAAATGTGATATTTATTGATCTATACAAAAAGCAATCAAAAATTGCAGATTCTTCTACCTCGTAATAACTGAAGCACTTTCTTTGCTAATGATACACAGCTGATAAAGAAGGCCCCCAGGTACCATATCCCCTTCCTCAAGGGTCTGGTGGTGGAGGGAGCAGTGTGATCCCAGGTGCAGTACCAGCAAACTCATGCGTTATCACCCCAGCTTGTTGGTGGCGTCATTGGATGACCGGGAGTGGTGATTACGAGGCAACAGGGGACGCAATTCCAATACCTAACACACCCTGTAATCATTTGATCCTAGCCATGTGTTGAGTTTCGAACTGATACGCGAAAGAGCACCCTGCGTCAGGCCCGGAGTGATGCCCCGTTGAATAGTAGCATTTCCAGGAATACCCCCGAGACCTGAAGGTACGGGGCCTTACACGAAGTGAGAATCAAATTGCACACCATATAATGACTACAAGCTGATATTATCTAGTTCTATTATGGCAAAGAAGTTTCGAAAGACTGCAAAACCTTGGGCGGATGAAAATCAAATTCGCAGTCATGGCTCACCTATTTCATAGGGGAGATATGTACAATTTTGAAAATTGAGGATCATTCCGTTCCGTAGGAAACCGAGAGGTGCTAAGAGCAATTTAGAGTGCCTTATAAGTGTAAAATCCCGATATTTCTCCTAGGCCCCTTGGCGCCCTAAATCCCTCACCTACCCTTCAAGGATTCACACAAGGGTGCGCCGCGGGAGATTCGGAGGTTATGCAACGGCCTTTCCCACTTATGATGAATGATCAGACTGATTGGAAAGTTCTTCAAGACTGTGCCCTGTTGGTGCATAAACAGCTGCAACTAGAATTTGCCCAGGAACAAGGCACCGTGTTGTGATATGATCCAGCGAGTCGGGAACCTGGCAGGACAATGCTCATTGTTAAGTGAAGTTACCCTTGCAATACGAAACTAGATATCGGGTTACATTTAAGAATGACACCCTCACGTAAGGGGGCCACCATATCCCTATATGATACAGATGTATAACAAGTTACTTTAAAGTGGCTGCAGTAGTCCGTATTCTAAGATGTCAATTCGAGTGCTTGAGACAAGACAATTATGCAGTTGCCGGAGGCCAACGGCCACCAATTAACGGGCTATCATCGTTAATATCCTCCCAAGAGTGGGCGTCCAGGCAAGCGCGTCTGCTTTTCAGAACTGCAGGCTGGCATCTTTGCTTCATCTCTTCTTCGTATTGAATAATTGCCGCCGTTTGGTCAGTCTCGCCATTCTTCACTCGTACCAGTTGGTCAACTAAGAGTGCAGCGTCCAGTATTCCATGATTTGCCCCTTCTCCACGATACATGACCATTGCATGTGCTGCATCTCCAGCTAGAGTCACCTTTTCGTGGCTCTCCCAGTCCAGTTGAGAGAAGTCAGAGAGGGTAAGCGGAGTGACAAGCTCCGTATCATCGGGAATGCCGTCCACCAGATGCTTCAAGATCGGAGTAAACTCTTGAGCCCGTTTTTTCATTGTAGCGACCTGAAGTCGGGTGGTTTGCGGAATTGCGTCCTTTTCCTTGTCCTTGACTGGCCAGCTTACCATAACAAGAGCGTCCCAGGATTTCACCCCAGCTTTATGATAGACCTCTTGCACACTGTACCAGATGTAATTGGAAGTTTTGGGATGCATTCCATGGAAAAGGAGAGGATCCAGTGAGCTGGGTTCAACCCCTTCCTCTGGCGTGAAATATCGAACCACGCCTATAAGGTTGATGGGGAGCTTTGTCAAGCTTGATTTATTCTTATCGGGAATGAGACATTTTCGTACTATATTTACCATCATCAGTTTCAATTGACAAGATACCGAGTAAAAACCCTACCGTTGCTATTATTTCCATCGGCACCGATCAGCATTGTCCCGGAAACTGATGACCCGTCCTTGAAATAAACTTGAAGCGTTCCATCTGGTAAATCCATGTAGGATTCCACTTCCTTACCCCATTGAATATCAATGCCCGTGGAGAGAAGGTTGAGGAGTTTCAAGCGCTGGAGACGATATCTCTCTTTGGTAGGTGGGATCTTATATCGAACTTCGCCGGTCTCTGCGTTCAGAAACAAGAAGTTACCTTCATCCAGTTTCAATGTGGGATCAACCGTGGCCTAACATTCGTGATAAACATTCATCTGCGGTGGGAAGGACCAAAGCTCTGACAGACTCACCTTTGGCAACTCTTGTGCTAGCTGAGGACCAATTGTTCGCCGTAGTGACCGCAGGCACCAGTGCAGCGTCAATGCCCAGCCCTGTGATCTTGAACTACGGTCAGGGGTTCTCTCGAAAATCGTGAAAGGTATGTCATGCTGTCTACACCCTTGAGCAATCGTGAGACCAACAACACCGGCACCAGCAATTAGAACGTGCAATGGCCTGCTACTTCCGTTACTGATTCCGTTCTCTGACATCTTTCCCTTCCTTAACCATCGGCAAGTTGGGGATTATTCAGAGCTGGTGGCGGATTAATGGAGAGCTGAAGACGAGATACGCCTGGAGCGAGTAACGAGGAAGCGAAGATTGCTGTACATGCCGTCGCATCACAAACCTAGATACCTCCGTACTCGTACACGCCATCGCCATTGTGATAGAGCAGCGAAAAGGTGCATAGGCGAGATAGTCAAGGGTTTGTTGGAATTACCTCTTATCGCAGAGTGCCGAACCATGTTGCATTGCATTGGTCGGGAGCCAGGGTGGGAGTTCCGCGAGGGCTTCATTTACGTATTTCGCCTCAGGGGACTGAGCAGGTGGGGGACCACCGGCCCCAAGGTCAGAATCAAACTCAAGGTCCTGGCGTCTCTACTGTAGATTTATCTATGAGAAGGTCTGTGCTAGTGGCTATCGGTATTAACCAGAGAACACAAGCAGTATGAGCGATGGCTGATGCAAAGAACAACGGATAGGCCGATCATCACATTAGTCTCTGCAATGATCATTGTCACGGAATCTGCGAAGGACGGAGAACCACCGCAGTCACTGGCAAGGCACCTTCCCCCTCCCCCCTCCCCCCAAAATTTGATTGCCAGATTAATATAAATTGTTTTCCTACTTGCTAAATCTTTTCCATTCCATTTTCCGTGCTTCTCCGACGTTCGTATACGCACTTCATCGACACCCCTGCACCAACTCGTTCCTCCCGACTCAACCGACTAGGGCTCGCAGGGTCCCCGGCAAACGTTCCGTCCCACGGAAGCCTCACAGACTGCTCTCTACGCCTCCCGCGTTACTAGACTGAACATCACCGGTACTTTGTAGCCAATTAAGCGTTCTCTCACTGATGTTGGTGCAGTCTGGGTGGCGCTGTGGTTTCCCTGTCCTTCGCTTCCGGGGCAGCTAATGAAGCAAGCCAACACACACTCGGGCGAGACGGGTCAGTGTGGGATTCGGTGGGGCCAATAACTCAGATACCAACATCACAGGGTCCAAAGGATTGATTGTAGGGAGTTTCACTGGTACGTGCTTGGTTGGCTCTTGCAGGCCACGCCAGCGTATCGGTAGTTTACGCCGCAGGCGGTAGCTAATTGCATGATAACATACTGTGGCATTCTGCACTCAAACCCCATCCATGCATGTCCAAAGCCGGTCGCCCGAACCTCTTGTAGCAGCAGCATCAGCAGGAGCAGATATTCGGTAATATGCCATGGAACGTAAGCCAGATCTAATACGACCCTTCTTTCTCCAAACATTTCATTTCCCACACTCCCTTTCCAGCATTGATTTTCCTCTTCTCTCATTCGTTTTTGCTACTTCAGCAATTTCTAGAATCCAGAAAATATGTCGTTGAAGCTAGGGCTATTGGCAAAACATAGAGCTGCCGTGCTTGTGGCCGCCGTTGCCAACACGGCATCTCTGCTTTTTGGATATGACACCGGTGTTGCAGGATCTGTCGTGTCCCTGGCAAGGTTGTTCCTAAAGAATATATCATTGTGGAGAGGATCATCGCTGACGATCATCCATTCCTCAGCTTCTCAAAAGCGTTCGAGTTCTCGACAAATGCTCAAAAGGCTGCGAACATCTCCTCTAACATTGTCGCATTGCTAAATGCGGGATGTTTCTTTGGAGCGCTAGCCCCAGCTTTGGGCTCGAAATATGTCGGCCGAAGGCTCTTGATGACCATTGCCGCCAGCTTCATGATTGTCGGTGGCATCCTCCAAACAGCCGCTCAACCTCCTCATCTGAGCATGATCTACGGGGGCCGAGTCATCTCAGGATTTGGTGTGGGGATGGTGAGCAATCTGACCCCGGTTTACGTTGCTGAAACTGCGCCCAAGGAGCTTCGAGGGTTCCTGATGAGTCTTTTCGAAATGTTCCTAGTGAGTGGTGGATTATTGGCGTATTGGACCACTTACGGTTCCTCATTACACTTGGAGCCCACTGGGAAGCAGTGGCGACTTCCTCTCAGTATACAGATTATCCTTGCCGCAATTGTCCTCGCCGGATCTTTTTTCATTTGTGAATCGCCTCGCTGGTTAGCGAAGCAAGATCGCTGGGATGAGGCCCGCCAGAACCTATGTTATCTCAGAGGATCGGATTTTGAAGATCTGGAAATCAAGTCTGAGCTGGCGGAGATGCACGCTCAGATTGAGGAAGAAATCCAAGCTACAGCTGGAAGATCTTTCAAGGAACTGTTCCAGTACAGAAACTTTATTCGTCTTATGTGGGGATGCGGGGTGTCTTTTTTTTCAATCTGGTGTGGCCAGAATGCTCTACTTTACTATGGACCTGTCGTTTTCAAGCAGATCGGCTTCGTCGGTCAAAATGCCGCGTTATTTGCTAGTGGCATGTTCACGGTCATAAAGGTTGTCGTTACAGTAACTTTCCTTGTTGCAGGTGTTCAGAATTTCAAGCGTAAAAATCTGTTGTCTATCGGATCATTCTTTATGGGGGCTATGATGTTTGCTCTTGGGGCTATTCTCAAGACTCATCCTCCTGTCGCTGGACATACCACGAACGATACTCCTAGCGGTAGAGCAATGGTATGTTATCAATACCCAAGAAAAGACATTGATGCTAATACGTTTTAGATGGCTGTGATATATCTTTTCGTCATTGCCTACTCCATGTCCTGGGGCCCGCTTGCTTGGGTCTATGTCGGAGAGTGAGTCTATCCGTAAATCCACTATATAAATCTCAACACACTAAACTTTGCAGGATCTTCCCCGTGAGAGTGCGTGACTATGGTATGGCTATTTCTGTTATGGTAACCTGGCTGTTCAATTATGTCGTCTCGAAAGAAACTCCCATTGCAGTTCTACACATTGGTTGGAAAACATGGATGGTAAGTCTGGCAGAAAGGAGTTGAAAGGCGTACAATAAGCTCACCATATTATAGATTTACGGCACCATGAATGCAGTTGCGTTTATCTTCACCTTGTTTCTCCCAGAGACAAAAGGATTATCGTTGGAGGAGATGGATCTGCTTTTCAAAGTGGTAGATGAATCAGTTCGCAAGCATGACATCGAGGAACACATTGGTGCCCCCTTATCCAACGAAAAAACCCCAGTCGTCTCTTCCTCAGCTTCAAAGGAGGCTTAACGGGCGAAGTAGATGAGCATAATAAGCGCGGCTTTTGCTCCCTTGATTCCTTTCTCGTAAAATTATCTTCAGATAGATGTTAATTTTTGGAGCATTATTTCTGCAACAGCCTCAACCTATTGAGAAGAATGAAGCTGAGGTCTGTATACAAATATAATTCGTTTATAAACTTCCTCAAAATAGACTAAACAGCTCCGACATATGTTAGTAACAAAATCGGCTCTCCCGTCATATGATGCTGTCTTGTTTTGGCGACAGTCCGTCCAGAGATCGCCATGAAGGTTCTCGAACAGACCTGGTCTATTCAAATAACTGTCTACAGGTCTACCAGTTAATTGAGTGATTATTACTTAGGTGTGCGAGTTTAGGTGTCCATCGTGTGGTCTTGGACATTCACACCATTATTAAGCCTAGAGTCAGAGTAATCGGGGATTCTAGCTCAAAATATATGTTGTATTTCTTTGGTCTAAGCATTATTAAGTTGCATGACGTGATATAACAATTTCAAGTAGTAGATTTAAACTATCTCATATAGTTGTCCGCCATAATAGCCATTTCGGCTCTCCAGGTGCAGAGGACCCATGATCAAAGCTTCTCATCCCCAGAGAAAATAAGCACCCGCTGCTAATCTTACACCACCACCGCATATACGGTGGAGCCTCTATCTCTAATTCAACCTCAAAAGTTTGGTTACCTTATTTTAATTTTTTGAAATTATATGCATTAAATATACTATACATGTGCACATATTAATCGGTCAAAAGGGCAAGTCATCAGAATTTGGAAACATGTGATTATTACTTATCCAGCTATTGAAGATATAACGTTTCAATTGGCAATTATACTACTAGTTTTATTATGCGTTACCGTATGCGTATGCAGCTTAATGTTTTGTAAATAACTCATATTTTTAAAGCACGTAAGCGAGGATATGAGGAATCAGGACGCGGCGTTGGGTTATGGGACATCGAGTCAATCCTGAAAACAGTGCAATGAAAAGCGTTTATAACGTAGGCGGATTTATCAGAGCTGCGGTTGATATTAAAGGAATTGCTTGCGGGATCTCTGAGCTGGGGTTCTTGAATGTTTGGGAGTTCGCTTGGTGACAACAGTAAATGATCTTAAGCCCATGAATAGTCCGATGGAAGATAGTTCAATTTGAGAGCTGTGAACACAAAATTCTCTGAGTGAAGCAGGCTAGAACAGTTTAATAAAAATTATGGAAAGACAGTCTACGGAATATCTGCAGCGTATAAGCCGTGGTCTGATGGTATCCGCTTAGCGCCCTCAGGCTAAACGAGGCCTCATTTAGCGTTGTGGCCTCAGATATATGTCACAGTGCAGAACACTAAAAGTAATAGTTAACGGTCCAAGGGTAAACAACTGCTTCAGAACGTATATATTACATATAAAGTTACTATGATAGATACTTTAACATGCGGAGTCCATATTTGCTAGGAGATCCTCGTTTTAGTAATATCATGAGCTTGGTTGGTAGTTAATTATACAAAAACTCCAGGAGGTGGTTTGAATACTAGAAATAGAGAGACCTGATTGGTTGATGTCCCTGCCATAAAATGTGAGCTTAAGCGATATGGGCGTTAAAGGGATATAAATTGGCTGGAATTTCATCTTATGTTCTTTTGATATCCCAGTTGACAAACTGGCATAATTCAAGTGGCTGTTGATTAGTTACATAATCACGAGGAGGATCGCAAATAATGGCGCATTCAAGCTTTCTTTTTGTTTTGGCGGTGGCTGAACACAACTACCAGACCCAAGGAACCACTGCTCTGGACTTGATGTGCTGTTTCTGGGTGAGGCTAGATCCTTAGGCAACAGTGCAACAGCGGGCGTGGAACCAGAAGGCGGCATAACCAAGCCTCGTGTATGCGCACCGGTAATCCCATTCTCACTGGTTCGACGAGTCAAGCTGTAAGGGTTTTCCTGGCGTGCGCACAGAATTCAAGGTGTGATGTGCTTGGCACTGAACGGATGATTGGACCAATCTGGACAACATGGCTGGATCCTTCCCCTGCATGAGAATCCTTCGAGGCTTCAACCCATCAATAATAACTGCCGCTTTCAAGGTTGGGATGAAGCACCACCCGTAGCGTCGAGCCGCATGAGGGGTTGAAATATCGAGTGTGAAGCCATCGTAAAATTCGCCTTATTTTCCACCTCACGATGACTCCTCTTGAGCTTATGTACTTCCAATAGGTCAAATGATGGGTCGAATTTCTACTCTAGTCGTCGGTGTCATCCTATTCCAAGCATGCTGGGCTCAGATCGGGTCTCGAGTTTCACCTGGAGCCTGGCCACAAGCTGCTCAAGTGCCAGCTAATTTCAGTATTTCTTTTTTTGAAGAAATATCAGAACGGAGTCTCAATATCCTCGGCAGACAATATTGTGGTGAAGGATTTGGAGTGTGTGGTATGTCGACTCTCGTGCATATCGAGATTGGAGTATTATACTAAAGTTTCATAGGCGGCGAGGGCGAGTGTTGTCCTGTGGACGGACATTGTTGTGGAGAGTGGTGCCTTGAACAACATCCAGGAGTATGCAAAGCTTCTCCCACTTCTCATTCAGAACATCAGCTAATCATCTATAGACGACTTGCTGTAATAACGGTGGTCTCTGCCCACAAGATGCGACATGTTGTGGAGCATCTCACTGTATGCCGGATGGCTCTACATGCTGCACGTATGATTACCACGTAGAGAGGCTAAGATAACAACTGCCACTAATACTTCTCCAGAGCTGATGGAAGATACTGTCCCCCTCAGTGGACTTGTTGCGGCAATCTGGGCTATTGCGTTCCTATCGAAGGGTTCCACTGCTGCTCGTATGTCTGGCTCTATAGAATGCCGTGCTACTACTGGTTCTAACTGAACGAAATAGCAATAATGGTGAATTCTGCCCAAACGGGGCTAAATGTGTCTACTGTAGCGGTGACAGTGGTAACGCCTGCTGTGAGGGCAGCTTTGGCATCATTCCGGTGTATGTCAACAACAACCCCTCAGATACTGCGATACCGTCAGTGCCAACTGCAGCAAATCCACCACCACCACCACCACCACCACCACCTCCTCCTCCTCCTCCTCCTCCGCCATCACCTCCACCACCACCACCTCCGCCGCCTGCTGCACCACCAAAAACTACTGAACCAAAGTCCCAATCCACTGCCGGCGCCAGGTTTCACACTTTCTCCAGCACTTTTACTTACACCTACCAAACCTGGACGGAGATTACCCTTAGCCAAGCTGGTCTTACTGAAACTGAACCGACCCACGATGCTACGGCAACCGTATTAACCTGCGTTGCAACAGATGAAGCAGATGCTGCGACTGAGTTTTCAAGTCTGGCATTATCTGTGGAAGAGAGTGCCAACAGTGCCTACACTGCAGCACTCCGCACTCTATTTCCACAGACAACCGAATCATCTGCACCACGAGTTACACCGACAACCGAATCCTCTGCGCCACAAGCTACAGAGACAACTGAATCATCTGCGTCACAAGTTACTCAGACAACAGGCCTGCAACCAGGTTCGGGATCCCAGAGCGCCGCGGCTAGAAGTGTAAGGCTGAGTTGGGTTTTTTACACGGGAGTCATCACTGTGATACTTATGCAGATAGCATAATCTGAAATACAAGCTTAAGGATCGGGGATAGAATATTGGACCAGTTCACCGGCCCAACCTATCTACCGATCCACTTCTCCACAAAAGCTCCAGTTGTACCAAAGATGCCCATATTATTCAACTAATTATTTCTTGACTAAATAAGTTCCAATGCCTAATGCCCAGAAGGAACGACCCTCACCAAGAAGGAAGAATCCATCTCGCTATAAACAGGTGAAAAGAGGGTCAAATTATGTGAACGAAGCCTGTTGACTAGTAAGAAAAGGCGGCAGTTTCGGAAAGCCGTACTCAGCTTAGCTCGAAGTCCTGTACGAGGTTGTTTAATATACCAGCGAACGTCCATTGAGGGGTAGTGATGACAAGCAAAGTAGGCGGGTTGTCTTTCATATTATTTCTCTTAAACTGGGCTAAGCCTAAAAATGACACTATTACTATTCATACACGTAGACTAAAGCAGCTCTGCTCGCCTTCCCGAACAGAAACAGATTTCATGCAAGTGAGGATTTAGGTTAAACAACCATATGTTATTCCTTGTTATATGTAATCAGCCTTGGTGAGAAGCGTTTTGATCAGATAGTTCGACCACAACGGGACCCCAGATGTATTGTTACTAAAGTTGGGCAAGAATGGGGTGAACGGAAGCCTGACATACTCTCCGGAGGCGTTGCCGCAAAGAGACTAAGGCCCAGGCACAGGCGGAGATCAACTTCGTCCCCAGCGCATCCCGTGACCCCCGCGGCCCACTGGATTCTGCTGCTCACTGATACCAATGCCACAGGTGCAGAATCCTTGACCGGATGGTGCCTCTCACCCGGCTAAATCATTTACTTCCGTGCATACTCAGTAGCTGTCAATTCTAACACCTGTCGCTTTCATAGCCTGTGGCTCCTGATGTCGACCAGCAAACCCGCACGGGCATGTACCTCTTGTAACCGGAAGAAGGTATCAAAGTGGCTGGACTCCCTTCCCATAGTGCCAGGTTGACAACGGCATAGATCAAATGTAAATTTACGGATCATCAGAACATATGTGACTCATGCGCTACGCTTCGCATAGAATGCATGTAGGTGACGCCTTTCCCATAATTCTCCATATTGCTTGCGCCGTGCTAAAGCAATGTTCGAAGATCTCGGATGCGTAAAAGGCCTAGACGGCCCCATCGTACTGCTTCGGAGACGTTGAGCGGTCGTCAAGGTGACCCCAAAGTGGGTGGTCGCGTTTGGAGCGAGGATTCTTCAGATGCTCTCATCTCAGGAGCATCGCGGAGTGCCTTAACGCCTCTTTTATCGCTGCCAGAAAGGTTGGACCACGCCCCCACAACGTCTGAGAGTGGACCATATACGGGTACATCATGGTCTGGCCGGCAAGAGCGATGGCCTACAGACCCGCTGACGATGCAGTACGGCAATACTGCCAGCAACGTCCCCGATCTCCCCACGGCTCCCGAATCCCAATCGCAGCACGTCTCACCTGCGGTCTCCAATCATTCCACGCAGACACCTTCGAATATTCGACATGAGCTTCAGAACTCAGGGGTTGACCAAGCAGACTCGGCCACCTTCATCGGCAGAGCGCATTACATAGATGATGACACCCCTGTCGATGAACAGTCGGCGAGATCATATCCCACAAACAAGATCAACGAGCTATCAAGGACAGGCATGACAGTCCTGGAGCTGTTTAAATCATTTGAGGTGCCGCCTAGGTCAGTTCGGCAAAGTCTAATGGATAATTTTCTAAAATATTGCCATCCATGGACGCCAATTCTTTCACGCGGCGACCTGGAAATATCCGACAAGAGGGTGCCATCGCTGCTCCTCATGCAAGCTTTATTTTTAACTGCAAGTCGGATTTCCTCGTCGTCGGCAAACCCAGTGTTTGCAACGCCCGAGCAATTCTATCAAAGAGCCAAGGCCTTGTTCTACATGAACGCCGAACGGGATCCCATCACCGTTATTCAGTCTACTATCATGCTCCAGTGGTATACACCAGACGGTCCCGAACATGTTTCCTATGATTCGGGCGAATTCTGGCTCAAGATTGGTGTGGGGATTGCTTTTCAAGTCGGCTTACATCGAGAACCTAATCCCGGTCCCAACAGTGCTACCAGGAGACGGATTTGGTGGAGCTTGGTTGTAAGTTTTTCACATTGGGCAGGTTTACCATTTCTGACAGAGCAGCTCTAGGTACGAGATGCCCTGATGTCATTTGGACACGGGAGGCCACGAGCAATAAACCTCGAGGATTCCAACGTACGTCCATTGTGCCAAGCAGATTTCGGCAACTCAATTACAGACGGTTTAGGTGATATATTTATTCCCTATGCCGAGCTTTGCTGCCTCCTTGGGGACCTGACGGAGGATTGCTCGAGGAACAGTCTGTCCCGTGTAAAGAGGTCGCACTACGAGAATATCCTGTTTCGCTGGTCAAAGGTGCTTCCTGATTATCTCCGCCTCTCGTATAAACGAGATGATTCGGGCCTATATACACCCTTCTCATACAGCTTCAATTCACGACTACTACACCTTCCATACTTGGTGGGCCTGGCCATACTGGGACGTTCTGCTTCTACAGGCATGGTTTCCTCCCAGGCCATAATTGCGGCATCATTTATCGCAGGCATTGCTGAGGAGTTCCTTGCACGCGACGAAATCCGATGTGCGCCTCCCATTTTTGGGACACATTGTCTGGCAGCGGGCGTCTTCCTGGTTTCCATACGTCACTTTCCAGAGCTCTGGCAGTCTGCACAAGCAGATCTCGAGATCATCCAATCATGTCTTAAGGAACACTCCCAGCGCTGGCGCTCGGCGATCGGTGGCCTAAAAGTTTTACAGGGGATATTGACCGCAAGACGTGACACAAATACAACTAGCACAAAATATCCAGCATGGTTGAGCTCGGAGCAACAACAATTTTTTGACGGGTTTCCAATGGATCTGTGTCGCATGTGGGGTCCTTACGAAGATTTTGTAAAACGAGCTGGGGAAGGAAATGTAGAGTCAACAGGCGTGGGAGAAATACTGGATTCTTATGGTACTGCTCATCCTGGCAGATATTATAGTAGAGTATCGACAAACCATCCTCCAGCGTCGTTTTCTTTCAGAGAGGCCCACGGTACCATGACGGATCCTTCATTGGCCGATCTACAGTTCGAGGGCTTAGGTAATTGGTTTGTTAATGAATGGGGCACCGGGGATATCTGGGACATAGAACTCGCGGATAATAGTCAGGTTATTGTCTGAATTTGAAATTGATTATGCACATCTATCTGAACTCCTGGCTACTAAACCAAAGATCTCCTCAAGTCGGCAACTACAATCGGAGATTCGCACGGAATGTTCCCGCATGCTCTGTTTGCCGTTTCCCGTTTCCCGTTCCCCATTGTTCGCCGTTTGCCGTTTGCCGATTTGTTTCCCCTCAGCACCAACCAATCTGATTCGGTTGACCTGAGAAGAGAGTTGCATTGACAATTTTGGTTTTAGTCGAGGTGGAGTACATGTCACTTGCAAATTCCGTAAATTTACTTCTTAATATCACTTATCCTTCACCTAGAGATCATTAGGTTGTTGCACGTCTCGTGATGGACCGCTGTATCTACGTACCCAGCCACAGAGGACAGCATGTCTTCCCAAACAGCCCTTTCTGGGTAGTATTACTACAGCACGCTCGACGAAATCGCCTTGCTATTAGAGATGTAAATCTTGGCATTGAGAAAAGCTATGAAAATCTTCTAGCAGATGTCCTGGCATTAAGGGCCCATCTTGAATCCTCTTTACCTCGGCAAGTACTGGAAAGTGCCTTGCGTGGTGATGAAGTATACATTGGTGTACTAGCAGCTGGAGGATATGAGTTTACAGTAGCTATTCTGGCAGTATTGGCACTTGGAGTCGCTGCTGTGCCAATGAGTGAGATGAATTCCCGCCTATGTGTAACTACTCATTCTCCATGAGATCACTAATATGGTCTTAGGCGTTGCAAACCCAATCCAAGAAATAATTTACTTTGTTAAGAAATCCAGACAAGTAGCTATCATAGCTTCCGCTGAAGCTATCGGCTCAGCCCAATCTGCAGTAACGCATATAAATCAAGGAGGATCTATCCAATGCTTTGGAGTACTTCCTCATCTATCCCCTAATCCACCTTTTACGGAAGATAAAATGTCCATATCATCAGATAAATACTTAGATGAGAATGCCCCTGGTCTGGTAATATTTACCTCGGGTACGACTGGAAAGCCAAAAGGAGTAGTCTTGCGGCGTGCATTCATCCTTCAGGCGGCTCTCTCTCTGGCAGATGGCTACGACATCACAGCTTCGGACGTTGTTCTTCACGTTCTACCTGTACATCATGTGACGGGACTCGGAGCTTCGTTCTTCACTTTTCTTGTGGCCGGCGCTTGCATAGAATTTCGAAGTGGACCTTTCGACCCTGCATGGATCTGGACGCGATTTCAGCAGGGTGGAGTCACCTGTTTCTCTGGAGTACCAACTATCTTCATGCGTTTACAGTGGTATTTCGAACGAAACATCTCGCTCTTACCAGACATGGAAAAAGCAGCATTTATTCGGGGAGCAAATAATTTACGATCAATGTTTTGCGGCTCAAGTGCACTTCCACCACACGTGCAGAAGTTTTGGACAAATTTACGGAATGGCAATCCGATCCTTGTGCGGTACGGATCATCTGAATCTTTAACTGTTACCTTGACGCCTGCAGCTATTGCCCGAGACCTTCCACTAGGCTCGGTGGGGACTGCCGTTCCTGGCGTTGAGTTAAAGCTTACGGAAGGAGCCCAAGGTGAACTGCTAATAAGGTCGCCCTACATGTTTTCAAAGTAGATCCCTCTGCAGGTTATTATTCAGTATTTTACTAATGGTAATATAGGTACTTGGATGACGAAAAGGCTACCATCGAAGCGCATGACCAGGATGGCTGGTTCAAGACTGGTGATATCTGCCGTCAAGAGGGATCTGTCTTCTTCGTTATGGGACGTGCATCTGTCGATATAATCAAATCTGGCGGATACAAAATCTCAGCATCAGAAATCGAACGTGAAATTATGGAACTACCTCATGTTACAGAAGCAATGGTTGTGGGTGTAGAAGACGAGGAGTTCGGGCAGCGCGTTGGAGCTGTAGTATCGCTCCAGGCTTCTTCTGAGGGGAGTGAATTCTCAATCGATAGTCTAAGAGGTTGTTTGAGAAACAAACTCCCAGGGTATAAGCTACCTACATTACTACGAGTTGTAGATGGAGAATTGGAGAAAGGTCCGACTGGAAAATTGCAAAAGAAGATTCTTGGTGCCAAGTTATTCCCAACTCCGGGATGGCAGGATCATCCAGAAGTTCAGATTTGGAGAAAGAGGAAATCAAATCGGAGTGCGGTGGCACATTTGTGAACCAAGTATATTAAATATTTATGTAAATAACAGAGAATAACAGATCGTATAGATGAAAAATTTGGGCCGTATGATTATTGTTTTAATTGTAACCATCGGTAATATCATGAGTCCAAATGCGTTATCGATACCACGCCGGACTTTTATACCTTATGTTGGTTATGTTATATTGCGTAATATTATTTTATCGAAACTGAGGTAACTTGGTCATAACGGAAATTTATTTTAACAGAAATTCAATCACGATAACATGTGTCTTGGTACTCTTAATTGCGTTGAAATCGTTGAAAACAGCCTATGCTAACTTCAAGATATTTAATATACGGTAAGCTATCCGTTCAGAGGCCAAGGAAGAATCAGACCCTTTCAATGCTAAAGCGGTCATGGTTTAAATGGTTTATAGCTTCGCCGATGCCTTTCTATCTGTTGCCTCTGAACGTGAATCTTTCGTTTTGGAAAGTGACCCGGTGGGTGGGGGTAGCCCAGTGAACAGGGACTTATGTTAATACAATAGAGTAAACTTTTTCCGCTCATAGGATGATATATAGCTCATGGAGATGGAGCTATCGAAATATAAAGTGGATTGTTCTTGAATGGAAGATCCACCCGGTAGCGCATTGCTCTCAAATTATCAAATCAGCTGCTAGTATACACTGTTGGCGCTGGTGGTGTTACAGCTCAATCTAGTCGTGATAGGTCCCCGGTTACTAGCTCACTCCCTAGCCATCGGGGCCGCAAGGGCGCTAACAGTATAAAGGAGAGCGATTTCCCTTTTGTCACGAAAAGATTAGATATTAGCTTTGCTAGTAGTTTAGCTGCTAAAGCTCAAGCCTGAACACCTCTACCACCCTCCCCAATACTCCGCTCGGGCTAGAGATTTATCTGGATAGCTTATTTCGCTTATTCATCTCAGAATGATCTATCTCCAAATACGTTGAGTTCCAGAAGAAAAGGCAACTCTGCGTGCTCGTTGGGCCCTCATACAATGACTGTGGCTTTGGTGGGTGTTCCGTTGGTCGGAGCCGTGACATGACTTCTCATAAAGTCCAAGCACGAAGGCGGCGCAGTTCAGTCTGGGTGATCAGCACGTGACCGCGAGGCACACGCTAAGAATCGCACTTCTGCACGACCGCTGGCTCTCTAAAAGTCGCAAATCTGCGGGACCCCTGGCCCCCCGTGCAAAAATGAGGCTACTGGCTTTCACTGGGCGATATGACGACTCCATCACCATTCCGAGATATTCCTCGGGGTACTCCTCATCTCCAGATATGGATCGCAAAATCTTATTTGTCTCTGTGCCTAACGACGAGGCAGACTGCACGGAGAGACGTTGCGAAGAGAATAAAGATAGTTCTATTTCCCACGAGAAGCACCGAGACTTGACCAGTGTATATAGATGTGTATATATATACTTTCTCTGCCGCTAATGCAACCACTTACCTATCATGGCGATCGTCTCCTTCGGTCGGCATTGTTGATTTGGAGTATCGTTAATAGCATGTAACTGCATACACTATCATACGAGAACCACTTATCAATTGACGACAAATCCCAACACGATTTGTATGAGAATACCATGCGTGACAGACATTCTCTTTCTCCAAAAAGGAGTATTGCATGCAGTGTTGATGCTCCATGGGAACCGCACAAGTATGTTTTTCCCTTCCTCATCCTTCAGCGCTTCGAAACTACTTCTGTTCAAAAACACAATTTACTTGGCTGGCACACTATATTGTTTGAAGTCCATTGCTCATACCATTCTACTCCAGCAGAGTTCAAGATTTTATGCACCTTGATGAGCCGTCGCAACCAGTCACCGAGTTCCAGCAGGAGAAACATACCAAAATCAAGAGTTCTGCAACAGTAGGCACTCCTCCAGACTCGCCTTCTTCCACTTATTCCATGGCCTGCCATCACGGCAGCGGCAACTCTTGGCTTTCAGACGCGGAAAGAGAAAAGGGGGATGGTATAGTATTACCCGACCTAGACTCGGCAATCCGACGCTCGAAAAAGAGACGCCGGAGAAGAGAGGAGCTCCACATGGCCATCGACGATGATACGGCGCCCTGGAGTCTGCTGCAGGTAACCACGCGGCAGAGCAATTCAGCAGCAGCAGTTGCCCACAGGCACCGGGAGGACCGGGCTAGGCGGGCCGCGATGCTTGATTCGTATGCGAATCGCATCCTCGGAGATGGATGCTACGCGCAGTTCAAATGGGGTGTGCTGGGATATAGTTACATGGGAGCACAGTTTGTGAGTCCCGCGGAAGAAGGTCCTTATGCACAAGTCCTCGTGATCGATGAGGAAGAAGACGAGGGATGAAAATAGTGAGATATGATTATCTTCCAATTAGGTCAATGAAGGAAGGAAGGAAGGAAGGAAGGAAGGAATGTCCGAGCGGGAAATGGAGCAAAAGTGAGGAGATTCAAGGTGAATAAATGCTAAGAACCGAACATGGCATTTTACGGACTTAAAACCCTTTTCCCTCGCACTGCGATTCGCGAGGATAAAAACGGTCGTTTCGATTTCGCGTAGAGATCTGGATATAAGCAATTATGGAAGAACAGACAGTAATGTCTCGCTTATAGTGTAGCCTGGTTTTTATGGGTCTGTTGGATAGATGTTGTATTGGAATACCATCTTGACAAACTTTTCGTTCAGACATATAGCGCACTGTGGCTTCTGCTCGCATAGGATACTTTCCGAGAGAGCTTTGCTTATGAAAGAAGGAAGAAGGCTTTGTCCTGCTAAAAGATATCCGAGTAGATTTAATAGGTAGTGGAAATATATATCCTGAATCATGTGGTGAACCGACGGCTCATTGAGAACCTTCGTGTCTACTTCCGACACGAGGATCAATGAAAGCCCAACACCTCACACGAATCTGTACGCCGCTGAAATATCAAGGAACTGATTGTGAACTCAACGCTATGCGGATCTCCATCCTTATACACATCACACGCTTTCCTTCCAATCATTGACTCACCATCTACATCGCAATGGTAAGCAAAGTGATCACTAGGGGTGAAAGAGATCAGGTTTTTCACGACATACCAAGAGCAATGACATGTAACTGTAGCGCCTTCATCGCATCTATCAGCTTGGTATCATTATCGACCAGCGCTTTCGACTTGGCACTATCCCAATTTGTCTCCAACGGCTTTCGACCAATGGTGCAGTGGGCATGTGTGATGAGCGAGTTGGCCGAGGTCACGGCTTCGGCGATGAGCGCGCGTGGTTTAGACGGATGAATCCAGAACCCGTCCTATCGCGCCAAATTTTGTTGTGTTAGCAGTGTACCACAACCTTCGGGAGGAGGGAGGGCGGCAGCGTTTACGGACCTTATCTTCGTAACGATTCCAAAACAGATTACGACCCGCATCAATCTCCCTCACGTGGAGCAGGAGGAAGATGGACAGCATGCCGACCAGCCATTGCTTCCGATCGGCCTTCTTCATGATGACCATGGCGGTCTTCATGATCTTCTCATCGAGCTCTACCATCTTGAGTTCGAGCTGGTGGTTGAGCTGGTTCTGCAGCATGCGCGGGACCGGCGTGATGCCGTACCATGGTGAGGATGTGTCCTTGACTTCCGACATCTCCAGCCGCTCAGTCCCGGCGAAATGCCATCCGATACGCATGAGCCCTAGGACGGTGTACAGTTCTAGGCAATGCTGGATGATCGGTACCTAAGGGGATGACGCGTTAGCAGATTCACATGAGTTGATTCTACGGACGTTCACAAGGAGCCAAAAGCAAGTTCCGGGAGAGAGATTATAGGAACTGACACTTCGGAAGTCCTTCGCCATCTGGAAGAAGAATGCGGCCGGTCCGGTTCTGCTACAGGCTTCTTCCAAGGCGTTCGTTACACACTCGCGAATGTATGGTGAAAGGTTGATCTTCTCGGCCAGACAGTACGCCGTCGTCCCTACCCAATGCCAGCCCGAAGAATCTTTGCGCAAGATACGTGTTTGGAAGGGCTCGGTTGGGAGGAATTGACAGCATTGAACCGACAGGATAGGTCCTGGAGCATAGTGGCACAGGTCAACGGTTTTGTTTCCCTCGCCATAGCTGGAGCGAACCATCGTGAAGAGTTCCTCGTAGATTCCATCTTTCCCTAGAATCTGATTAGCTGCAATTCCTGCGCAGGATGGGAAAAATGAACGGATCACGGAGGGAGGTACATTTAGCAAAAGGCTTCCAGTAGCTGGGACGCTCGGTGCCGCAGAAGGGAAGGGTGGTGGAGGCCGTCTTCCAGTTTGAACAGAAGGGACTGAACAGGCCCATGTCTAACTTGCACTGGTTTTGCACGTCAGGGCATGCTCGATTACAGTCTACTCGAGTATTTTCTGAGGCACGCAGGAGGATGATTATTTACCTTCTTTTTGGCAGCCCAACATTTGGGACAGAGTAGTCGGCGCGCAGACGACGACGACATCGGCACTAGGGCACCACCACCGGCAACCAAAGCCCGTACCATGGGCGAAACTGCTGCACTGTCGTTGTTACTGAGGATGGTGTGGTGGATCTTATTCGGTGTTTGAGGCCGCAGAACCAAAGGTCCCCGGAAATAGGGGCGGGCCACAGATCGCGGACTCGGAGTGTCGCTCGACCGCGCCTGGTCGGCGGCATGGTGATGCGCTTCGCCGGACGATGGAGGAGTGAGAACGACCGGGCCGCTGCTGGACTGTGAACCGCTTGCGAGGCTGGCCAGAAATTCATTCCACTCTTCGTCGGAGACGTGTGGCTCGAAGAGGAGATCTCGAAAGATGGGTTGGGCTGGTCCTGAGGGATGGAAGCTTGCTGATGGTATGTGGTCGACGTATGGTTCCAAGGGAAACTGAGCCATGGCCGACGACGACGACGAAAATGATTCCAAATTGGCAAGATTGACGTCGAAATCGAGCCCCAAGCTGGTCTCATCCGGGAAGAGAGGTAGACTGGACGGGTTGAGCAGGTAGGTGGTGTGGTGCTGGCCATTGTCGATGGGGAGGTCATCGTGGCGATGGCTACGATCAGGTAGGGAGGGCAGAGGAAGCGGCAGTTCAGGAAGTGCAGACTCAGGAACTAGACGATATTCGTCTGGATTGATATAGAGATTTGGATCTGATGGATTGAGATCTGGAGGAAGAGCGTTAACGTCGACCAGCGCGAAGGAGTCCAGGTCGAGGTCGAGCTGGTCGATGTTAGCGCTGTTAGTGAGCGGATCCAGGCGGGGCAGCGGGCCCAGCGGAGGGAGGTTACCCGTGGCGTCCGCCGCTATGTTGAGGCTACGAGCATGATGGTGCGATGCAGCCTCGTCCGCCTCGAACTCCTCGAAGGCCATGGCAGGGTCCACCGGTAGGGAAGGCATGATTGCAATGGTAGAGAATAGAAGATATGGCCATGTGAATTATCATGATGCCATTTTTTCAAAGTGAAAAGCGAGAATCTGCGAAGGCGAGCAGGTTGAAGCAGGACGGACCAGAAACAGCAGATGCCCGCCCGTCCCGAAGCGAATCAGCGGGCCGACAGAGAGCCAGAGGGACCGAAGGGACCCCAGGAACCCCTCTAGAAGAGCCGCATGCTCACTAAGAGAGCTGGAAACGGCGGTGGCAGCACCCCAGCGCGGACATCACCGTGGGCTGTGCCATGAACGTACCATTGGGATACATCGGGAGAATGAGGAAGGAGGAAAGGGAGCGTGCATAATNCAATCCATCTTATCACCACCCCCATCACCCCAATCAGGTCCCTCCAGCGCATCCAGCCACCGCCCGGTTGTCGTGAGGAGAGGGGCATGTCCAGGGCCCAGGGTGCTGCAGATGTGCGACTTTTGGCGCGGCCAGTGGGAGCGTCCAGCAGCGTCCAGCGCCCCGTGAAGCCCAGGGCACGTGCGGACGGCGCAAGGCTGCCCCTCCATCGCGAGGTCGCGCCGCAATACAAGAAGGGCCAGCTGCGAGCCTCACTCAACCTCACCTCAGGTTCAGGTTCAGAAAACTCGTTATTTTCCACATCGCAGCCCCTCAAACCAAATCAGCTTGTCCATACATCCGCGCACACCACCGTCAGCATGGCTTCCGCTGCCTCTTCCCTCCAGGCCGACCTCCACGGCACCACCTTGCCCTACTTGCACCTCATGTATCTCCTCAAGCACCTGCCCCGCTCCGGCTGGCTGCGCTTCATGGACCACCCAGAGAGCGTCGCCGATCACATGTATCGCATGGCCCTCATTGCTATGTCTGCTCCGGTTGGCCTTCAGATTTACTTGCTTGCTTGCTTGTCTGACTGATGGCCTGATGGCTTGAGCTGACCCTCATCACAGAAGGGATTGGACCGCGATAAGTGCATCAGGCTGGCTCTCATCCACGACATGGGCGAGGCTGTGGCCGGAGATCTGACCCCCCACGATGGCGTCTCCAAGGGCAAGTTCGACCCCGCGTTTGTCTTTCGTGTGCATACCAGGCTGACACATGGCACCGCCAGCGGAGAAGTACAAGCTGGAGGAGTTCGGCTTCAAGTACGTCCAGAGCCTGCTCAAGAAGGCCAATCCCGAGCTGGGCCAGGAACTGATGGATTTGTGGGTCGAGTTCGAGGAAGGCAAGACCCCGGAGGCGAAGTGGATGAATGAGATTGACAAGTTTGAGTGTATGGTCCAAGCCCACGAGTATGAGCAGCGCACCTTCGCCGAGAAGGATCTGAGCGAGTTCCAAGGCCCCTACAACGCCGCCAAGGTTGTCTCGCCCCGCGGCTTGGCCGAAGTGAAGCTGCTATCCGCCGAGCGCGAAGCTCATTTTGCGAATCGAAAACAGCAGCTCCCTCTCGTCTTTCTGATTGGTAAACCCCCTTTCTCGCACAAAAAATGAAGATCCATGAGGCTAAGTGCCACACAGGAGTATCCGGCGCGGGAGAAAAATCACAGGCCGAGCGCCTGGCTCACGTGGGAGGCTTCCAGACTGTTGATATAGACCAACTGATTCGAACCAAATCCCAAGATCCCACCTACCTTCACGCTGAATTTCTAGCCGAGTGTCTCGCGAACTCTGTCCGTCCTCCTACAACCTTAGTGGTCGGCTTAGTGGAAGATGAAGTGAAGGATCGAGCAGATGGCGGCAAGAACTGGGTCATTGTGACTGGATTCCCAGATAGCATGCAGCAATTAACTGGTTTCCAGCGACAGGTTATTAAGTTCTTTTTCGACCTTGACCTAGATCTGAAAATGAATTCCTGCTCACACTCATTGATTTAGGTGCAAAAAAACACATACACCCTCCTTCTGAAATCCTCGCCCAATCCACAAGACGTATCCGATAAGAAAAGAGCTGCGGTGTATCGAGACATGAAAGAACTCGAGGACTACTTCACTGCCAATTCGCCTGATTACTTCAAAACGGTACGTCAAGAACCACCCCAAAGCCCTGGGAGGCAA